>OZ012645.1:21210287-21562099 GCA_963942575.1 Priocnemis perturbator
ACCGAACCGTGGCAATGGATCAAAGTGTGGCTGCGTAAAGAAGAATGCCACTATGATTATGTAGGGTTATGCAAATATCTAGTCTTATTGTAACCGATATCAGTAAGGTTTTTACGATCAATGGGACGATATCGCAGCTAAACCGGATGATTTATATCGATGGCCATCAATATTAGTTAACTTCACTTTCATCTTAGCCATAGGGCCGAGAAGCAATGGAAGTACTGCTACCGAAGCGTGGCAATGGATCAAAGTGTGGCTGCGTAAAGAAGAATACCACTATGATTATGTAGTGTCATGCAAATATCTAGTCTTATTGTAACCGATATCAGTGAGGTTTTTACGATCAAGGAGACGATATCGCAGCTAAACCGGATGGTTTATATCGATGGCCATCAATATTAGTTAACTTCACTTTCATCTTAGCCATAGGGGCGAGAAGCAATGGAAATACTGCTACCGAACCGTGGCAATCGATCAAAGTGTGGCTGCGTAAAGAAGAATGCCACTACGATTATGTAGTGTCACGCAAATATCTAGTCTTATTGCAACCGATATCAGTAAGGTTTTTACGATCAAGGAGACGATATCGCAGTTAAACCGGCTGGGTTATATCGATGGCCATCAATATTAGTTAACTTCACTTTGATCTTAGCCATTGGGCCGAGAAGCAATGGAAATACTGCCACCGAACCGTGGCAATGGATCAAAGTGTGCCTGCGTAAAAAGAATGCCACTATGATTATGTAGTGTCATGCAAATATCTCGTCTTATTGTAACCGATATGAGTAAGGTTTTTACGATCAAGCAGACGATATCGCAGCTAAACGGGATGGTTTATATCGACGGCCATCAATATTAGTTAACTTCACTTTGATCTTAGCCATAGAGCCGAGAAGCAATGGAAATACTGCTACCGAACCGTGGCAATGGATCAAAGTGTGGCTGCGTAAAGAAGAATGCCACTATGATTATGTAGTGTCATGCAAATATCTAGTCTTATTGTAACCGATATCAGTAAGGTTTTCTCGATCAATGGGACGATATCGCAGCTAAACGGGATGGTTTATATCGATGGCCATCAATATTAGTTAACTTCACATTCATCTTAGCCATAGGGGCGAGAAGCAATGGAAATACTGCTACCGAACCGTGGCAATGGATCAAAGTGTGGCTGCGTAAAGAAGAATGCCACTACGATTATGTAGTGTCACGCAGATATCTAGTCTTATTGTGACCGATATCAGTAAGGTTTTTACGATCAAGGAGACGATATCGCAGCTAAACCGGATGGTTTATAACGATGGCCATCAATATTAGTTAACTTCAGTTTGATCTCAGCCATAGGGCCGAGAAGCAATGGAAATACTGCTACCGAACCGTGGCAATGCATCAAAGTGTGGCTGCGTAAAAAGAATGCCACTTCGATTATGTAGTGTCATGCAAATATCTAGTCTTATTATAACCGATATGAGTAAGGTTTTTACGATCAAGGAGAAGATATCGCGGCTGAACGGGATGGTTTATATCGATGGCCATCAATATTTGTTAACTTCACTTTGATCGTAGCCATAGGGCCGAGAAGCAATGGAAATACTGCTATCGTACCGTGGCAATAGATCAAAGTGTGGCTGCGTAAAGAAGAATGCCAGTATGATTAAGTAGTGTCATGCAAATATCTAGTCTTATTGCAACCGAAATCAGTAAGGTTTTTACGATCAAGGAGACGATATCGCAGTTAAACCGGCTGGGTTATATCCATGGCCATCAATATTAGTTAACTTCACGTTGATCTTAGCCATAGGGCCGAGAAGCAATGGAAATACTGCTACCGAACCGTGGCAATGGATCAAAGTGTGGCTGCGTAAAGAAGAATGCCACTATGATTATGTAGTGTCATGCAAATATCTAGTCATAATGTAACCGATATCAGTAAAGTTTTTACGATCAAAGAGACGATATCGCAGCTAAACCCGATGGGTTATATCGATGGCCATCAATATTAGTTAACTTCACTTTGATCTTAGCCATTGGGCCGAGAAGCAATGGAAATACTGCTACCGAACCGTGGCAATGGATCAAAGTGTGGCTTCGTAAAAAGAATGCCACTATGATTATGTAGTGTCATGCAAATATCTAGTCTTATTGTAACCGATATGAGCAAGGTTTTTACGATCAAGCAGACGATATCGCAGCTAAACGGGATGGTTTATATCGACGGCCATCAATATTAGCTAACTTCACTTTGATCTTAGCCTTAGGGCCGAGAAGCAATGGAAATACTGCTACCGAACCGTGGCAATGGATCAAAGTGTGGCTGCGTAAAGAAGAATGCCACTATGACTATGTAGGGTTATGCAAATATCTAGTCTTATTGTAACCGATATCAGTAAGGTTTTTACGATCAATGGGACGATATCGCAGCTAAACCGGATGATTTATATCGATGGCCATCAATATTAGTTAAGTTCACTTTGATGTTAGCCATAGGGCCGAGAAGCATTGGAAATACTGCCACCGAACCGTGGCAATGGATCAAAGTGTGGCTGCGTAAGAAGAATGCCACTATGATTATGGAGTGACATGCAAGTATCTAGTCTTATTGTAACCGATATGAGTAAGGTTTTTACGATCAAGCAGACGATATCGCAGCTAAACCGGATGGTTTATATCGACGGCCATCAATATTAGTTAACTTCACTTTGATCTTAGCCATAGGGCCGAGAAGCAGTGGAAATACTGCTACCGAACCGTGGCAATGGATCAAAGTGTGGCTGCGTAAAGAAGAATGCCACTATGATTATGTAGTTCATACAAATATCTGGTTATAATGTAACCGATATCAGTAAGGTTTTTACGATCAAGGAGACGATATCGCAGCTAAACCGGATGGTTTATATCGATGGCCATCAATATTAGTTAACTTCACTTTGATCGTAGCCATTGGGCCGAGAACCAATGGAAATACTGCTACCGAACCGTGGCAATGGATCAAAGTGTGGCTGCGTAAAGAAGAATGCCACTATGAATATGTAGTGTCATGCAAATATCTAGTCATAATGTAACCGATATGAGTAAGGTTTTTACGATCAAGCAGACAATATCGCAGCTAAACGGGATGGTTTATATCGACGGCCATCAATATTAGCTAACTTCACTTTGATCTTAGCCTTAGGGCCGAGAAGCAATGGAAATACTGCTACCGAACCGTGGCAATGGATCAAAGTGTGGCTGCGTAAAGAAGAATGCCACTATGATTATGTAGGGTTATGCAAATATCTAGTCTTATTGTAACCGATATCAGTAAGGTTTTTACGATCAATGGGACGATATCGCAGCTAAACCGGATGATTTATATCGATGGCCATCAATATTAGTTAACTTCACTTTCATCTTAGCCATAGGGCCGAGAAGCAATGGAAGTACTGCTACCGAAGCGTGGCAATGGATCAAAGTGTGGCTGCGTAAAGAAGAATACCACTATGATTATGTAGTGTCATGCAAATATCTAGTCTTATTGTAACCGATATCAGTGAGGTTTTTACGATCAAGGAGACGATATCGCAGCTAAACCGGATGGTTTATATCGATGGCCATCAATATTAGTTAACTTCACTTTCATCTTAGCCATAGGGGCGAGAAGCAATGGAAATACTGCTACCGAACCGTGGCAATCGATCAAAGTGTGGCTGCGTAAAGAAGAATGCCACTACGATTATGTAGTGTCACGCAAATATCTAGTCTTATTGCAACCGATATCAGTAAGGTTTTTACGATCAAGGAGACGATATCGCAGTTAAACCGGCTGGGTTATATCGATGGCCATCAATATTAGTTAACTTCACTTTGATCTTAGCCATTGGGCCGAGAAGCAATGGAAATACTGCTACCGAACCGTGGCAATGGATCAAAGTGTGCCTGCGTAAAAAGAATGCCACTATGATTATGTAGTGTCATGCAAATATCTCGTCTTATTGTAACCGATATGAGTAAGGTTTTTACGATCAAGCAGACGATATCGCAGCTAAACGGGATGGTTTATATCGACGGCCATCAATATTAGTTAACTTCACTTTGATCTTAGCCATAGAGCCGAGAAGCAATGGAAATACTGCTACCGAACCGTGGCAATGGATCAAAGTGTGGCTGCGTAAAGAAGAATGCCACTATGATTATGTAGTGTCATGCAAATATCTAGTCTTATTGTAACCGATATCAGTAAGGTTTTCTCGATCAATGGGACGATATCGCAGCTAAACGGGATGGTTTATATCGATGGCCATCAATATTAGTTAACTTCACATTCATCTTAGCCATAGGGGCGAGAAGCAATGGAAATACTGCTACCGAACCGTGGCAATGGATCAAAGTGTGGCTGCGTAAAGAAGAATGCCACTACGATTATGTAGTGTCACGCAGATATCTAGTCTTATTGTGACCGATATCAGTAAGGTTTTTACGATCAAGGAGACGATATCGCAGCTAAACCGGATGGTTTATAACGATGGCCATCAATATTAGTTAACTTCAGTTTGATCTCAGCCATAGGGCCGAGAAGCAATGGAAATACTGCTACCGAACCGTGGCAATGCATCAAAGTGTGGCTGCGTAAAAAGAATGCCACTTCGATTATGTAGTGTCATGCAAATATCTAGTCTTATTATAACCGATATGAGTAAGGTTTTTACGATCAAGGAGAAGATATCGCGGCTGAACGGGATGGTTTATATCGATGGCCATCAATATTTGTTAACTTCACTTTGATCGTAGCCATAGGGCCGAGAAGCAATGGAAATACTGCTATCGTACCGTGGCAATAGATCAAAGTGTGGCTGCGTAAAGACGAATGCCAGTATGATTAAGTAGTGTCATGCAAATATCTAGTCTTATTGCAACCGAAATCAGTAAGGTTTTTACGATCAAGGAGACGATATCGCAGTTAAACCGGCTGGGTTATATCCATGGCCATCAATATTAGTTAACTTCACGTTGATCTTAGCCATAGGGCCGAGAAGCAATGGAAATACTGCTACCGAACCGTGGCAATGGATCAAAGTGTGGCTGCGTAAAGAAGAATGCCACTATGATTATGTAGTGTCATGCAAATATCTAGTCATAATGTAACCGATATCAGTAAAGTTTTTACGATCAAAGAGACGATATCGCAGCTAAACCCGATGGGTTATATCGATGGCCATCAATATTAGTTAACTTCACTTTGATCTTAGCCATTGGGCCGAGAAGCAATGGAAATACTGCTACCGAACCGTGGCAATGGATCAAAGTGTGGCTTCGTAAAAAGAATGCCACTATGATTATGTAGTGTCATGCAAATATCTAGTCTTATTGTAACCGATATGAGCAAGGTTTTTACGATCAAGCAGACGATATCGCAGCTAAACGGGATGGTTTATATCGACGGCCATCAATATTAGCTAACTTCACTTTGATCTTAGCCTTAGGGCCGAGAAGCAATGGAAATACTGCTACCGAACCGTGGCAATGGATCAAAGTGTGGCTGCGTAAAGAAGAATGCCACTATGACTATGTAGGGTTATGCAAATATCTAGTCTTATTGTAACCGATATCAGTAAGGTTTTTACGATCAATGGGACGATATCGCAGCTAAACCGGATGATTTATATCGATGGCCATCAATATTAGTTAAGTTCACTTTGATGTTAGCCATAGGGCCGAGAAGCATTGGAAATACTGCCACCGAACCGTGGCAATGGATCAAAGTGTGGCTGCGTAAGAAGAATGCCACTATGATTATGGAGTGACATGCAAGTATCTAGTCTTATTGTAACCGATATGAGTAAGGTTTTTACGATCAAGCAGACGATATCGCAGCTAAACCGGATGGTTTATATCGACGGCCATCAATATTAGTTAACTTCACTTTGATCTTAGCCATAGGGCCGAGAAGCAGTGGAAATACTGCTACCGAACCGTGGCAATGGATCAAAGTGTGGCTGCGTAAAGAAGAATGCCACTATGATTATGTAGTTCATACAAATATCTGGTTATAATGTAACCGATATCAGTAAGGTTTTTACGATCAAGGAGACGATATCGCAGCTAAACCGGATGGTTTATATCGATGGCCATCAATATTAGTTAACTTCACTTTGATCGTAGCCATTGGGCCGAGAACCAATGGAAATACTGCTGTCGAAGCGTGGCAATGGATCAAAGTCTGGCTGCGTAAAGAAGAATGCCACTATGATCATGTAGTGTCATGCAAATATCTAGTCTTATTGCAACCGACATCAGTAAGGTTTTTACGATCAAGGAGACGATATCGCACGTAAACCGGATGGTTTATATCGATGGCCATCAATATTAGGTAACTTCACTTTGATCTTAGCCATAGGGCCGAGAAGCAATGGAAATACTGCTACCGGACCGTGGCAATGGATCAAAGAGTGGCTGCGTAAAGAAGAATGCCACTATGATTATGTAGTGTCATGCAAATATCTAGTCTTATTGCAACCGATATCAGTTAGGTTTTTACGATCAAGGAGACGATATCGCAGTTAAACCGGCTGGGTTATATCCGTGGCCATCCATATTAGTTAACTTCACGTTGATCTTAGCCATGGGGCCGAGAAGCAATGGAAATACTGCTACCGAACCGTGGCAATGGATCAAAGTGTGGCTGCGTAAAGAAGAATGCCACTATGATTATGTAGTATCATGCAAATATCTAGTCTTATTGCAACCGATATCTGTAAGGTTTTTACGATCAAGGAGACGATATCGCAGCTAAACCGGATGGTTTATATCGATGGCCATCAATATTAGTTAACTTCAGTTTGATCTCAGCCATAGGGCCGAGAAGAAATGGAAATACTGCTACCGAACCGTGGCAATGGATCAAAGTGTGGCTGCGTAAAGAAGAATGCCACTATGAATATGTAGTGTCATGCAAATATCTAGTCATAATGTAACCGATATGAGTAAGGTTTTTACGATCAAGCAGACAATATCGCAGCTAAACGGGATGGTTTATATCGACGGCCATCAATATTAGCTAACTTCACTTTGATCTTAGCCTTAGGGCCGAGAAGCAATGGAAATACTGCTACCGAACCGTGGCAATGGATCAAAGTGTGGCTGCGTAAAGAAGAATGCCACTATGATTATGTAGGGTTATGCAAATATCTAGTCTTATTGTAACCGATATCAGTAAGGTTTTTACGATCAATGGGACGATATCGCAGCTAAACCGGATGATTTATATCGATGGCCATCAATATTAGTTAACTTCACTTTCATCTTAGCCATAGGGCCGAGAAGCAATGGAAGTACTGCTACCGAAGCGTGGCAATGGATCAAAGTGTGGCTGCGTAAAGAAGAATACCACTATGATTATGTAGTGTCATGCAAATATCTAGTCTTATTGTAACCGATATCAGTGAGGTTTTTACGATCAAGGAGACGAAATCGCAGCTAAACCGGATGGTTTATATCGATGGCCATCAATATTAGTTAACTTCACTTTCATCTTAGCCATAGGAGCGAGAAGCAATGGAAATACTGCTACCGAACCGTGGCAATCGATCAAAGTGTGGCTGCGTAAAGAAGAATGCCACTACGATTATGTAGTGTCACGCAAATATCTAGTCTTATTGCAACCGATATCAGTAAGGTTTTTACGATCAAGGAGACGATATCGCAGTTAAACCGGCTGGGTTATATCGATGGCCATCAATATTAGTTAACTTCACTTTGATCTTAGCCATTGGGCCGAGAAGCAATGGAAATACTGCTACCGAACCGTGGCAATGGATCAAAGTGTGCCTGCGTAAAAAGAATGCCACTATGATTATGTAGTGTCATGCAAATATCTCGTCTTATTGTAACCGATATGAGTAAGGTTTTTACGATCAAGCAGACGATATCGCAGCTAAACGGGATGGTTTATATCGACGGCCATCAATATTAGTTAACTTCACTTTGATCTTAGCCATAGAGCCGAGAAGCAATGGAAATACTGCTACCGAACCGTGGCAATGGATCAAAGTGTGGCTGCGTAAAGAAGAATGCCACTATGATTATGTAGTGTCATGCAAATATCTAGTCTTATTGTAACCGATATCAGTAAGGTTTTCTCGATCAATGGGACGATATCGCAGCTAAACGGGATGGTTTATATCGATGGCCATCAATATTAGTTAACTTCACATTCATCTTAGCCATAGGGGCGAGAAGCAATGGAAATACTGCTACCGAACCGTGGCAATGGATCAAAGTGTGGCTGCGTAAAGAAGAATGCCACTACGATTATGTAGTGTCACGCAGATATCTAGTCTTATTGTGACCGATATCAGTAACGTTTTTACGATCAATGAGACGATATCGCAGCTAAACCGTATGGTTTATATCGATGGCCATCAATATTAGGTAACTTTACTTTCATCTTAGCCATAGGGCCGAGAAGCAATGGAAATACTGCTACCGAACCGTGGCAATGGATCAAAGTGTGGTTGCGTAAAGAAGAATGCCACTATGATTATGTAGTGTCACGCAAATATGTAGTCTTATTGTAACCTATATCAGTGAGGTTTTTACGATCAAGGAGACGATATCGCAGCTAAACCGGATAGTTTATATCGATGGCCATCAATATTAGTTAACTTCACTTTGACCTTAGCCATAGGGACGAGAAGCAATGGAAATACTGCTACCGAACCGTGGTAATGGATCAAAGTGTGCCTGCGTAAAAAGAATGCCACTATGATTATGTAGTGTCATGCAAATATCTAGTCTTATTGTAACCGATATGAGTAAGGTTTTTACGATCAAGCAGACGATATCGCAGCTAAACGGGATGGTTTATATCGACGGCCATCAATATTAGTTAACTTCACTTTGATCTTAGCCATAGAGCCGAGAAGCATATGGAAATACTGCTACCGAACCGTGGCAATGGATCAAGGTGTGGCTGCATAAAGAAGAATGCCACTATGATTATGGAGGGTTATGCAAATATCTAGTCTTATTGTAACCGATATCAGTAAGGTTTTTACGATCAATGGGACGATATCGCAGCTAAACCGGATGATTTATATCGATGGCCATCAATATTAGTTAAGTTCACTTTGATGTTAGCCATAGGGCCGAGAAGCATTGGAAATACTGCCACCGAACCGTGGCAATGGATCAGTGTGGCTGCGTAAGAAGAATGCCACTATGATTATGGAGTGACATGCAAGTATCTAGTCTTATTGTAACCGATATGAGTAAGGTTTTTACGATCAAGCAGACGATATCGCAGCTAAACCGGATGGTTTATATCGACGGCCATCAATATTAGTTAACTTCACTTTGATCTTAGCCATAGGGCCGAGAAGCAGTGGAAATACTGCTACCGAACCGTGGCAATGGATCAAAGTGTGGCTGCGTAAAGAAGAATGCCACTATGATTATGTAGTTCATACAAATATCTGGTTATAATGTAACCGATATCAGTAAGGTTTTTACGATCAAGGAGACGATATCGCAGCTAAACCGGATGGTTTATATCGATGGCCATCAATATTAGTTAACTTCACTTTGATCGTAGCCATTGGGCCGAGAACCAATGGAAATACTGCTGTCGAAGCGTGGCAATGGATCAAAGTCTGGCTGCGTAAAGAAGAATGCCACTATGATCATGTAGTGTCATGCAAATATCTAGTCTTATTGCAACCGACATCAGTAAGGTTTTTACGATCAAGGAGACGATATCGCACGTAAACCGGATGGTTTATATCGATGGCCATCAATATTAGGTAACTTCACTTTGATCTTAGCCATAGGGCCGAGAAGCAATGGAAATACTGCTACCGGACCGTGGCAATGGATCAAAGAGTGGCTGCGTAAAGAAGAATGCCACTATGATTATGTAGTGTCATGCAAATATCTAGTCTTATTGCAACCGATATCAGTTAGGTTTTTACGATCAAGGAGACGATATCGCAGTTAAACCGGCTGGGTTATATCCGCGGCCATCCATATTAGTTAACTTCACGTTGATCTTAGCCATGGGGCCGAGAAGCAATGGAAATACTGCTACCGAACCGTGGCAATGGATCAAAGTGTGGCTGCGTAAAGAAGAATGCCACTATGATTATGTAGTATCATGCAAATATCTAGTCTTATTGCAACCGATATCTGTAAGGTTTTTACGATCAAGGAGACGATATCGCAGCTAAACCGGATGGTTTATATCGATGGCCATCAATATTAGTTAACTTCAGTTTGATCTCAGCCATAGGGCCGAGAAGAAATGGAAATACTGCTACCGAACCGTGGCAATGGATCAAAGTGTGGCTGCGTAAAGAAGAATGCCACTATGAATATGTAGTGTCATGCAAATATCTAGTCATAATGTAACCGATATGAGTAAGGTTTTTACGATCAAGCAGACAATATCGCAGCTAAACGGGATGGTTTATATCGACGGCCATCAATATTAGCTAACTTCACTTTGATCTTAGCCTTAGGGCCGAGAAGCAATGGAAATACTGCTACCGAACCGTGGCAATGGATCAAAGTGTGGCTGCGTAAAGAAGAATGCCACTATGATTATGTAGGGTTATGCAAATATCTAGTCTTATTGTAACCGATATCAGTAAGGTTTTTACGATCAATGGGACGATATCGCAGCTAAACCGGATGATTTATATCGATGGCCATCAATATTAGTTAACTTCACTTTCATCTTAGCCATAGGGCCGAGAAGCAATGGAAGTACTGCTACCGAAGCGTGGCAATGGATCAAAGTGTGGCTGCGTAAAGAAGAATACCACTATGATTATGTAGTGTCATGCAAATATCTAGTCTTATTGTAACCGATATCAGTGAGGTTTTTACGATCAAGGAGACGATATCGCAGCTAAACCGGATGGTTTATATCGATGGCCATCAATATTAGTTAACTTCACTTTCATCTTAGCCATAGGGGCGAGAAGCAATGGAAATACTGCTACCGAACCGTGGCAATCGATCAAAGTGTGGCTGCGTAAAGAAGAATGCCACTACGATTATGTAGTGTCACGCAAATATCTAGTCTTATTGCAACCGATATCAGTAAGGTTTTTACGATCAAGGAGACGATATCGCAGTTAAACCGTCTGGGTTATATCGATGGCCATCAATATTAGTTAACTTCACTTTGATCTTAGCCATTGGGCCGAGAAGCAATGGAAATACTGCTACCGAACCGTGGCAATGGATCAAAGTGTGCCTGCGTAAAAAGAATGCCACTATGATTATGTAGTGTCATGCAAATATCTCGTCTTATTGTAACCGATATGAGTAAGGTTTTTACGATCAAGCAGACGATATCGCAGCTAAACGGGATGGTTTATATCGACGGCCATCAATATTAGTTAACTTCACTTTGATCTTAGCCATAGAGCCGAGAAGCAATGGAAATACTGCTACCGAACCGTGGCAATGGATCAAAGTGTGGCTGCGTAAAGAAGAATGCCACTATGATTATGTAGTGTCATGCAAATATCTAGTCTTATTGTAACCGATATCAGTAAGGTTTTCTCGATCAATGGGACGATATCGCAGCTAAACGGGATGGTTTATATCGATGGCCATCAATATTAGCTAACTTCACATTCATCTTAGCCATAGGGGCGAGAAGCAATGGAAATACTGCTACCGAACCGTGGCAATGGATCAAAGTGTGGCTGCGTAAAGAAGAATGCCACTACGATTATGTAGTGTCACGCAGATATCTAGTCTTATTGTGACCGATATCAGTAACGTTTTTACGATCAATGAGACGATATCGCAGCTAAACCGTATGGTTTATATCGATGGCCATCAATATTAGGTAACTTTACTTTCATCTTAGCCATAGGGCCGAGAAGCAATGGAAATACTGCTACCGAACCGTGGCAATGGATCAAAGTGTGGTTGCGTAAAGAAGAATGCCACTATGATTATGTAGTGTCACGCAAATATGTAGTCTTATTGTAACCTATATCAGTGAGGTTTTTACGATCAAGGAGACGATATCGCAGCTAAACCGGATAGTTTATATCGATGGCCATCAATATTAGTTAACTTCACTTTGACCTTAGCCATAGGGACGAGAAGCAATGGAAATACTGCTACCGAACCGTGGTAATGGATCAAAGTGTGCCTGCGTAAAAAGAATGCCACTATGATTATGTAGTGTCATGCAAATATCTAGTCTTATTGTAACCGATATGAGTAAGGTTTTTACGATCAAGCAGACGATATCGCAGCTAAACGGGATGGTTTATATCGACGGCCATCAATATTAGTTAACTTCACTTTGATCTTAGCCATAGAGCCGAGAAGCATATGGAAATACTGCTACCGAACCGTGGCAATGGATCAAGGTGTGGCTGCATAAAGAAGAATGCCACTATGATTATGGAGGGTTATGCAAATATCTAGTCTTATTGTAACCGATATCAGTAAGGTTTTTACGATCAATGGGACGATATCGCAGCTAAACCGGAAGATTTATATCGATGGCCATCAATATTAGTTAACTTCACTTTCATCTTAGCCATAGGGCCGAGAAGCAATGGAAGTACTGCTTCCGAAGCGTGGCAATGGATCAAAGTGTGGCTGCGTAAATGAGAGAGCCACTATGATTATGTAGTGTCATGCAAATATCTAGTCATATTGGAACCGATATCAGTAAGTTTTTTACGATCAAGGAGACGATATCGCAGCTAAACCGGATGGTTTATATTGATGGCCATCAATATTGGTTAACTTCACTTTGATGTTAGCCATAGGGCCGAGAAGCAATGGAAATACTGCCACCGAACCGTGGCAATTTATCAAAGTGTGGCTGCGTAAGAAGAATGCCACTATGATTTTGTAGTGACATGCAAGTATCTAGTCTTATTGTAACCGATATGAGTAAGGTTTTTACGATCAAGCAGACGATATCGCAGCTAAACCGGATGGTTTATATCGACGGCCATCAATATTAGTTAACTTCACTTTGATCTTAGCCATAGGGCCGAGAAGCAGTGGAAATACTGCTACCGAACCGTGGCAATGGATCAAAGTGTGGCTGCGTAAAGAAGACTGCCACTATGATTATGTAGTTCATACAAATATCTGGTTATAATGTAACCGATATGAGTAAGGTTTTTACGATCAAGCAGACGATATCGCAGCTAAACGGGATGGTTTATATCGACGGCCATCAATATTAGTTAACTTTAGTTTGATCTTAGCCATAGGGCCGAGAAGCAATGGAAATACTGCTACCGAACCGTGGCAATGGATCAAAGTGTGGTTGCGTAAAGAAGAATGCCACTATGATTATGTAGTGTCACGCAAATATGTAGTCTTATTGTAACCTATATCAGTGAGGTTTTTACGATCAAGGAGACGATATCGCAGCTAAACCGGATAGTTTATATCGATGGCCATCAATATTAGTTAACTTCACTTTGACCTTAGCCATAGGGACGAGAAGCAATGGAAATACTGCTACCGAACCGTGGTAATGGATCAAAGTGTGCCTGCGTAAAAAGAATGCCACTATGATTATGTAGTGTCATGCAAATATCTAGTCTTATTGTAACCGATATGAGTAAGGTTTTTACGATCAAGCAGACGATATCGCAGCTAAACGGGATGGTTTATATCGACGGCCATCAATATTAGTTAACTTCACTTTGATCTTAGCCATAGAGCCGAGAAGCATATGGAAATACTGCTACCGAACCGTGGCAATGGATCAAGGTGTGGCTGCATAAAGAAGAATGCCACTATGATTATGGAGGGTTATGCAAATATCTAGTCTTATTGTAACCGATATCAGTAAGGTTTTTACGATCAATGGGACGATATCGCAGCTAAACCGGAAGATTTATATCGATGGCCATCAATATTAGTTAACTTCACTTTCATCTTAGCCATAGGGCCGAGAAGCAATGGAAGTACTGCTTCCGAAGCGTGGCAATGGATCAAAGTGTGGCTGCGTAAATGAGAGAGCCACTATGATTATGTAGTGTCATGCAAATATCTAGTCATATTGGAACCGATATCAGTAAGTTTTTTACGATCAAGGAGACGATATCGCAGCTAAACCGGATGGTTTATATTGATGGCCATCAATATTGGTTAACTTCACTTTGATGTTAGCCATAGGGCCGAGAAGCAATGGAAATACTGCCACCGAACCGTGGCAATTTATCAAAGTGTGGCTGCGTAAGAAGAATGCCACTATGATTTTGTAGTGACATGCAAGTATCTAGTCTTATTGTAACCGATATGAGTAAGGTTTTTACGATCAAGCAGACGATATCGCAGCTAAACCGGATGGTTTATATCGACGGCCATCAATATTAGTTAACTTCACTTTGATCTTAGCCATAGGGCCGAGAAGCAGTGGAAATACTGCTACCGAACCGTGGCAATGGATCAAAGTGTGGCTGCGTAAAGAAGACTGCCACTATGATTATGTAGTTCATACAAATATCTGGTTATAATGTAACCGATATGAGTAAGGTTTTTACGATCAAGCAGACGATATCGCAGCTAAACGGGATGGTTTATATCGACGGCCATCAATATTAGTTAACTTTAGTTTGATCTTAGCCATAGGGCCGAGAAGCAATGGAAATACTGCTACCGAACCGTGGCAATGGATCAAAGTGTGGCTGCGTAAAGAAGAATGCCACTATGATTATGTAGTGTCATGCAAATATCTAGTCTTATTGTAACCGATATCAGTAAGGTTTTCTCGATCAATGGGACGATATCGCAGCTAAACGGGATGGTTTATATCGATGGCCATCAATATTAGTTAACTTCACATTCATCTTAGCCATAGGGGCGAGAAGCAATGGAAATACTGCTACCGAACCGTGGCAATGGATCAAAGTGTGGCTGCGTAAAGAAGAATGCCACTACGATTATGTAGTGTCATGCAAATATCTAGTCTTATTGTAACCGATATGAGCAAGGTTTTTACGATCAAGCAGACGATATCGCAGCTAAACGGGATGGTTTATATCGACGGCCATCAATATTAGCTAACTTCACTTTGATCTTAGCCTTAGGGCCGAGAAGCAATGGAAATACTGCTACCGAACCGTGGCAATGGATCAAAGTGTGGCTGCGTAAAGAAGAATGCCACTATGATTATGTAGGGTTATGCAAATATGTAGTCTTATTGTAACCGATATCAGTAAGGTTTTTACGATCAATGGGACGATATCGCAGCTAAACCGGATGATTTATATCGATGGCCATCAATATTAGTTAACTTCACTTTCATCTTAGCCATAGGGCCGAGAAGCAATGGAAGTACTGCTACCGAAGCGTGGCAATGGATCAAAGTGTGGCTGCATAAATGATAGGGGTAAACAGTACAGTTGTTGGCCCCCTGACAGAGATTGGCCCCATCAATAAACATCTAAAAATATTAAGAAACACCTATCTTTTCCTTTTTGTTTAAGAACATATTCAGATTGCGTGTTTTTTTATTTCCCGGATGTAATAATATCCCCCACTCACTGTATTTTTTAATTATGTAATTAAATGAATAGTACGACTCAGATGTGATGCTTCAAAAATACCGTTAATTTATTGGAAAAAGCATAAGACGAGACCTGTCAATGTGTGGATATTTCACTGTCTTTATAATGTGTATAATTCCCATACTCGTTATATGTAAATAATAAAGGTTCAAATATTATTAAAAAAATATTGTTTCGCTAGAATTACACAAATATCACGAAAATCAAAGAGGGCCAACAACTGTCATGTCAATTACGTCGCATGACAATGATTGGCCGAGGGGGCCAATTACTGTTTGTAGGTTACGGTAACCATTAGACAGTGATTGACCTCATATTCATTATGTTTGTTGATACGCTAATAATTTTCAATTTTAGAACATATTGATTGCTCTATTGTTAGGAAGAAATTAAATTATAATACATTCAAATGGAGAGACGTATCAGTTACATTTAAACTATCCTATATGATTCATGAATTTCACTATATTCCAATTGTTAGGTTACGTTCGTGCAAAAACATATTCGGAAGAGAGGATTCAAAAGCAATAGGTCCAGTCAAAAACGGAATGTCAAATGAGTTTGTCCTTACTTTTATACCCTATTATTCACATTATCCTACATACGAAATAAGGGCCAATCATTGTCGAACGGCTGGACAATCACCGTCTTTAGCTGGCCAATAACTATATTTTCTTAGACAAAATCTATTTTTTGTATATTTCTTATGAATTCTCACATTTGTTTGATAAATTTCATTTATATTCAGATTAGTAGAGTTTCTACAAGCCCTTTATATCTTATTGACTTTATTTCCAAATTTATTAACTCCAGATTTATAATGCACTATACGGCGTTCTTGCTTAAACGGCCAATCACTGTACTGGTTACCCCTAGAGCCACTATGATTATGTAGTGTGATGCAAATATCTAGTCATATTGGAACCGATATTAGTAAGTTTTTTACGATCAAGGAGACGATATCGCAGCTAAACCGGATGGTTTATATTGATGGCCATCAATATTAGTTAACTTCACTTTGATGTTAGCCATAGGGCCGAGAAGCATTGGAAATACTGCCACCGAACCGCGGCAATGGATCAAAGTGTGGCTGCGTAAGAAGAATGCCACTATGATTATGGAGTGACATGCAAGTATCTAGTCTTATTGTAACCTATATCAGTGAGGTTTTTACGATCAAGGAGACGATATCGCAGCTAAACCGGATAGTTTATATCGATGGCCATCAATATTAGTTAACTTCACTTTGACCTTAGCCATAGGGACGAGAAGCAATGGAAATACTGCTACCGAACCGTGGTAATGGATCAAAGTGCGGCTGCGTAAAGAAGAATGCCACTATGATTATGTAGTGTCATGCAAATATCTAGTCTTGTTGTAACCGATATCAGTGAGCTTTTACGATCAAGGAGACGATATCGCAGCTAAACCGGATGGTTTATATCGATGGCCATCAATATTAGTTAACTTCACTTTGACCTTAGCCATAGGGACGAGAAGCAAAGGAAATACTGCTACCGAACCGTGGTAATGGATCAAAGTGCGGCTGCGTAAAGAAGAATGCCACTATGATTATGTAGTGTCATGCAAATATCTAGTCTTGTTGTAACCGATATCAGTGAGCTTTTACGATCAAGGAGACGATATCGCAGCTAAACCGGATGGTTTATATCGATGGCCATCAAGATTAGTTAACTTCAGTTGAATCTTAGCCAGAGGGACGAGAAGCAATGGAAATACAGCTACCGAACCGTGGCAATGGAGCAAAGTGTGGCTGCGTAAAGAAGAATACCACTATGATTAGGTAGTGTCATGCAAATATCTTGTATTATTGTAACCGATATCAGTAAGGTTTTCTCGATCAATGGGACGATATCGCAGCCAAACCGGATGGTTTATATCGATGGCCATCAATATTGGTTAACTTCACTTTGATCTTAGCCATAGGGCCGAGAAGCGATGGAAATACTGCTACCGAACCGTGGCAATGGATCAAAGTGTGGCTGCGTAAAGAAGAATGCCACTACGATTATGTAGTGTCACGCAAATATCTAGTCTTATTGTGACCGATATCAGTAACGTTTTTACGATCAATGAGACGATATCGCAGCTAAACCGGATGGTTTATATCGATGGCCATCAATATTAGGTAACTTTACTTTCATCTTAGCCATAGGGCCGAGAAGAAATGGAAATACTGCTACCGAACCGTGGCAATGGAGCAAAGTGTGGCTGCGTAAAGAAGAATGCCACTATGATTATGGAGTGTCATGCAAATATCTAGTCTTATTGTAACCGATATCAGTAAGGTTTTCTCGATCAATGGGACGATATCGCAGCTAAACGGGATGGTTTATATCGATGGCCATCAATATTAGTTAATTTCGCTTTGACCTTAGCTATAGGGCCAAGAAGCGATGGAAATGCTGCTACCGAAACGTGGCAGTGGATCAAAGTGTGGCTGCGTAAAGAAGAATGCCACTATGATTATGTAGTGTCATGCAAATATCTAGTCTTGTTGTAACCGATATCAGTGAGCTTTTACGATCAAGGAGACGATATCGCAGCTAAGCCGGATGGTTTATATCCATTGTCATCAATATCAGTTAACTTCACTTTGATCTTAGCCATAGGGCCGAGAAGCAATGGAAATACTGCTACCGAACCGTGGTAATGGAGCAAAGTGTGGCTGCGTAAAGAAGAATGCCACTATGATTATGGAGTGTCATGCAAATATCTAGTCTTATTGTAACCGATATCAGTAAGGTTTTCTCGATCAATGGGACGATATCGCAGCTAAACGGGATGGTTTATATCGATGGCCATCAATATTAGTTAACTTCACTTTCATCTTAGCCATAGGGGCGAGAAGCAATGGAAATACTGCTACCGAACCGTGGTAATGGATCAAAGTGTGGCTGCGTAAAGTAGAATGCCACCATGATTATGTAGTGTCATGCAAATATCTAGTCTTATTGTAATCGATATCAGTAATGTTTTTACGATCAATGAAACGATATCGCAGCTAAACTGGATGGTTTATATCGATGGACATCAATGTTAGTTAATTTCGCTTTGACCTTAGCTATAGGGCCAAGAAGCGATGGAAATGCTGCTACCGAAACGTGGCAATGGATCAAAGTGTGGCTGCGTAAAGAAGAATACCACTATGATTATGTAGTGTCATGCAAATATCTTGTCTTATTGTAACCGATATCTGTAAGGTTTTTTCACGATCATGGAGACGATATGGCAGCTAAACCGGATGGTTTATATCGATGGCCATCAATATTAGTTAATGTCACTTTGATCTGAGCCATAGGGCCGAGAAGCAATGGAAATACTGCTACCGAACCGTGGCAATGGATCAAAGTGTGGCTGCGTAAAGAAGAATGCCACTATGATTATGTAGTGTCACGCAAATATCTAGTCTTATTGTAACCGATATCAGCAAGGTTTTTACGTTCAAGGAGACGATATCGCAGCTAAACCGGATGGTTTATATCGATGGACATCAATGTTAGTTAATTTCGCTTTGACCTTAGCCATAGGGCCGAGAAGCGATGGAAATACTGCTACCGAACCGTGGCAATGGATCAAAGTGTGGCTGCGTAAAGAAGAATGCCACTATTATTATGTAGTGTCATGCAAATATCTAGTCTTATTGTAACCGATATCAGTAAGGATTTCAGGATCAACAAGACGATATCGTAGCTATATTGGATGGTTTATATCGATGGCCATCAATATTAGTTAATGTCACTTTGATCTTAGCCATAGGGCTGAGAAACGTTGGAAATACTGCTACCGAACCGTGGCAATGGATCAAAGAGTGGCTGCGTAAAGAAGAATGCCACTATGATTATGTAGTGTCACGAAAATATCTAGTCTTATTGTAACCGATATCAGTGAGGTTTTTACGATCAAGGAGACGATATCGCAGCTAAACCGGATGGTTTATATCGGTGGCCATCAATATTAGTTAACTTCACTTTGACCTTAGCCATAGGGACGAGAAGCAATGGAAATACTGTTACCAAACCGTGGCAATGGATCAAAGTGTGGCTGCGTAAAGATGAATGCCACTACGATTATGTAGTGTCACGCAAATATCTAGTCTTATTGTGACCGATATCAGTAACGTTTTTACGATGAATGAGACGATATCGCAGCTAAACCGGATGGTTTATATCGATGGACATCAATGTTAGTTAATTTCGCTTTGACCTTAGCTATAGGGCCAAGAAGCGATGGAAATGCTGCTACCGAACCGTGGCAATGGATCAAAGTGTGGCTCCGTAAAGAAGAATACCACTATGATTATGTAGTGTCATGCAAATATCTTGTCTTATTGTAACCGATATCAGTAAGGTTTTCTCGATCAATGGGACGATATCGCAGCCAAACCGGATGGTTTATATCGATGGCCATCAATATTAGTTAACTTCACTTTCATCTTAACCATAGGGCCGAGAAGCAATGGAAATACTGCTGCCGAACCGTGGTAATGGATCAAAGTGTGGCTGCGTAAAGAAGAATGCCACCATGATTATGTAGTGTCATGCAAATTTCTAGTCTTATTGTAACCGATATCAGTGAGGTTTTTACGATCAAGGAGACGATATCGCAGCTAAACCGGATGGTTTATATCGATGGCCATCAAGATTAGTTAACTTCAGTTGAATCTTAGCCAGAGGGACGAGAAGCAATGGAAATACAGCTACCGAACCGTGGCAATGGAGCAAAGTGTGGCTGCGTAAAGAAGAATACCACTATGATTATGTAGTGTCATGCAAATATCTTGTATTATTGTAACCGATATCAGTAAGGTTTTCTCGATCAATGGGACGATATCGCAGCCAAACCGGATGGTTTATATCGATGGCCATCAATATTGGTTAACTTCACTTTGATCTTAGCCATAGGGCCGAGAAGCGATGGAAATACTGCTACCGAACCGTGGCAATGGATCAAAGTGTGGCTGCGTAAAGAAGAATGCCACTACGATTATGTAGTGTCACGCAAATATCTAGTCTTATTGTGACCGATATCAGTAACGTTTTTACGATCAATGAGACGATATCGCAGCTAAACCGGATGGTTTATATCGATGGCCATCAATATTAGGTAACTTTACTTTCATCTTAGCCATAGGGCCGAGAAGAAATGGAAATACTGCTACCGAACCGTGGCAATGGAGCAAAGTGTGGCTGCGTAAAGAAGAATGCCACTATGATTATGGAGTGTCATGCAAATATCTAGTCTTATTGTAACCGATATCAGTAAGGTTTTCTCGATCAATGGGACGATATCGCAGCTAAACGGGATGGTTTATATCGATGGCCATCAATATTAGTTAATTTCGCTTTGACCTTAGCTATAGGGCCAAGAAGCGATGGAAATGCTGCTACCGAAACGTGGCAGTGGATCAAAGTGTGGCTGCGTAAAGAAGAATGCCACTATGATTATGTAGTGTCATGCAAATATCTAGTCTTGTTGTAACCGATATCAGTGAGCTTTTACGATCAAGGAGACGATATCGCAGCTAAGCCGGATGGTTTATATCCATTGTCATCAATATCAGTTAACTTCACTTTGATCTTAGCCATAGGGCCGAGAAGCAATGGAAATACTGCTACCGAACCGTGGTAATGGAGCAAAGTGTGGCTGCGTAAAGAAGAATGCCACTATGATTATGGAGTGTCATGCAAATATCTAGTCTTATTGTAACCGATATCAGTAAGGTTTTCTCGATCAATGGGACGATATCGCAGCTAAACGGGATGGTTTATATCGATGGCCATCAATATTAGTTAACTTCACTTTCATCTTAGCCATAGGGGCGAGAAGCAATGGAAATACTGCTACCGAACCGTGGTAATGGATCAAAGTGTGGCTGCGTAAAGTAGAATGCCACCATGATTATGTAGTGTCATGCAAATATCTAGTCTTATTGTAATCGATATCAGTAATGTTTTTACGATCAATGAAACGATATCGCAGCTAAACTGGATGGTTTATATCGATGGACATCAATGTTAGTTAATTTCGCTTTGACCTTAGCTATAGGGCCAAGAAGCGATGGAAATGCTGCTACCGAAACGTGGCAATGGATCAAAGTGTGGCTGCGTAAAGAAGAATACCACTATGATTATGTAGTGTCATGCAAATATCTTGTCTTATTGTAACCGATATCTGTAAGGTTTTTTCACGATCATGGAGACGATATGGCAGCTAAACCGGATGGTTTATATCGATGGCCATCAATATTAGTTAATGTCACTTTGATCTGAGCCATAGGGCCGAGAAGCAATGGAAATACTGCTACCGAACCGTGGCAATGGATCAAAGTGTGGCTGCGTAAAGAAGAATGCCACTATGATTATGTAGTGTCACGCAAATATCTAGTCTTATTGTAACCGATATCAGCAAGGTTTTTACGTTCAAGGAGACGATATCGCAGCTAAACCGGATGGTTTATATCGATGGGCATCAATATTAGTTAACTTCACTTTGATCTTAGCCATAGGGCCGAGAAGCAATGGAAATACTGCTACCGAACCGTGGTAATGGATCAAAGTGTGGCTGCGTAAAGTAGAGTGCCACCATGATGATGTAGTGTCATGCAAATATCTAGTCTTATTGTAATCGATATCAGTAATGTTTTTACGATCAATGAAACGATATCGCAGCTAAACTGGATGGTTTATATCGATGGACATCAATGTTAGTTAATTTCGCTTTGACCTTAGCTATAGGGCCAAGAAGCGATGGAAATGCTGCTACCGAACCGTGGCAATGGATCAAAGTGTGGCTACGTAAAGAAGAATACCACTATGATTATGTAGTGTCATGCAAATATCTTGTCTTATTGTTACCGATATTAGTAAGGTTTTTACGATCAAGAAGACGATATCGTAGCTATACTGGATGGTTTATGTCGATGGCCATCAATATTGGTTAACTTCACTTTGATCTTAGCCATAGGGCCGAGAAGCGATGGAAATACTGCTACCGAACCGTGGCAATGGATCAAAGTGTGGCTGCGTAAAGAAGAATGCCACTATTATTATGTAGTGTCATGCAAATATCTAGTCTTATTGTAACCGATATCAGTAAGGATTTCAGGATCAACAAGACGATATCGTAGCTATATTGGATGGTTTATATCGATGGCCATCAATATTAGTTAATGTCACTTTGATCTTAGCCATAGGGCTGAGAAACGTTGGAAATACTGCTACCGAACCGTGGCAATGGATCAAAGAGTGGCTGCGTAAAGAAGAATGCCACTATGATTATGTAGTGTCACGAAAATATCTAGTCTTATTGTAACCGATATCAGTGAGGTTTTTACGATCAAGGAGACGATATCGCAGCTAAACCGGATGGTTTATATCGGTGGCCATCAATATTAGTTAACTTCACTTTGACCTTAGCCATAGGGACGAGAAGCAATGGAAATACTGTTACCAAACCGTGGCAATGGATCAAAGTGTGGCTGCGTAAAGATGAATGCCACTACGATTATGTAGTGTCACGCAAATATCTAGTCTTATTGTGACCGATATCAGTAACGTTTTTACGATGAATGAGACGATATCGCAGCTAAACCGGATGGTTTATATCGATGGACATCAATGTTAGTTAATTTCGCTTTGACCTTAGCTATAGGGCCAAGAAGCGATGGAAATGCTGCTACCGAACCGTGGCAATGGATCAAAGTGTGGCTCCGTAAAGAAGAATACCACTATGATTATGTAGTGTCATGCAAATATCTTGTCTTATTGTAACCGATATCAGTAAGGTTTTCTCGATCAATGGGACGATATCGCAGCCATACCGGATGGTTTATATCGATGGCCATCAATATTAGTTAACTTCACTTTCATCTTAACCATAGGGCCGAGAAGCAATGGAAATACTGCTGCCGAACCGTGGTAATGGATCAAAGTGTGGCTGCGTAAAGAAGAATGCCACCATGATTATGTAGTGTCATGCAAATTTCTAGTCTTATTGTAACCGATATCAGTGAGGTTTTTACGATCAAGGAGACGATATCGCAGCTAAACCGGATGGTTTATATCGATGGCCATCAAGATTAGTTAACTTCAGTTGAATCTTAGCCAGAGGGACGAGAAGCAATGGAAATACAGCTACCGAACCGTGGCAATGGAGCAAAGTGTGGCTGCGTAAAGAAGAATACCACTATGATTATGTAGTGTCATGCAAATATCTTGTATTATTGTAACCGATATCAGTAAGGTTTTCTCGATCAATGGGACGATATCGCAGCCAAACCGGATGGTTTATATCGATGGCCATCAATATTGGTTAACTTCACTTTGATCTTAGCCATAGGGCCGAGAAGCGATGGAAATACTGCTACCGAACCGTGGCAATGGATCAAAGTGTGGCTGCGTAAAGAAGAATGCCACTACGATTATGTAGTGTCACGCAAATATCTAGTCTTATTGTGACCGATATCAGTAACGTTTTTACGATCAATGAGACGATATCGCAGCTAAACCGGATGGTTTATATCGATGGCCATCAATATTAGGTAACTTTACTTTCATCTTAGCCATAGGGCCGAGAAGAAATGGAAATACTGCTACCGAACCGTGGCAATGGAGCAAAGTGTGGCTGCGTAAAGAAGAATGCCACTATGATTATGGAGTGTCATGCAAATATCTAGTCTTATTGTAACCGATATCAGTAAGGTTTTCTCGATCAATGGGACGATATCGCAGCTAAACGGGATGGTTTATATCGATGGCCATCAATATTAGTTAATTTCGCTTTGACCTTAGCTATAGGGCCAAGAAGCGATGGAAATGCTGCTACCGAAACGTGGCAGTGGATCAAAGTGTGGCTGCGTAAAGAAGAATGCCACTATGATTATGTAGTGTCATGCAAATATCTAGTCTTGTTGTAACCGATATCAGTGAGCTTTTACGATCAAGGAGACGATATCGCAGCTAAGCCGGATGGTTTATATCCATTGTCATCAATATCAGTTAACTTCACTTTGATCTTAGCCATAGGGCCGAGAAGCAATGGAAATACTGCTACCGAACCGTGGTAATGGAGCAAAGTGTGGCTGCGTAAAGAAGAATGCCACTATGATTATGGAGTGTCATGCAAATATCTAGTCTTATTGTAACCGATATCAGTAAGGTTTTCTCGATCAATGGGACGATATCGCAGCTAAACGGGATGGTTTATATCGATGGCCATCAATATTAGTTAACTTCACTTTCATCTTAGCCATAGGGGCGAGAAGCAATGGAAATACTGCTACCGAACCGTGGTAATGGATCAAAGTGTGGCTGCGTAAAGTAGAATGCCACCATGATTATGTAGTGTCATGCAAATATCTAGTCTTATTGTAATCGATATCAGTAATGTTTTTACGATCAATGAAACGATATCGCAGCTAAACTGGATGGTTTATATCGATGGACATCAATGTTAGTTAATTTCGCTTTGACCTTAGCTATAGGGCCAAGAAGCGATGGAAATGCTGCTACCGAAACGTGGCAATGGATCAAAGTGTGGCTGCGTAAAGAAGAATACCACTATGATTATGTAGTGTCATGCAAATATCTTGTCTTATTGTAACCGATATCTGTAAGGTTTTTTCACGATCATGGAGACGATATGGCAGCTAAACCGGATGGTTTATATCGATGGCCATCAATATTAGTTAATGTCACTTTGATCTGAGCCATAGGGCCGAGAAGCAATGGAAATACTGCTACCGAACCGTGGCAATGGATCAAAGTGTGGCTGCGTAAAGAAGAATGCCACTATGATTATGTAGTGTCACGCAAATATCTAGTCTTATTGTAACCGATATCAGCAAGGTTTTTACGTTCAAGGAGACGATATCGCAGCTAAACCGGATGGTTTATATCGATGGGCATCAATATTAGTTAACTTCACTTTGATCTTAGCCATAGGGCCGAGAAGCAATGGAAATACTGCTACCGAACCGTGGTAATGGATCAAAGTGTGGCTGCGTAAAGTAGAGTGCCACCATGATGATGTAGTGTCATGCAAATATCTAGTCTTATTGTAATCGATATCAGTAATGTTTTTACGATCAATGAAACGATATCGCAGCTAAACTGGATGGTTTATATCGATGGACATCAATGTTAGTTAATTTCGCTTTGACCTTAGCTATAGGGCCAAGAAGCGATGGAAATGCTGCTACCGAACCGTGGCAATGGATCAAAGTGTGGCTACGTAAAGAAGAATACCACTATGATTATGTAGTGTCATGCAAATATCTTGTCTTATTGTTACCGATATTAGTAAGGTTTTTACGATCAAGAAGACGATATCGTAGCTATACTGGATGGTTTATGTCGATGGCCATCAATATTGGTTAACTTCACTTTGATCTTAGCCATAGGGCCGAGAAGCGATGGAAATACTGCTACCGAACCGTGGCAATGGATCAAAGTGTGGCTGCGTAAAGAAGAATGCCACTATTATTATGTAGTGTCATGCAAATATCTAGTCTTATTGTAACCGATATCAGTAAGGATTTCAGGATCAACAAGACGATATCGTAGCTATATTGGATGGTTTATATCGATGGCCATCAATATTAGTTAATGTCACTTTGATCTTAGCCATAGGGCTGAGAAACGTTGGAAATACTGCTACCGAACCGTGGCAATGGATCAAAGAGTGGCTGCGTAAAGAAGAATGCCACTATGATTATGTAGTGTCACGAAAATATCTAGTCTTATTGTAACCGATATCAGTGAGGTTTTTACGATCAAGGAGACGATATCGCAGCTAAACCGGATGGTTTATATCGGTGGCCATCAATATTAGTTAACTTCACTTTGACCTTAGCCATAGGGACGAGAAGCAATGGAAATACTGCTACCGAACCGTGGCAATGGATCAAAGTGTGGCTGCGTAAAGAAGAATGCCACTATGATTATGGAGTGTCATGCAAATATCTAGTCTTATTGTAACCGATATCAGTAATGTTTTTACGATCAATGAAATGATATCGCAGCTAAACTGGATGGTTTATATCGATGGACATCAATGTTAGTTAATTTCACTTTGACCTTAGCTATAGGGCCAAGAAGCGATGGAAATGCTGCTACCGAACCGTGGCAATGGATCAAAGTGTGGCTGCGTAAAGAAGAATACCACTATGATTATGTAGTGTCATGCAAATATCTAGTCTTATTGTAACCGATATCAGTGAGGTTTTTACGATCAAGGAGACGATATCGCAGCTAAACCGGATGGTTTATATCGATGGCCATCAATATTAGTTAACTTCACTTTCATCTTAGCCATAGGGGCGAGAAGCAATGGAAATACTGTTACCGAACCGTGGCAATGGATCAAAGTGTGGCTGCGTAAAGAAGAATGCCACTACGATTATGTAGTGTCACGCAAATATCTAGTCTTATTGTGACCGATATCAGTAACGTTTTTACGATGAATGAGACGATATCGCAGCTAAACCGGATGGTTTATATCGATGGCCATCAATATTAGGTAACTTTAATTTCATCTTAGCCATAGGGCCGAGAAGCAATGGAAATACTGCTACCGAACCGTGGCAATGGATCAAAGTGTGGCTGCGTAAAGAAGAATGCCACTATGATTATGTAGTGTCACGAAAATATCTAGTCTTATTGTAACCGATATCAGTGAGGTTTTTACGATCAAGGAGACGATATCGCAGCTAAACCGGATGGTTTATATCGGTGGCCATCAATATTAGTTAACTTCACTTTGACCTTAGCCATAGGGACGAGAAGCAATGGAAATACTGCTACCGAACCGTGGCAATGGATCAAAGTGTGGCTGCGTAAAGAAGAATGCCACTATGATTATGGAGTGTCATGCAAATATCTAGTCTTATTGTAACCGATATCAGTAATGTTTTTACGATCAATGAAATGATATCGCAGCTAAACTGGATGGTTTATATCGATGGACATCAATGTTAGTTAACTTCACTTTCATCTTAGCCATAGGGGCGAGAAGCAATGGAAATACTGTTACCGAACCGTGGCAATGGATCAAAGTGTGGCTGCGTAAAGAAGAATGCCACTACGATTATGTAGTGTCACGCAAATATCTAGTCTTATTGTAACCGATATCAGTAACGTTTTTACGATGAATGAGACGATATCGCAGCTAAACCGGATGGTTTATATCGATGGCCATCAATATTAGGTAACTTTACTTTCATCTTAGCCATAGGGCCGAGAAGCAATGGAAATACTGCTACCGAACCGTGGTAATGGATCAAAGTGTGGCTGCGTAAAGTAGAATGCCACCATAATTATGTAGTGTCATGCAAATATCTAGTCTTATTGTAATCGATATCAGTAATGTTTTTACGATCAATGAAACGATATCGCAGCTAAACCGGATGGTTTATATCGATGGCCATCAATATTAGTTAACTTCACTTTCATCTTAGCCATAGGGCCGAGAAGCAATGGAAATACTGCTGCCGAACCGTGGTAATGGATCAAAGTGCGGCTGCGTAAAGAAGAATGCCACTATGATTATGTAGTGTCATGCAAATATCTAGTCTTGTTGTAACCGATATCAGTGAGCTTTTACGATCAAGGAGACGATATCGCAGCTAAGCCGGATGGTTTATATCCATGGTCATCAATATCAGTTAACTTCACTTTGATCTTAGCCATAGGGCCGAGAAGCAGTGGAAATACTGCTACCGAACCGTGGTAATGGATCAAAGTGTGGCTGCGTAAAGAAGAATGCCACCATGATTATGTAGTGTCATGCAAATTTCTAGTCTTATTGTAACCGATATCAGTGAGGTTTTTACGATCCAGGAGACGATATCGCAGCTACACCGGATGGTTTATATCGATGGCCATCAAGATTAGTTAACTTCAGTTGGATCTTAGCCAGAGGGACGAGAAGCAATGGAAATACAGCTACCGAACCGTGGCAATGGAGCAAAGTGTGGCTGCGTAAAGAAGAATGCCAAAATGATTATGGAGTGTCATGCAAATATCTAGTCTTATTGTAACCGATATCAGTAAGGTTTTCTCGATCAATGGGACGATATCGCAGCTAAACCGGATGGTTTATATCGATGGCCATCAATATTAGTTAACTTCACTTTCATCTTAGACATAGGGCCGAGAAGCAATGGAAATACTGCTGCCGAACCGTGGTAATGGATCAAAGTGCGGCTGCGTAAAGAAGAATGCCACTATGATTATGTAGTGTCATGCAAATATCTAGTCTTGTTGTAACCGATATCAGTGAGCTTTTACGATCAAGGAGACGATATCGCAGCTAAGCCGGATGGTTTATATCCATGGTCATCAATATCAGTTAACTTCACTTTGATCTTAGCCATAGGGCCGAGAAGCAATGGAAATACTGCTACCGAACCGTGGTAATGGAGCAAAGTGTGGCTGCGTAAAGAAGAATGCCACTATGATTATGGAGTGTCATGCAAATATCTAGTCTTATTGTAACCGATATCAGTAAGGTTTTCTCGATCAATGGGACGATATCGCAGCTAAACGGGATGGTTTATATCGATGGCCATCAATATTAGTTAACTTCACTTTCATCTTAGCCATAGGGGCGAGAAGCAATGGAAATACTGCTACCGAATCGTGGTAATGGATCAAAGTGTGGCTGCGTAAAGTAGAATGCCACCATGATTATGTAGTGTCATGCAAATATCTAGTCTTATTGTAATCGATATCAGTAATGTTTTTACGATCAATGAAACGATATCGCAGCTAAACTGGATGGTTTATATCGATGGACATCAATGTTAGTTAATTTCGCTTTGACCTTAGCTATAGGGCCAAGAAGCGATGGAAATGCTGCTACCGAAACGTGGCAATGGATCAAAGTGTGGCTGCGTAAAGAAGAATACCACTATGATTATGTAGTGTCATGCAAATATCTTGTCTTATTGTAACCGATATCTGTAAGGTTTTTTCACGATCATGGAGACGATATGGCAGCTAAACCGGATGGTTTATATCGATGGCCATCAATATTAGTTAATGTCACTTTGATCTGAGCCATAGGGCCGAGAAGCAATTCAAATACTGCTACCGAACCGTGGCAATGGATCAAAGTGTGGCTGCGTAAAGAAGAATGCCACTATGATTATGTAGTGTCACGCAAATATCTAGTCTTATTGTAACCGATATCAGCAAGGTTTTTACGTTCAAGGAGACGATATCGCAGCTAAACCGGATGGTTTATATCGATGGGCATCAATATTAGTTAACTTCACTTTGATCTTAGCCATAGGGCCGAGAAGCAATGGAAATACTGCTACCGAACCGTGGTAATGGATCAAAGTGTGGCTGCGTAAAGTAGAGTGCCACCATGATGATGTAGTGTCATGCAAATATCTAGTCTTATTGTAATCGATATCAGTAATGTTTTTACGATCAATGAAACGATATCGCAGCTAAACTGGATGGTTTATATCGATGGACATCAATGTTAGTTAATTTCGCTTTGACCTTAGCTATAGGGCCAAGAAGCGATGGAAATGCTGTTACCGAACCGTGGCAATGGATCAAAGTGTGGCTACGTAAAGAAGAATACCACTATGATTATGTAGTGTCATGCAAATATCTTGTCTTATTGTTACCGATATTAGTAAGGTTTTTACGATCAAGAAGACGATATCGTAGCTATACTGGATGGTTTATGTCGATGGCCATCAATATTGGTTAACTTCACTTTGATCTTAGCCATAGGGCCGAGAAGCGATGGAAATACTGCTACCGAACCGTGGTAATGGATCAAAGTGTGGCTGCGTAAAGTAGAGTGCCACCATGATGATGTAGTGTCATGCAAATATCTAGTCTTATTGTAATCGATATCAGTAATGTTTTTACGATCAATGAAACGATATCGCAGCTAAACTGGATGGTTTATATCGATGGACATCAATGTTAGTTAATTTCGCTTTGACCTTAGCTATAGGGCCAAGAAGCGATGGAAATGCTGCTACCGAACCGTGACAATGGATCAAAGTGTGGCTACGTAAAGAAGAATACCACTATGATTATGTAGTGTCATGCAATAATCTTGTCTTATTGTTACCGATATCAGTAAGGTTTTTACGATCAAGAAGACGATATCGTAGCTATACTGGATGGTTTATGTCGATGGCCATCAATATTGGTTAACTTCACTTTGATCTTAGCCATAGGGCCGAGAAGCGATGGAAATACTGCTACCGAACCGTGGCAATGGATCAAAGTGTGGCTGCGTAAAGAAGAATGCCACTATGATTATGTAGTGTCATGCAAATATCTAGTCTTATTGTAACCGATATGAGTAAGGATTTCAGGATCAACAAGACGATATCGTAGCTATATTGGATGGTTTATATCGATGGCCATCAATATTAGTTAATGTCACTTTGATCTTAGCCATAGGGCTGAGAAACGTTGGAAATACTGCTACCGAACCGTGGCAATGGATCAAAGTGTGGCTGCGTAAAGAAGAATGCCACTACGATTATGTAGTGTCACGCAAATATCTAGTCTTATTGTGACCGATATAAGTAAGGTTTTTACGATCAATGAGACGATATCGCAGCTAAACCGGATTGTTTATATCGATGGCCATCAATATTAGGTAACTTTACTTTCATCTTAGCCATAGGGCCGAGAAGCAATGGAAATACTGCTACCGAACCGTGGCAATGGATCAAAGTGTGGCTGCGTAAAGAAGAATGCCACTATGATTATGTAGTGTCACGAAAATATCTAGTCTTATTGTAACCGATATCAGTGAGGTTTTTACGATCAAGGAGACGATATCGCAGCTAAACCGGATGGTTTATATCGGTGGCCATCAATATTAGTTAACTTCACTTTGACCTTAGCCATAGGGACGAGAAGCAATGGAAATACTGCTACCGAACCGTGGCAATGGATCAAAGTGTGGCTGCGTAAAGAAGAATGCCACTATGATTATGGAGTGTCATGCAAATATCTAGTCTTATTGTAACCGATATCAGTAAGGTTTTCACGATCAATGGGACGATATCGCAGCTAAACCGGATGGTTTACATCGATGGCCATCAAGATTAGTTAACTTTACTTTGATCATAGCCAGAGGGACGAGAAGCAATGGAATTACAGCTACCGAACCGTGGTAATGGAGCAAAGTGTGGCTGCGTAAAGAAGAATGCCACTATGATTATGGAGTGTCATGCAAATATCTAGTCTTATTGTAACCGATATCAGTAATGTTTTTACGATCAATGAAATGATATCGCAGCTAAACTGGATGGTTTATATCGATGGCCATCAATATTAGTTAACTTCACTTTCATCTTAGCCATAGGGGCGAGAAGCAATGGAAATACTGCTACCGAACCGTGGCAATGGATCAAAGTGTGGCTGCGTAAAGAAGAATGCCACTACGATTATGTAGTGTCACGCAAATATCTAGTCTTATTGTGACCGATATCAGTAACGTTTTTACGATCAATGAGACGATATCGCAGCTAAACCGGATGGTTTATATCGATGGCCATCAATATTAGTTAACTTCACTTTGATCTTAGCCATAGGGCCGAGAAGCAATGGAAATACTGCTACCGAACCGTGGTAATGGATCAAAGTGTGGCTGCGTAAAGTAGAATGCCACCATGATGATGTAGTGTCATGCAAATATCTAGTCTTATTGTAATCGATATCAGCAAGGTTTTTACGGTCAAGGAGACGATATCGCAGCTAAACTGGATGGTTTATATCGATGGACATCAATGTTAGTTAATTTCGCTTTGACCTTAGCTATAGGGCCAAGAAGCGATGGAAATGCTGCTACCGAACCGTGGCAATGGATCAAAGTGTGGCTGCGTAAAGAAGAATACCACTATGATTATGTAGTGTCATGCAATAATCTTGTCTTATTGTTACCGATATCAGTAAGGTTTTTACGATCAAGAAGACGATATCGTAGCTATACTGGATGGTTTATGTCGATGGCCATCAATATTGGTTAACTTCACTTTGATCTTAGCCATAGGGCCGAGAAGCGATGGAAATACTGCTACCGAACCGTGGCAATGGATCAAAGTGTGGCTGCGTAAAGAAGAATGCCACTATGATTATGTAGTGTCATGCAAATATCTAGTCTTATTGTAACCGATATCAGTAAGGATTTCAGGATCAACAAGACGATATCGTAGCTATATTGGATGGTTTATATCGATGGCCATCAATATTAGTTAATGTCACTTTGATCTTAGCCATAGGGCTGAGAAACGTTGGAAATACTGCTACCGAACCGTGGCAATGGATCAAAGTGTGGCTGCGTAAAGAAGAATGCCACTACGATTATGTAGTGTCACGCAAATATCTAGTCTTATTGTGACCGATATAAGTAAGGTTTTTACGATCAATGAGACGATATTGCAGCTAAACCGGATTGTTTATATCGATGGCCATCAATATTAGGTAACTTTACTTTCATCTTAGCCATAGGGCCGAGAAGCAATGGAAATACTGCTACCGAACCGTGGCAATGGATCAAAGTGTGGCTGCGTAAAGAAGAATGCCACTATGATTATGTAGTGTCACGAAAATATCTAGTCTTATTGTAACCGATATCAGTGAGGTTTTTACGATCAAGGAGACGATATCGCAGCTAAACCGGATGGTTTATATCGGTGGCCATCAATATTAGTTAACTTCACTTTGACCTTAGCCATAGGGACGAGAAGCAATGGAAATACTGCTACCGAACCGTGGCAATGGATCAAAGTGTGACTGCGTAAAGAAGAATGCCACTATGATTATGGAGTGTCATGCAAATATCTAGTCTTATTGTAACCGATATCAGTAAGGAGTTCAGGATCAACAAGACGATATCGTAGCTATATTGGATGGTTTATATCGATGGCCATCAATATTAGTTAATGTCACTTTGATCTTAGCCATAGGGCTGACAAACGTTGGAAATACTGCTACCGAACCGTGGCAATGGATCAAAGTGTGGCTGCGTAAAGAAGAATGCCACTACGATTATGTAGTGTCACGCAAATATCTAGTCTTATTGTGACCGATATAAGTAAGGTTTTTACGATCAAGAAGACGATATCGTAGCTATACTGGATGGTTTATGTCGATGGCCATCAATATTGGTTAACTTCACTTTGATCTTAGCCATAGGGCCGAGAAGCGATGGAAATACTGCTACCGAACCGTGGCAATGGATCAATGTGTGGCTGCGTAAAGAAGAATGCCACTATGATTATGTAGTGTCATGCAAATATCTAGTCTTATTGTAACCGATATCAGTAAGGAGTTCAGGATCAACAAGACGATATCGTAGCTATATTGGATGGTTTATATCGATGGCCATCAATATTAGTTAATGTCACTTTGATCTTAGCCATAGGGCTGAGAAACGTTGGAAATACTGCTACCGAACCGTGGCAATGGATCAAAGTGTGGCTGCGTAAAGAAGAATGCCACTACGATTATGTAGTGTCACGCAAATATCTAGTCTTATTGTGACCGATATAAGTAAGGTTTTTACGATCAATGAGACGATATCGCAGCTAAACCGGATTGTTTATATCGATGGCCATCAATATTAGGTAACTTTACTTTCATCTTAGCCATAGGGCCGAGAAGCAATGGAAATACTGCTACCGAAACGTGGCAATGGATCAAAGTGTGGCTGCGTAAAGAAGAATGCCACTATGATTATGTAGTGTCACGAAAATATCTAGTCTTATTGTAACCGATATCAGTGAGGTTTTTACGATCAAGGAGACGATATCGCAGCTAAACCGGATGGTTTATATCGGTGGCCATCAATATTAGTTAACTTCACTTTGACCTTAGCCATAGGGACGAGAAGCAATGGAAATACTGCTACCGAACCGTGGCAATGGATCAAAGTGTGGCTGCGTAAAGAAGAATGCCACTATGATTATGGAGTGTCATGCAAATATCTAGTCTTATTGTAACCGATATCAGTAAGGAGTTCAGGATCAACAAGACGATATCGTAGCTATATTGGATGGTTTATATCGATGGCCATCAATATTAGTTAATGTCACTTTGATCTTAGCCATAGGGCTGAGAAACGTTGGAAATACTGCTACCGAACCGTGGCAATGGATCAAAGTGTGGCTGCGTAAAGAAGAATGCCACTACGATTATGTAGTGTCACGCAAATATCTAGTCTTATTGTGACCGATATAAGTAAGGTTTTTACGATCAATGAGACGATATCGCAGCTAAACCGGATTGTTTATATCGATGGCCATCAATATTAGGTAACTTTATTTTCATCTTAGCCATAGGGCCCAGAAGCAATGGAAATACAGCTACCGAACCGTGGCAATGGAGCAAAGTGTGGCTGCGTAAAGAAGAATGCCACTATGATTATGGAGTGTCATGCAAATGTCTAGCCTTATTGTAACCGATATCAGTAAGGTTTTCACGATCAATGGAACGATATCGCAGCTAAACCGGATGGTTTATATCGATGGACATCAAGATTAGTTAACTTTACTTTGATCATAGCCAGAGGGACGAGAAGCAATGGAAATACGGCTACCGAACCGTGGCAATTGAGCAAAGAGTGGCTGCGTAAAGAAGAATGCCACTATGATTATGGAGTGTCATGCAAATATCTAGTCTTATTGTAACCGATATCAGTAAGGTTTTCACGATCAATGGGACGATATCGCAGCTAAACCGGATGGTTTATATCGATGGCCATCAATATTAGGTAACTTTACTTTCATCTTAGCCATAGGGCCGAGAAGCAATGGAAATACTGCTGCCGAACCGTGGTAATGGATCAAAGTGCGGCTGCGTAAAGAAGAATGCCACTATGATTATGTAGTGTCATGCAAATATCTAGTCTTGTTGTAACCGATATCAGTGAGCTTTTACGATCAAGGAGACGATATCGCAGCTAAGCCGGATGGGTTATATCCATGGTCATCAATATCAGTTAACTTCACTTTGATCTTAGCCATAGGGCCGAGAAGCAATGGAAATACTGCTACCGAACCGTGGTAATGGAGCAAAGTGTGGCTGCGTAAAGAAGAATGCCACTATGATTATGGAGTGTCATGCAAATATCTTGTCTTATTGTAACCGATATCTGTAAGGTTTTCTCGATCAATGGGACGATATCGCAGCTAAACGGGATGGTTTATATCGATGGCCATCAATATTAGTTAACTTCACTTTCATCTTAGCCATAGGGGCGAGAAGCAATGGAAATACTGCCATCGAACCGTGGCAATGGATCAAGGTGTGGCTGCGTAAAGAAGAATGCCACTACGATTACGTAGTGTCACGCAAATATCTTGTCTTATTGTAACCGATATCTGTAAGGTTTTTTCACGATCATGGAGACGATATGGCAGCTAAACCGGATGGTTTATATCGATGGCCATCAATATTAGTTAATGTCACTTTGATCTGAGCCATAGGGCCGAGAAGCAATGGAAATACTGCTGCCGAACCGTGGCAATGGATCAAAGTGCGGCTGCGTAAAGAAGAATGCCACTATGATTATGTAGTGTCATGCAAATATCTAGTCTTGTTGTAACCGATATCAGTAAGGAGTTCAGGATCAACAAGACGATATCGTAGCTATATTGGATGGTTTATATCGATGGCCATCAATATTAGTTAATGTCACTTTGATCTTAGCCATAGGGCTGAGAAACGTTGGAAATACTGCTACCGAACCGTGGTAATGGATCAAAGTGCGGCTGCGTAAAGAAGAATGCCACTATGATTATGTAGTGTCATGCAAATATCTAGTCTTGTTGTAACCGATATCAGTAAGGAGTTCAGGATCAACAAGACGATATCGTAGCTATATTGGATGGTTTATATCGATGGCCATCAATATTAGTTAATGTCACTTTGATCTTAGCCATAGGGCTGAGAAACGTTGGAAATACTGCTACCGAACCGTGGCAATGGATCAAAGTGTGGCTGCGTAAAGAAGAATGCCACTACGATTATGTAGTGTCATGCAAATATCTAGTCTTATTGTAACCGATATCAGTAACGTTTTTACGATCAATGAGATGATATCGCAGCTGAACCGGTTGGTTTATATCGATGGCCATCAAGATTAGTTAACTTTACTTTGATCATAGCCAGAGGGACGAGAAGCAATGGAAATACAGCTACCGAACCGTGGCAATGGAGCAAAGTGTGGCTGCGTAAAGAAGAATGCCACTATGATTATGGAGTGTCATGCAAATATCTAGTCTTATTGTAACCGATATCAGTAAGGTTTTCACGATCAATGGGATGATATCGCAGCTAATCGGATGGTTTATATCGATGGCCATCAAGATTAGTTAACTTTACTTTGATCATAGCCAGAGGGACGAGAAGCAATGGAAATACAGCTACCGAACCGTGACAATGGAGCAAAGAGTGGCTGCGCAAAGAAGAATGCCACTATGATTATGGAGTGTCATGCAAATATCTAGTCTTATTGTAACCGATATCAGTAAGGTTTTCACGATCAATGGGACAATATCGCAGCTAAACCGGATGGTTTATATCGATGGCCATCAATATTAGTTAACTTCACTTTCATCTTAGCCATAGAGCCGAGAAGCAATGGAAATACAGCTACCGAACCGTGGCAATGGATCAAAGTGTGGCTGCGTATAGAAGAATGCCACTACGATTATATAGTGTCACGCAGATATCTAGTCTTATTGTAACCGATATCAGTAAGGTTTTCACGATCAATGGGACGATATCGCAGCTAAACCGGATGGTTTATATCGATGGCCATCAATATTAGTTAACTTCACTTTCATCTTAGCCATAGGGCCGAGAAGCAATGGAAATACTGCTACCGAACCGTTGTAATGGATCAAAGTGTGGCTGCGTCAAGAAGAATGCCAATATGATTATGTAGTGTCACGCAAATATCTAGTCTTATTGTAACCTATATCAGTGAGGTTTTTACGATCAAGGAGACGATATCGCAGCTAAACCGGATAGTTTATATCGATGGCCATCAATATTAGTTAACTTCACTTTGACCTTAGCCATAGGGACGAGAAGCAATGGAAATACTGCTACCGAACCGTGGCAATGGATCAAAGTGTGGCTGCGTAAAGAAGAATGCCACTATGATTATGTAGTGTCATGCAAATATCTAGTCTTATTGTAACCGATATCAGTAAGGTTTTTACGATCAATGAGACGATATCGCAGCTAAACCGGATGGTTTATATCGAGGGCCATCATGATTAGTTAACTTTACTTTGATCATAGCCAGAGGGACCAGAAGCAATGGAAATACAGCTACCGAACCGTGGCAATGGAGCAAAGTGTGGCTGCATAAAGAAGAATGCCACTATGATTATGGAGTGTCATGTAAATATCTAGTCTTATTGTAACCGATATCAGTAAGGTTTTTACGATCAATGAGACGATATCGCAGCTAAACCGGATGGTTTATATCGAGGGCCATCATGATTAGTTAACTTTACTTTGATCATAGCCAGAGGGACCAGAAGCAATGGAAATACAGCTACCGAACCGTGGCAATGGAGCAAAGTGTGGCTGCATAAAGAAGAATGCCACTATGATTATGGAGTGTCATGTAAATATCTAGTCTTATTGTAACCGATATCAGTAAGGTTTTCTCGATCAATGGGACGATATCGCAGCTAAACCGGATGGTTTATATCGATGGCCATCAATATTAGTTAACTTCACTTTCATCTTAGCCATAGGGCCGAGAAGCAATGGAAATACTGCTGCCGAACCGTGGTAATGGATCAAAGTGCGGCTGCGTAAAGAAGAATGCCACTATGATTATGTAGTGTCATGCAAATATCTAGTCTTATTGTAACCGATATCAGTGAGGTTTTTACGATCAAGGAGACGATATCGCAGCTAAACCGGATAGTTTATATCGATGGCCATCAATATTAGTTAACTTCACTTTGACCTTAGCCATAGGGACGAGAAGCAATGGAAATACTGCTACCGAACCGTGGCAATGGATCAAAGTGTGGCTGCGTAAAGAAGAATGCCACTATGATTATGTAGTGTCATGCAAATATCTAGTCTTATTGTAACCGATATCAGTAAGGTTTTTACGATCAATGAGACGATATCGCAGCTAAACCGGATGGTTTATATCGAGGGCCATCAAGATTAGTTAACTTTACTTTGATCATAGCCAGAGGGACCAGAAGCAATGGAAATACAGCTACCGAACAGTGGCAATGGAGCAAAGTGTGGCTGCGTAAAGAAGAATGCCACTATGATTATGGAGTGTCATGTAAATATCTAGTCTTATTGTAACCGATATCAGTAAGGTTTTCTCGATCAATGGGACGATATCGCAGCTAAACGGGATGGTTTATATCGAGGGCCATCAATATTAGTTAACTTCACTTTCATCTTAGCCATAGGGCCGAGAAGCAATGGAAATACAGCTACCGAACCGTGGCAATGGAGCAAAGAGTGGCTGCGTAAAGAAGAATGCCACTATGATTATGGAGTGTCATGCAAATATCTAGTCTTATTGTAACCGATATCAGTAAGGTTTTCACGATCAATGGGATGATATCGCAGCTAATCGGATGGTTTATATCGATGGCCATCAAGATTAGTTAACTTTACTTTGATCATAGCCAGAGGGACGAGAAGCAATGGAAATACAGCTACCGAACCGTGACAATGGAGCAAAGAGTGGCTGCGTAAAGAAGAATGCCACTATGATTATGGAGTGTCATGCAAATATCTAGTCTTATTGTAACCGATATCAGTAAGGTTTTCACGATCAATGGGACGATATCGCAGCTAAACCGGATGGTTTATATCGATGGCCATCAATATTAGTTAACTTCACTTTCATCTTAGCCATAGGGCCGAGAAGCAATGGAAATACAGCTACCGAACCGTGGCAATGGATCAAAGTGTGGCTGCGTATAGAAGAATGCCACTACGATTATATAGTGTCACGCAGATATCTAGTCTTATTGTGACCGATATCAGTAACGTTTTTACGGTCAATGAGACGATATCGCAGCTAAACCGGATGGTTTATATCGATGGCCATCAATATTAGTTAACTTCACTTTCATCTTAGCCATAGGGCCGAGAAGCAATGGAAATACTGCTACCGAACCGTGGCAATGGATCAAAGTGTGGCTGCGTAAAGAAGAATACCACTATGATTATGTAGTGTCACGCAAATATCTAGTCTTATTGTAACCGATATCAGTGAGGTTTTTACGATCAAGGAGACGATATCGCAGCTAAACCGGATAGTTTATATCGATGGCCATCAATATTAGTTAACTTCACTTTGACCGTAGCCATAGGGACGAGAAGCAATGGAAATACTGCTACCGAACCGTGGCAATGGATCAAAGTGTGGCTGCGTAAAGAAGAATGCCACTATGATTATGTAGTGTCATGCAAATATCTAGTCTTATTGTAACCGATATCAGTGAGGTTTTTACGATCAAGGAGACGATATCGCAGCTAAACCGGATAGTTTATATCGATGGCCATCAATATTAGTTAACTTCACTTTGACCTTAGCCATAGGGACGAGAAGCAATGGAAATACTGCTACCGAACCGTGGCAATGGAGCAAAGTGTGGCTGCGTAAAGAAGAATGCCAAAATGATTATGGAGTGTCATGCAAACATCTAGTCTTATTGTAACCGATATCAGTAAGGTTTTCTCGATCAATGGGACGATATCGCAGCTAAACCGGATGGTTTATATCGATGGCCATCAATATTAGTTAACTTCACTTTCATCTTAGCCATAGGGCCGAGAAGCAATGGAAATACTGCTGCCGAACCGTGGTAATGGATCAAAGTGCGGCTGCGTAAAGAAGAATGCCACTATGATTATGTAGTGTCATGCAAATATCTAGTCTTATTGTAACCGATATCAGTGAGGTTTTTACGATCAAGGAGACGATATCGCAGCTAAACCGGATGGTTTATATCGATGGCCATCAATATTAGTTAACTTCACTTTCATCTTAGCCATAGGGCCGAGAAGCAATGGAAATACTGCTGCCGAACCGTGGTAATGGATCAAAGTGCGGCTGCGTAAAGAAGAATGCCACTATGATTATGTAGTGTCATGCAAATATCTAGTCTTATTGTAACCGATATCAGTGAGGTTTTTACGATCAAGGAGACGATATCGCAGCTAAACCGGATAGTTTATATCGATGGCCATCAATATTAGTTAACTTCACTTTCATCTTAGCCATAGGGCCGAGAAGCAATGGAAATACTGCTGCCGAACCGTGGTAATGGATCAAAGTGCGGCTGCGTAAAGAAGAATGCCACTATGATTATGTAGTGTCATGCAAATATCTAGTCTTATTGTAACCGATATCAGTGAGGTTTTTACGATCAAGGAGACGATATCGCAGCTAAACCGGATAGTTTATATCGATGGCCATCAATATTAGTTAACTTCACTTTGACCTTAGCCATAGGGACGAGAAGCAATGGAAATACTGCTACCGAACCGTGGCAATGGAGCAAAGTGTGGCTGCGTAAAGAAGAATGCCAAAATGATTATGGAGTGTCATGCAAACATCTAGTCTTATTGTAACCGATATCAGTAAGGTTTTCTCGATCAATGGGACGATATCGCAGCTAAACCGGATGGTTTATATCGATGGCCATCAATATTAGTTAACTTCACTTTCATCTTAGCCATAGGGCCGAGAAGTAATGGAAATACTGCTGCCGAACCGTGGTAATGGATCAAAGTGCGGCTGCGTAAAGAAGAATGCCACTATGATTATGTAGTGTCATGCAAATATCTAGTCTTGTTGTAACCGATATCAGTGAGCTTTTACGATCAAGGAGACGATATCGCAGCTAAACCGGATGGTTTATATCGATGGCCATCAATATTAGTTAACTTCACTTTCATCTTAGCCATAGGGCCGAGAAGCAATGGAAATACTGCTGCCGAACCGTGGTAATGGATCAAAGTGCGGCTGCGTAAAGAAGAATGCCACTATGATTATGTAGTGTCATGCAAATATCTAGTCTTATTGTAACCGATATCAGTGAGGTTTTTACGATCAAGGAGACGATATCGCAGCTAAACCGGATAGTTTATATCGATGGCCATCAATATTAGTTAACTTCACTTTCATCTTAGCCATAGGGCCGAGAAGCAATGGAAATACTGCTGCCGAACCGTGGTAATGGATCAAAGTGCGGCTGCGTAAAGAAGAATGCCACTATGATTATGTAGTGTCATGCAAATATCTAGTCTTATTGTAACCGATATCAGTGAGGTTTTTACGATCAAGGAGACGATATCGCAGCTAAACCGGATAGTTTATATCGATGGCCATCAATATTAGTTAACTTCACTTTGACCTTAGCCATAGGGACGAGAAGCAATGGAAATACTGCTACCGAACCGTGGCAATGGAGCAAAGTGTGGCTGCGTAAAGAAGAATGCCAAAATGATTATGGAGTGTCATGCAAACATCTAGTCTTATTGTAACCGATATCAGTAAGGTTTTCTCGATCAATGGGACGATATCGCAGCTAAACCGGATGGTTTATATCGATGGCCATCAATATTAGTTAACTTCACTTTCATCTTAGCCATAGGGCCGAGAAGTAATGGAAATACTGCTGCCGAACCGTGGTAATGGATCAAAGTGCGGCTGCGTAAAGAAGAATGCCACTATGATTATGTAGTGTCATGCAAATATCTAGTCTTGTTGTAACCGATATCAGTGAGCTTTTACGATCAAGGAGACGATATCGCAGCTAAGCCGGATGTTTTATATCCATGGTCATCAATATCAGTTAACTTCACTTTGATCTTAGACATAGGGCCGAGAAGCAATGGAAATACTGCTACCGAACCGTGGCAATGGATCAAAGTGTGGCTGCGTAAAGAAGAATGCCACTTTGCATAGGTAGTGTCATTAAAACATCTAGTCTTATTGCAACCGATATCCGTAAGGTTTTGACGATCAAGGAGACGATATCGCAGTTAAACCGGCTGGGTTATATCCATGGCCATCAATATTAGTTAACTTCACTTTGATCTTAGCCATAGGGCCGAGAAGCAATGGAAATACTGCTACCGAACCGTGGCAATGGATCAAAGTGTGGCTGCGTAAAGGATTGTGCCACTATGATTATGTTGTGTCATGCAAATATCTAGTCTTATTGTAACTGATATCAGTAAGGTTTTTACCATCAAGGAGACGATATCGCAACTAAACCGGATGGTTTATATCGATGGCCATCAATATTAGTTAACTTCAGTTTGATCTTAGCCATAGGACCGAGAAGCAATGGAAATACTGCTACCGAACCGTGGCAATGGATCAAAGTGTGGCTGCGTAAAGAAGAATGCCACTATGCATATGTAGTGTCATGAAAATATCTAGTCTTATTGCAACCGATATCCGTAAGGTTTTTACGATCAAGGAGACGATATCGCAGCTCAACCGGATGGTTTATATCGATAGCTATCAATATTATTTAACTTCACTTTGATCTTAGCCATAGGGCCGAGAAACAATGGAAATACTGCTACCGAACCGTGGCAATGGATCAAAGTGTGGCTGCGTAAAGTAGAATGCCACTATGATTATGTAGTTTATACAAATATCTGGTTATAATGTAACCGATATCAGTAAGGTTTTTACGATCAAGGAGACGATATCGCAGCTAAACCGGGTGGTTTATATCGATGGCCATCAATATTAGTTAACTTCACTTTGATCCTAGTTATAGGACCGAGAAGCAATGGAAATACTGCTACCGAACCGTGGCAATGGATCAAAGTGTGGCTGCGTAAAGAAGAATGCCACTATGAGTATGTAGTGTCACGCAAATAACTAGTCTCATTGAAACCGATATCAGTAAGGTTTTTACGATCAAGGAGACGATATCGCAGCTAAACCGGATGGTTTATATCGATGGCCATCAATATTAGTTAACTTCACTTTGATCTTATCCATAGGGCCGAGAAGCAATGAAAATACTGCTACCGAACAGTGGTAATGGATCAAAGTGTGGCTGCGTAAAGAAGAATGCCACTATGATTATGTAGTGTCATACAAATATCTGGTTATAATTTAACCGACATCAGTAAGGTTATTACGATCATTGAGACGATATCGCAGCTAAACCGGATGGTTTATATCGATGGCTATCAATATTATTCAACTTCACTTTGATCTTAGCCATATGGACGAGAAGCAATGGAAATACTGCTACCGAACCGTGGCAATGGATCAAAGTGTGGCTGCGTAAAGACGAATGCCACTATAATTGTGTAGGCTCATGCAAATATCTAGTCTTATTGTAACCGATATCAGTAAGGTTTTTACGATCAAGGAGACGATATCGCAGCTAAACCAGATGGTTTATATCGACGGCCATCAATATTAGTTAACTTTACTTTCATCTTAGCCATAGGGCCGAGAAGCAATGGAAATACTGCTACCGAACCGTGGTAATGGATCATAGTGTGGCTGCGTAAAGAAGAATGCCACTATGATTATGTAGTTTCATGCAAATATCTAGTCTTATTGTAACCGATATCAGTGAGGTTTTTACGATCAATGAGACGATATCGCAGCTAAACCGGATGGTTTACATCGATGGCCATCAATATTAGTTCAGTTCACCTTGATCTCAGCAATAGGGCTGAGAAGCAATGGAAACACAGCTACCGAACCGTGGCAATGGATCAAAGTGTGGCTGCGGAAAGAAGAATGCCACTATGATTATGTAGTGTCATGCAAATATCTAGTCTTATTGTAACCGATATCAGTGAGGTTTTTACGATCAAGGAGACGATATCGCAGCTAAACCGGGTGGTTTATATCGATGGCCATCAAGCTTAGTTAACATCACTTTGATCTTAGCCATAGGGCCGAGAAGCAATGGAAATACTGCTACCGAACCGTGTTAATGGATCAAAGTGTGGGCGCGTAAAGAAGAATGCCACTATGTTTATGTAGTGTCATGCAAATATCTAGTCTTATTGTAACCGATATCAGTAAGGTTTTTACGATCAAGGAGACGATATCGCAGCTAAACCGGATGGTTTATATCGATGGCCATCAATATTAGTTAACTTCACTTTGATCGTAGCCATAGGGCTGAGAAGCAATGGAAATACTGCTACCGATCGGTGGCAATGGATCAAAGTGTGGCTGCGTAAAGAATAATGCCACTATGCTTATGTAGTGTAATGCAAATAACTAGTCTTATTGTAACCGATATCAGTAAGGTTTTTATGATCAAGCAGACGATATCGTAGCTATACTGGATGGTTTATGTTGATGGCCATCAATATTAGTTAACTTCACTTTGATCGTAGCCATAGGGCCGAGAACCAATGGAAATACTGCTATCGAAGCGTGGCAATGGATCAAAATCTGGCTGCGTAAAGAAGAATGCCACTATGATTATGTAGTGTGTGACCGTATTTCTACACGGTCACATCCGCGAACATCGAACTATACGCGCGCATACACCACGCACGCTAGACTAAGCGCCCAGCAGAGGGAGATTCTGTCTCGCGCGCTACAGCATTAAATGCTATAGAGGGACACCTGCCTCTCGCATGTACAAACACACTACCGCGAATATAAGAACCCCGAATTCGCGACGTTCAAGCTGTCTTATCTTGAGTACGGGGACTAGTCACCCTCCATACGAAAGAGCCGACCCAACCTACATTCAGTAGCCTCCGATTATTTGAAAGTCGAAGTACGCAAAGTATCTCTAACGAAAACGGATTTGAACATTACACCACGGTCTTGTAAAACACGTAGAACGTCTCAGGTCAGTCTAAGTGGATACTCAGGGAATCACGAGTAACAATCTGATTTTCTTTAGTAAATTCATTCAGGACTAAAAGAGTTAAACTCACGTTCCGTCACTTTAAAGTCACGTATGTAACATCCTGCAAGCTGACTCCCTTAGTCGAGGAATCACTACGTCGAAGTAGCGCGGCGGTCTTCAAGATAATTCCAAAAGAGTAAAACGTAAGATATATTTATTAGATCCACGGAGGAATAAGGTGCCTGACCAAGACACTCGACCGGTACTTAACTGTACCCCTTGCTGTCCGTCTTCGGCCTACCCGACTCCTCGCAGTGCGTTACCCTTCTAGTGGACGATCTGCTGTCACTGCCGGCTTTGCGTGAAACCAAGCCCCCTTTGGCAGGGACTTAGCCCACTCGGAAGGCAGTTTGCTAAATACGAAGCATTACGAGATATCTATCGGCAGGTAGATTGGATGCACGGCTGGCACTTGACTGTTGTCCCCCGCCGTCTGGTTAGATTCCTTCGCCGAAGTGTTCTCGTAGTAAGAATTCTAAAGAACGACTTGCAGTCAATTCATAGCTTGTATTTGACCTAAGTCCGAGTCACTTATTAAATCAAAGAGATCTGTGATAACAAGGCAAAACTGTCTGGTTGCTCGGCTGGTACTTGGTTGTATCCCCCGCCGACTGGTCGTTGTCGTAGCCGAAGTACTCACAGGTACATTACAATTGCACATTTGACAGACTCGTATAGATACTAGGTCACCTCAGAGGGAATATCTTGATAGACGCCGCGTTTTAGCGACTCATCGGGGAAAGCCCTCTGCAACTCCGATACTTGCACCTCACGCCAGGCTTTCCTGATTCGTTGTACGAGCGATAAACACCGTCGCGTCATTGTATATAAAGGAACAGCTGTGTAAGGCTCTTCCAGCCGTCGTCCGTAGTTCCCGGACATATACACAAGCACCTGAGTGTGCAATATCTGTTTTGTAAATATTCCGGACATACGTATAAACAGAACGCATACACCACCTCGCGAACATCTCTGTGCCAGAGATCACACATACACAACACGTGCGGTCTGTCGCACGCGTTGCATTACGCATACGATCGCGTAAATACATATTCTGTACCACAGCACATAATATCTGACAGAATATACTCACATTTTATCAGAAACGCATAATACCTATTTCTTGAACTGCCTCTTGTCGCCTAGTGGTTCGAATCCACGGGCATTTCACACGTGCCCACTTAATAGTCAGTGACAAATATCTCGTACTTATTTTTGTTTTTCCTCGGTAATTGCCATAGGGATCCGCAACTCCTTCTGAGTGCCTATCCGCAATTGCCGAGGGAGTTTGTGACGTGTCACGGTCACAAGTATCATGCAAATATCTAGTCTTATTGCAACCGACATCAGTAAGGTTTTTACGATCAAGGAGACGATATCGCAGCTAAACCGGATGGGTTATATCGACGGCCATCAATATTAGTTAACTTTACTTTCATCTTAGCCATAGGGCCGAGAAGCAATGGAAATACTGCTACCGAACCGTGGTAATGGATCATAGTGTGGCTGCGTAAAGAAGAATGCCACTATGATTATGTAGTTTCATGCAAATATCTAGTCTTATTGTAACCGATATCAGTGAGGTTTTTACGATCAATGAGACGATATCGCAGCTAAACCGGATGGTTTACATCGATGGCCATCAATATTAGTTCAGTTCACCTTGATCTCAGCAATAGGGCTGAGAAGCAATGGAAACACAGCTACCGAACCGTGGCAATGGATCAAAGTGTGGCTGCGGAAAGAAGAATGCCACTATGATTATGTAGTGTCATGCAAATATCTAGTCTTATTGTAACCGATATCAGTGAGGTTTTTACGATCAAGGAGACGATATCGCAGCTAAACCGGGTGGTTTATATCGATGGCCATCAAGCTTAGTTAACATCACTTTGATCTTAGCCATAGGGCCGAGAAGCAATGGAAATACTGCTACCGAACCGTGTTAATGGATCAAAGTGTGGGCGCGTAAAGAAGAATGCCACTATGTTTATGTAGTGTCATGCAAATATCTAGTCTTATTGTAACCGATATCAGTAAGGTTTTTACGATCAAGGAGACGATATCGCAGCTAAACCGGATGGTTTATATCGATGGCCATCAATATTAGTTAACTTCACTTTGATCGTAGCCATAGGGCTGAGAAGCAATGGAAATACTGCTACCGATCCGTGGCAATGGATCAAAGTGTGGCTGCGTAAAGAATAATGCCACTATGCTTATGTAGTGTAATGCAAATAACTAGTCTTATTGTAACCGATATCAGTAAGGTTTTTATGATCAAGCAGACGATATCGTAGCTATACTGGATGGTTTATGTTGATGGCCATCAATATTAGTTAACTTCACTTTGATCGTAGCCATAGGGCCGAGAACCAATGGAAATACTGCTATCGAAGCGTGGCAATGGATCAAAATCTGGCTGCGTAAAGAAGAATGCCACTATGATTATGTAGTGTGTGACCGTATTTCTACACGGTCACATCCGCGAACATCGAACTATACGCGCGCATACACCACGCACGCTAGACTAAGCGCCCAGCAGAGGGAGATTCTGTCTCGCGCGCTACAGCATTAAATGCTATAGAGGGACACCTGCCTCTCGCATGTACAAACACACTACCGCGAATATAAGAACCCCGAATTCGCGACGTTCAAGCTGTCTTATCTTGAGTACGGGGACTAGTCACCCTCCATACGAAAGAGCCGACCCAACCTACATTCAGTAGCCTCCGATTATTTGAAAGTCGAAGTACGCAAAGTATCTCTAACGAAAACGGATTTGAACATTACACCACGGTCTTGTAAAACACGTAGAACGTCTCAGGTCAGTCTAAGTGGATACTCAGGGAATCACGAGTAACAATCTGATTTTCTTTAGTAAATTCATTCAGGACTAAAAGAGTTAAACTCACGTTCCGTCACTTTAAAGTCACGTATGTAACATCCTGCAAGCTGACTCCCTTAGTCGAGGAATCACTACGTCGAAGTAGCGCGGCGGTCTTCAAGATAATTCCAAAAGAGTAAAACGTAAGATATATTTATTAGATCCACGGAGGAATAAGGTGCCTGACCAAGACACTCGACCGGTACTTAACTGTACCCCTTGCTGTCCGTCTTCGGCCTACCCGACTCCTCGCAGTGCGTTACCCTTCTAGTGGACGATCTGCTGTCACTGCCGGCTTTGCGTGAAACCAAGCCCCCTTTGGCAGGGACTTAGCCCACTCGGAAGGCAGTTTGCTAAATACGAAGCATTACGAGATATCTATCGGCAGGTAGATTGGATGCACGGCTGGCACTTGACTGTTGTCCCCCGCCGTCTGGTTAGATTCCTTCGCCGAAGTGTTCTCGTAGTAAGAATTCTAAAGAACGACTTGCAGTCAATTCATAGCTTGTATTTGACCTAAGTCCGAGTCACTTATTAAATCAAAGAGATCTGTGATAACAAGGCAAAACTGTCTGGTTGCTCGGCTGGTACTTGGTTGTATCCCCCGCCGACTGGTCGTTGTCGTAGCCGAAGTACTCACAGGTACATTACAATTGCACATTTGACAGACTCGTATAGATACTAGGTCACCTCAGAGGGAATATCTTGATAGACGCCGCGTTTTAGCGACTCATCGGGGAAAGCCCTCTGCAACTCCGATACTTGCACCTCACGCCAGGCTTTCCTGATTCGTTGTACGAGCGATAAACACCGTCGCGTCATTGTATATAAAGGAACAGCTGTGTAAGGCTCTTCCAGCCGTCGTCCGTAGTTCCCGGACATATACACAAGCACCTGAGTGTGCAATATCTGTTTTGTAAATATTCCGGACATACGTATAAACAGAACGCATACACCACCTCGCGAACATCTCTGTGCCAGAGATCACACATACACAACACGTGCGGTCTGTCGCACGCGTTGCATTACGCATACGATCGCGTAAATACATATTCTGTACCACAGCACATAATATCTGACAGAATATACTCACATTTTACCAGAAACGCATAATACCTATTTCTTGAACTGCCTCTTGTCGCCTAGTGGTTCGAATCCACGGGCATTTCACACGTGCCCACTTAATAGTCAGTGACAAATATCTCGTACTTATTTTTGTTTTTCCTCGGTAATTGCCATAGGGATCCGCAACTCCTTCTGAGTGCCTATCCGCAATTGCCGAGGGAGTTTGTGACGTGTCACGGTCACAAGTATCATGCAAATATCTAGTCTTATTGCAACCGACATCAGTAAGGTTTTTACGATCAAGGAGACGATATCGCAGCTAAACCGGATGGGTTATATCGATGGCCATCAATATTAGTTAACTTCACTTTGATCTTAGCCATTGGGCCGAGAAGCAATGGAAATACTGCTACCGAACCGTGGCAATGGATCAAAGTGTGGCTGCGTAAAAAGAATGCCACTATGATTATGTAGTGTCATGCAAATATCTAGTCTTATTGAAACCGATATGAGTAAGGTTTTTACGATCAAGCAGACGATATCGCAGCTAAACGGGATGGTTTATATCGACGGCCATCAATATTAGCTAACTTCACTTTGATCTTAGCCTTAGGGCCGAGAAGCAATGGAAATACTGCTACCGAACCGTGGCAATGGATCAAAGTGTGGCTGCGTAAAGAAGAATGCCACTATGATTATGTAGGGTTATGCAAATATCTAGTCTTATTGTAACCGATATCAGTAAGGTTTTTACGATCAATGGGACGATATCGCAGCTAAACCGGATGATTTATAACGATGGCCATCAATATTAGTTAACTTCACTTTCATCTTAGCCATAGGGCCGAGAAGCAATGGAAATACTGCTACCGAACCGTGGTAATGGATCAAAGTGTGGCTGCGTAAAGAAGAATGCCACTATGATTATGTAGTGTCATGCAAATATCTAGTCTTATTGTAACCGATATCAGTAAGGTTTTTACGATCAATGGGACGATATCGCAGCTAAACCGGATGGTTTAAATCGATGGGCATCAATATTAGTTAACTTCACTTTGATGTTAGCCATAGGGCCGAGAAGCAATGGAAATACTGCTACCGAACCGTGGCAATGGATCAAAGTGTGGCTGCGTAAAGAAAAATGCCACTATGATTATATAGTGTCATGCAAATATCTAGTCATAATGTAACCGATATCAGTAAGGTTTTTACGATCAAGGAGACGATATCGCAGCTAAACCGGATGGGTTATATCGATGGCCATCAATATTAGTTAACTTCACTTTGACCTTAGCCATTGGGCCGAGAAGCAATGGAAATACTGCTACCGAACCGTGGCAATGGATCAAAGTGTGGCTGCGTAAAAAGAATGCCACTATGATTATGTAGTGTCATGCAAATATCTAATCTTATTGAAACCGATATGAGTAAGGTTTTTACGATCAAGCAGACGATATCGCAGCTAAACGGGATGGTTAATATCGACGGCCATCAATATTAGCTAACTTCACTTTGATCTTAGCCTTAGGGCCGAGAAGCAATGGAAATACTGCTACCGAACCGTGGCAATGGATCAAAGTGTGGCTGCGTAAAGAAGAATGCCACTATGATTATGTAGGGTTATGCAAATATCTAGTCTTATTGTAACCGATATCAGTAAGGTGTTTACGATCAATGGGACGATATCGCAGCTAAACCGGATGATTTATAACGATGGCCATCAATATTAGTTAACTTCACTTTCATCTTAGCCATAGGGCCGAGAAGCAATGGAAATACTGCTACCGAACCGTGGTAATGGATCAAAGTGTGGCTGCGTAAAGAAGAATGCCACTATGATTATGTAGTGTCATGCAAATATCTAGTCTTATTGTAACCGATATCAGTAAGGTTTTTACGATCAATGGGACGATATCGCAGCTAAACCGGATGGTTTAAATCGATGGGCATCAATATTAGTTAACTTCACTTTGATGTTAGCCATAGGGCCGAGAAGCAATGGAAATACTGCCACCGAACCGTGGCAATGGATCAAACTGTGGCTGCGTAAAAAGAATGCCACTATGATTATGTAGGGTTATGCAAATATCTAGTCTAATTGTAACCGATATCAGTAAGGTTTTTACGATCAATGGGACGATATCGCAGCTAAACCGGATGATTTATAACGATGGCCATCAATATTAGTTAACTTCACGTTGATCTTAGCCATAGGGCCGAGAAGCAATGGAAATACTGCTACCGAACCGTGGCAATGGATCAAAGTGTGGCTGCGTAAAGAAGAATGCCACTATGATTATGTAGTATCATGCAAATATCTAGTCTTATTGCAACCGATATCAGTAAGCTTTTTACGATCAAGGAGGCGATATCGCGGCTAAACCGGATGGTTTATATGGATGGCCATCAATATTACTTAACTTCACTTTGATCTTAGCCATAGGGCCGAGAAGCAATGGAAATACTGCTACCGAACCGTGGCAATGGATCAAAGTGTGGCTGCGTAAAGGAGAGTGCCACTATGAATATGTAGTGTCATGCAAATATCTAGTCATAATGTAACCGATATCAGTAAGGTTTTTACGATCAAGGAGACGATATCGCAGCTAAAACGGATGGGTTATATCGATGGCCATCAATATTAGTTAACTTCACTTTGATCTTAGCCATTGGGCCGAGAAGCAATGGAAATACTGCTACCGAACCGTGGCAATGGATCAAAGTGTGGCTGCGTAGAAAGAATGCCACTATGATTATGTAGTGTCATGCAAATATCTAGTCTTATTGAAACCGATATGAGTAAGGTTTTTACGATCAAGCAGACGATATCGCAGCTAAACGGGATGGTTTATATCGACGGCCATCAATATTAGCTAACTTCACTTTGATCTTAGCCTTAGGGCCGAGAAGCAATGGAAATACTGCTACCGAACCGTGGCAATGGATCAAAGTGTGGCTGCGTAAAGAAGAATGCCACTATGATTATGTAGTGTCATGCAAATATCTAGTCTTATTGCAACCGATATCAGTAAGGTTTTTACGATCAAGCAGACGATATCGCAGCTAAACGGGATGGTTTATATCGATGGCCATCAATATTAGTTAACTTCACTTTGATCTTAGCCATTGGACCGAGAAGCAATGGAAATACTGCTACCGAACCGTGGCAATGGATCAAAGTGTGGCTGCGTAAAAGAATGCCACTTCGATTATGTAGTGTCATGCAAATATCTAGTCTTATTGTAACCGATATGAGTAAGGTTTTTACGATCAAGGAGGCGATATCGCGGCTAAACCGGATGGTTTATATCGATGGCCATCAATATTACTTAACTTCAGTTTGATCTTAGCCATAGGGCCGAGAAGCAATGGAAATACTGCTACCGAACCGTGGCAATGCATCAAAGTGTGGCTGCGTAAAGGAGAGTGCCACTATGAATATGTAGTGTCATGCAAATATCTAGTCATAATGTAACCGATATCAGTAAGGTTTTTACGATCAAGGAGACGATATCGCAGCTAAACCGGATGGGTTATATCGATGGCCATCAATATTAGTTAACTTCACTTTGATCTTAGCCATTGGGCCGAGAAGCAATGGAAATACTGCTACCGAACCGTGGCAATGGATCAAAGTATGCCTGCGTAAAAAGAATGCCACTATGATTATGTAGTGTCATACAAATATCTAGTCTTATTGTAACCGATATGAGTAAGGTTTTTACGATCAAGGAGACGATATCGCAGCTAAGCCGGATGGTTTATATCGATGGCCATCAATATTAGTTAACTTCACATTGATCGTAGCCATAGGGCCGAGAAGCAATGGAAGTACTGCTACCGAAACGTGGCAATGGATCAAAGTGTGGCTGCGTAAATGAGAGTGCCACTGTGATTATGTAGTGTCACGCAAATATCTAGTCATATTGGAACCGATATCAGTAAGTTTTTTACGATCAAGGAGACGATATCGCAGCTAAACCGGATGGTTTATATTGATGGCCATCAATATTAGTTAACTTCACTTTGATGTTAGCCATAGGGCCGAGAAGCAATGGAAATACTGCTACCGAACAGTGGCAATGGATCAAAGTGTGGCTGCGTAAAAAGAATGCCACTATGATTATGTAGTGTCATGCAAATATCTAGTCTTATTGTAACCGATATGAGTAAGGTTTTTACGATCAAGCAGACGATATCGCAGCTAAACGGGATGGTTTATATCGACGGCCATCAATATTAGCTAACTTCACTTTGATCTTAGCCTTAGGGCCGAGAAGCAATGGAAATACTGCTACCGAACCGTGGCAATGGATCAAAGTGTGGCTGCGTAAAAAGAATGCCACTATGATTATGTAGTGTCATGCAAATATCTAGTCTTATTGTAACCGATATGAGTAAGGTTGTTACGATCAAGGAGAACATATCGCGGCTGAACGGGATGGTTTATATCGATGGCCATCAATATTTGTTAATTTCACTTTGATCGTAGCCATAGGGCCGAGAAGCAATGGAAATACTGCTATCGAAGCGTGGCAATGGATCAAAGTGTGGCTGCGTAAAGAAGAATGCCACTATGATTAAGTAGTGTCATGCAAATATCTAGTCTTATTGTAACCGATATGAGTAAGGTTTTTACGATCAAGGAGGCGATATCGCGGCTAAACCGGATGGTTTATATCGATGGCCATCAATATTACTTAACTTCAGTTTGATCTTAGCCATAGGGCCGAGAAGCAATGGAAATACTGCTACCGAACCGTGGCAATGCATCAAAGTGTGGCTGCGTAAAGGAGAGTGCCACTATGAATATGTAGTGTCATGCAAATATCTAGTCATAATGTAACCGATATCAGTAAGGTTTTTACGATCAAGGAGACGATATCGCAGCTAAACCGGATGGGTTATATCGATGGCCATCAATATTAGTTAACTTCACTTTGATCTTAGCCATTGGGCCGAGAAGCAATGGAAATACTGCTACCGAACCGTGGCAATGGATCAAAGTATGCCTGCGTAAAAAGAATGCCACTATGATTATGTAGTGTCATACAAATATCTAGTCTTATTGTAACCGATATGAGTAAGGTTTTTACGATCAAGCAGACGATATCGCAGCTAAGCGGGATGGTTTATATCGACGGCCATCAATATTAGTTAACTTCACTTTGATCTTAGCCATAGGGCCGAGAAGCATATGGAAATACTGCTACCGAACCGTGGCAATGGATCAAGGTGTGGCTGCATAAAGAAGAATGCCACTATGATTATGTAGTGTCATGCAAATATCTAGTCTTATTGCAACCGATATCAGTAAGCTTTTTACGATCAAGGAGGCGATATCGCGGCTAAACCGGATGGTTTATATGGATGGCCATCAATATTACTTAACTTCACTTTGATCTTAGCCATAGGGCCGAGAAGCAATGGAAATACTGCTACCGAACCGTGGCAATGGATCAAAGTGTGGCTGCGTAAAGGAGAGTGCCACTATGAATATGTAGTGTCATGCAAATATCTAGTCATAATGTAACCGATATCAGTAAGGTTTTTACGATCAAGGAGACGATATCGCAGCTAAACCGGATGATTTATATCGATGGCCATCAATATTAGTTAACTTCACTTTGATATTATCCATAGGGCCAAGAAGCAATGGAAATACTGCTACCGAACAGTGGTAATGGATGAAAGTGTGGCTGCGTAAAGAAGAATGCCACTATGATTATGTAGTGTCATGCAAATATCTAGTCTTATTGTAATCGATATCAGTAAGGTTTTTACGATCAAGGAGACGATATCGCAGCTAAACCGGATGGTTTATAACGATGGCCATCAATATTAGTTAACTTCAGTTTGCTCTCAGCCATAGGGCCGAGAAGCAATGGAAATACTGCTACCGAACCGTGGCAATGGATCAAAGTGTGGCTGCGTAAAGAAGAATGCCACTATGATTATGTAGTGTCATGCAAATATCTAGTCATAATGTAACCGATATCAGTAAGGTTTTTACGATCAAGGAGACGATATCGCAGCTAAACCCGATGGGTTATATCGATGGCCGTCAATATTAGTTAACTTCACTTTGATCTTAGCCATTGGACCGAGAAGCAATGGAAATACTGCTACCGAACCGTGGCAATGGATCAAAGTGTGGCTGCGTAAAAAGAATGCCACTATGCTTATGTAGTGTCATGCAAATATCTAGTCTTGTTGCAACCGATATCAGTAAGGTTTTTACGATCAAGGAGACGATATCGCAGCTAAACCGGATGGTTTATAACGATGGCCATCAATATTAGTTAACTTCAGTTTGATCTCAGCCATAGGGCCGAGAAGCAATGGAAATACTGCTACCGAACCGTGGCAATGGATCAAAGTGTGGCTGCGTAAAGAAGAATGCCACTATGATTATGTAGTGTCATGCAAATATCTAGTCGTAATGTAACCGATATCAGTAAGGTTTGTACGATCAAAGAGACGACATCGCAGCTAAACCCGATGGGTTATATCGATGGCCATCAATATTAGTTAACTTCACTTTGATCTTAGCCATTGGGCCGAGAAGCAATGGAAATATTGCTACCGAACGGTGGCAATGGATCAAAGTGTGGCTGCGTAAAAAGAATGCCACTATGATTATGTAGTGTCATGCAAATATCTAGTCTTATTGTAACCGATATGAGTAAGGTTTTTACGATCAAGGAGAAGATATCGCGGCTGAACGGGATGGTTTATATCGATGGCCATCAATATTTGTTAACTTCACTTTGATCTTAGCCATAGGGCCGAGAAGCAATGGAAATACTGCTACCGAACCGTGGCAATGCATCAAAGTATGCCTGCGTAAAAAGAATGCCACTATGATTATGTAGTGTCATACAAATATCTAGTCTTATTGTAACCGATATGAGTAAGGTTTTTACGATCAAGCAGACGATATCGCAGCTAAGCGGGATGGTTTATATCGACGGCCATCAATATTAGTTAACTTCACTTTGATCTTAGCCATAGGGCCGAGAAGCATATGGAAATACTGCTACCGAACCGTGGCAATGGATCAAGGTGTGGCTGCATAAAGAAGAATGCCACTATGATTATGTAGTGTCATGCAAATATCTAGTCTTATTGCAACCGATATCAGTAAGCTTTTTACGATCAAGGAGGCGATATCGCGGCTAAACCGGATGGTTTATATGGATGGCCATCAATATTACTTAACTTCACTTTGATCTTAGCCATAGGGCCGAGAAGCAATGGAAATACTGCTACCGAACCGTGGCAATGGATCAAAGTGTGGCTGCGTAAAGGAGAGTGCCACTATGAATATGTAGTGTCATGCAAATATCTAGTCATAATGTAACCGATATCAGTAAGGTTTTTACGATCAAGGAGACGATATCGCAGCTAAACCGGATGATTTATATCGATGGCCATCAATATTAGTTAACTTCACTTTGATATTATCCATAGGGCCAAGAAGCAATGGAAATACTGCTACCGAACAGTGGTAATGGATCAAAGTGTGGCTGCGTAAAGAAGAATGCCACTATGATTATGTAGTGTCATGCAAATATCTAGTCTTATTGTAATCGATATCAGTAAGGTTTTTACGATCAAGGAGACGATATCGCAGCTAAACCGGATGGTTTATAACGATGGCCATCAATATTAGTTAACTTCAGTTTGCTCTCAGCCATAGGGCCGAGAAGCAATGGAAATACTGCTACCGAACCGTGGCAATGGATCAAAGTGTGGCTGCGTAAAGAAGAATGCCACTATGATTATGTAGTGTCATGCAAATATCTAGTCATAATGTAACCGATATCAGTAAGGTTTTTACGATCAAAGAAACAATATCGCAGCTAAACCCGATGGGTTATATCGATGGCCATCAATATTAGTTAACTTCACATTGATCTTAGCCATTGGGCCGAGAAGCAATGGAAATACTGCTACCGAACCGTGGCAATGGATCAAAGTGTGGCTGCGTAAAAAGAATGCCACTTCGATTATGTAGTGTCATGCAAATATCTAGTCTTATTGTAACCGATATGAGTAAGGTTTTTACGATCAAGAAGAAGATATCGCGGCTGAACGGGATGGTTTATATCGATGGCCATCAATATTTGTTAACTTCACTTTGATCGTAGCCATAGGGCCGAGAAGCAATGGAAATACTGCTATCGTACCGTGGCAATAGATCAAAGTGTGGCTGCGTAAAGAAGAATGCCACTATGATTAAGTAGTGTCATGCAAATATCTAGTCTTATTGCAACCGATATCAGTAAGGTTTTTACGATCAAGTAGACGATATCGCAGCTAAACCAGATGGTTTATATCGATGGCCATCAATATTAGTTAACTTCACTTTGATCTTAGCCATAGGGCCGAGAAGCAATGGAAATACTGCTACCGAACCGTGGCAATGGATCAAAGTGTGGCTGCGTAAAAAGAATGCCACTATGATTATGTAGTGTCATGCAAATATCTAGTCTTATTGTAACCGATATGAGTAAGGTTTTTACGATCAAGCAGACGATATCGCAGCTAAACGGGATGGTTTATATCAACGGCCATCAATATTAGTTAACTTCACTTTGATCTTAGCCATAGGGCCGAGAAGCATATGGAAATACTGCTACCGAACCGTGGCAATGGATCAAGGTGTGGCTGCATGAAGAAGAATGCCACTATGATTATGTAGTGTCATGCAAATATCTAGTCTTATTGCAACCGATATCAGTAAGGTTTTTACGATCAAGGAGGCGATATCGCGGCTAAACCGGATGGTTTATATCGATGGCCATCAATATTACTTAACTTCACTTTGATCTTAGCCATAGGGCCGAGAAGCAATCGAAATACTGCTACCGAACCGTGGCAATGGATCAAAGTGTGGCTGCGTAAAGGAGAGTGCCACTATGATTATGTAGTGACATGCGAGTATCTAGTCTTATTGTAACCGATATGAGTAAGGTTTGTACGATCAAAGAGACGATATCGCAGCTAAACCCGATGGGTTATATCGATGGCCATCAATATTAGTTAACTTCACTTTGATCTTAGCCATTGGGCCGAGAAGCAATGGAAATACTGCTACCGAACCGTGGCAATGGATCAAAGTGTGGCTGCGTAAAAAGAATGCCACTATGCTTATGTAGTGTCATGCAAATATCTAGTCTTGTTGCAACCGATATCAGTAAGGTTTTTACGATCAAGGAGACGATATCGCAGTTAAACCGGCTGGGTTATATCCATGGCCATCAATATTAGTTAACTTCACGTTGATCTTAGCCATAGGGCCGAGAAGCAATGGAAATACTGCTACCGAACCGTGGCAATGGATCAAGGTGTGGCTGCGTAAAGAAGAATGCCACTATGATTATGTAGTGTCATGCAAATATCTAGTCATAATGTAACCGATATCAGTAAGGTTTTTACGATCAAAGAGACGATATCGCAGCTAAACCCGATGGGTTATATCGATGGCCATCAATATTAGTTAACTTCACATTGATCTTAGCCATTGGGCCGAGAAGCAATGGAAATACTGCTACCGAACCGTGGCAATGGATCAAAGTGTGGCTGCGTAAAAAGAATGCCACTTCGATTATGTAGTGTCATGCAAATATCTAGTCTTATTGTAACCGATGTGAGTAAGGTTTTTACGATCAAGGAGAAGATATCGCGGCTGAACGGGATGGTTTATATCGATGGCCATCAATATTTGTTAACTTCACTTTGATCGTAGCCATAGGGCCGAGAAGCAATGGAAATACTGCTACCGAACCGTGGCAATGGATCAAAGTGTGGCTGCGTAAAGAAGAATGCCACTATGATTATGTAGCGTCATGCAAATATCTAGTCTTATTGTAACCGATATCAGTAAGGTTTTTACGATCAATGGGACGATATCGCAGCTAAACCGGATGGTTTAAATCGATGGCCATCAATATTAGTTAACTTCACTTTGATGTTAGCCATAGGGCCGAGAAGCAATGGAAATACTGCTACCGAACCGTGGCAATGCATCAAAGTATGCCTGCGTAAAAAGAATGCCACTATGATTATGTAGTGTCATACAAATATCTAGTCTTATTGTAACCGATATGAGTAAGGTTTTTACGATCAAGCAGACGATATCGCAGCTAAGCGGGATGGTTTATATCGACGGCCATCAATATTAGTTAACTTCACTTTGATCTTAGCCATAGGGCCGAGAAGCATATGGAAATACTGCTACCGAACCGTGGCAATGGATCAAGGTGTGGCTGCATAAAGAAGAATGCCACTATGATTATGTAGTGTCATGCAAATATCTAGTCTTATTGCAACCGATATCAGTAAGGTTTTTACGATCAAGGAGACGATATCGCAGCTAAACCCGATGGGTTATATCGATGGCCGTCAATATTAGTTAACTTCACTTTGATCTTAGCCATTGGACCGAGAAGCAATGGAAATACTGCTACCGAACCGTGGCAATGGATCAAAGTGTGGCTGCGTAAAAAGAATGCCACTATGCTTATGTAGTGTCATGCAAATATCTAGTCTTGTTGCAACCGATATCAGTAAGGTTTTTACGATCAAGGAGACGATATCGCAGCTAAACCGGATGGTTTATAACGATGGCCATCAATATTAGTTAACTTCAGTTTGATCTCAGCCATAGGGCCGAGAAGCAATGGAAATACTGCTACCGAACCGTGGCAATGGATCAAAGTGTGGCTGCGTAAAGAAGAATGCCACTATGATTATGTAGTGTCATGCAAATATCTAGTCGTAATGTAACCGATATCAGTAAGGTTTGTACGATCAAAGAGACGACATCGCAGCTAAACCCGATGGGTTATATCGATGGCCATCAATATTAGTTAACTTCACTTTGATATTATCCATAGGGCCAAGAAGCAATGGAAATACTGCTACCGAACAGTGGTAATGGATCAAAGTGTGGCTGCGTAAAGAAGAATGCCACTATGATTATGTAGTGTCATGCAAATATCTAGTCATAATGTAACCGATATCAGTAAGGTTTTTACGATCAAGGAGACGATATCGCAGCTAAACCGGATGATTTATATCGATGGCCATCAATATTAGTTAACTTCACTTTGATATTATCCATAGGGCCAAGAAGCAATGGAAATACTGCTACCGAACAGTGGTAATGGATCAAAGTGTGGCTGCGTAAAGAAGAATGCCACTATGATTATGTAGTGTCATGCAAATATCTAGTCTTATTGTAATCGATATCAGTAAGGTTTTTACGATCAAGGAGACGATATCGCAGCTAAACCGGATGGTTTATAACGATGGCCATCAATATTAGTTAACTTCAGTTTGCTCTCAGCCATAGGGCCGAGAAGCAATGGAAATACTGCTACCGAACCGTGGCAATGGATCAAAGTGTGGCTGCGTAAAGAAGAATGCCACTATGATTATGTAGTGTCATGCAAATATCTAGTCATAATGTAACCGATATCAGTAAGGTTTTTACGATCAAAGAAACAATATCGCAGCTAAACCCGATGGGTTATATCGATGGCCATCAATATTAGTTAACTTCACATTGATCTTAGCCATTGGGCCGAGAAGCAATGGAAATACTGCTACCGAACCGTGGCAATGGATCAAAGTGTGGCTGCGTAAAAAGAATGCCACTTCGATTATGTAGTGTCATGCAAATATCTAGTCTTATTGTAACCGATATGAGTAAGGTTTTTACGATCAAGAAGAAGATATCGCGGCTGAACGGGATGGTTTATATCGATGGCCATCAATATTTGTTAACTTCACTTTGATCGTAGCCATAGGGCCGAGAAGCAATGGAAATACTGCTATCGTACCGTGGCAATAGATCAAAGTGTGGCTGCGTAAAGAAGAATGCCACTATGATTAAGTAGTGTCATGCAAATATCTAGTCTTATTGCAACCGATATCAGTAAGGTTTTTACGATCAAGTAGACGATATCGCAGCTAAACCAGATGGTTTATATCGATGGCCATCAATATTAGTTAACTTCACTTTGATCTTAGCCATAGGGCCGAGAAGCAATGGAAATACTGCTACCGAACCGTGACAATGGATCAAAGTGTGGCTGCGTAAAAAGAATGCCACTATGATTATGTAGTGTCATGCAAATATCTAGTCTTATTGTAACCGATATGAGTAAGGTTTTTACGATCAAGCAGACGATATCGCAGCTAAACGGGATGGTTTATATCAACGGCCATCAATATTAGTTAACTTCACTTTGATCTTAGCCATAGGGCCGAGAAGCATATGGAAATACTGCTACCGAACCGTGGCAATGGATCAAGGTGTGGCTGCATGAAGAAGAATGCCACTATGATTATGTAGTGTCATGCAAATATCTAGTCTTATTGCAACCGATATCAGTAAGGTTTTTACGATCAAGGAGGCGATATCGCGGCTAAACCGGATGGTTTATATCGATGGCCATCAATATTACTTAACTTCACTTTGATCTTAGCCATAGGGCCGAGAAGCAATCGAAATACTGCTACCGAACCGTGGCAATGGATCAAAGTGTGGCTGCGTAAAGGAGAGTGCCACTATGATTATGTAGTGACATGCGAGTATCTAGTCTTATTGTAACCGATATGAGTAAGGTTTGTACGATCAAAGAGACGATATCGCAGCTAAACCCGATGGGTTATATCGATGGCCATCAATATTAGTTAACTTCACTTTGATCTTAGCCATTGGGCCGAGAAGCAATGGAAATACTGCTACCGAACCGTGGCAATGGATCAAAGTGTGGCTGCGTAAAAAGAATGCCACTATGCTTATGTAGTGTCATGCAAATATCTAGTCTTGTTGCAACCGATATCAGTAAGGTTTTTACGATCAAGGAGACGATATCGCAGTTAAACCGGCTGGGTTATATCCATGGCCATCAATATTAGTTAACTTCACGTTGATCTTAGCCATAGGGCCGAGAAGCAATGGAAATACTGCTACCGAACCGTGGCAATGGATCAAGGTGTGGCTGCGTAAAGAAGAATGCCACTATGATTATGTAGTGTCATGCAAATATCTAGTCATAATGTAACCGATATCAGTAAGGTTTTTACGATCAAAGAGACGATATCGCAGCTAAACCCGATGGGTTATATCGATGGCCATCAATATTAGTTAACTTCACATTGATCTTAGCCATTGGGCCGAGAAGCAATGGAAATACTGCTACCGAACCGTGGCAATGGATCAAAGTGTGGCTGCGTAAAAAGAATGCCACTTCGATTATGTAGTGTCATGCAAATATCTAGTCTTATTGTAACCGATGTGAGTAAGGTTTTTACGATCAAGGAGAAGATATCGCGGCTGAACGGGATGGTTTATATCGATGGCCATCAATATTTGTTAACTTCACTTTGATCGTAGCCATAGGGCCGAGAAGCAATGGAAATACTGCTACCGAACCGTGGCAATGGATCAAAGTGTGGCTGCGTAAAGAAGAATGCCACTATGATTATGTAGCGTCATGCAAATATCTAGTCTTATTGTAACCGATATCAGTAAGGTTTTTACGATCAATGGGACGATATCGCAGCTAAACCGGATGGTTTAAATCGATGGCCATCAATATTAGTTAACTTCACTTTGATGTTAGCCATAGGGCCGAGAAGCAATGGAAATACTGCCACCGAACCGTGGCAATGGATCAAAGTGTGGCTGCGTAAGAAGAATGCCACTATGATTATGTAGTGACATGCAGGTATCTAGTCTTATTGTAACCGATATGAGTAAGGTTTTTACGATCAAGCAGACGATATCGCAGCTAAACGGGATGGTTTATATCGACGGCCATCAATATTAGCTAACTTCACTTTGATCTTAGCCTTAGGGCCGAGAAGCAATGGAAATACTGCTACCGAACCGTGGCAATGGATCAAAGTGTGGCTGCGTAAAGAAGAATGCCACTATGATTATGTAGGGTTATGCAAATATCTAGTCTTATTGTAACCGATATCAGTAAGGTTTTTACGATCAATGGGACGATATCGCAGCTAAACCGGATGGTTTATATCGATGGCCATCAATATTAGTTAACTTCACTTTGATCGTAGCCATAGTGCCGAGAACCAATGGAAATACTGCCACCGAACCGTGGCAATGGATCAAAGTGTGGCTGCGTAAGAAGAATGCCACTATGATTATGTAGTGACATGCAAGTATCTAGTCTTATTGTAACCGATATGAGTAAGGTTTTTACGATCAAGCAGACGATATCGCAGCTAAACCGGATGGTTTATATCGACGGCCATCAATATTAGTTAACTTCACTTTGATCTTAGCCATAGGGCCGACAAGCAGTGGAAATACTGCTACCGAACCGTGGCAATGGATCAAAGTGTGGCAGCGTAAAGAAGAATGCCACTATGATTATGTAGTTCATACAAATATCTGGTTATAATGTAACCGATATCAGTAAGGTTTTTACGATCAAGGAGACGATATCGCAGCTAAACCGGATGGTTTATATCGATGGCCATCAATATTAGTTAACTTCACTTTGATCGTAGCCATAGTGCCGAGAACCAATGGAAATACTGCCACCGAACCGTGGCAATGGATCAAAGTGTGGCTGCGTAAGAAGAATGCCACTATGATTATGTAGTGACATGCAAGTATCTAGTCTTATTGTAACCGATATGAGTAAGGTTTTTACGATCAAGCAGACGATATCGCAGCTAAACCGGATGGTTTATATTGATGGCCATCAATATTAGTTAACTTCACTTTGATCTTAGCCATAGGGCCGAGAAGCAGTGGAAATACTGCTACCGAACCGTGGCAATGGATCAAAGTGTGGCTGCGTAAAGCAGAATGCCACTATGATTATGTAGTATCATGCAAATATCTAGTCTTATTGCAACCGATATCAGTAAGGTTTTTACGATCAAGGAGACGATATCGCAGCCAAACCGGATGGTTTATATCGATGGCCATCAATATTAGTTAACTTCACTTTGATCTTAGCCATTGGGCCGAGAAGCAATGGAAATACTGCTACCGAACCGTGGCAATGGATCAAAGTGTGGCTGCGTAAAAAGAATACCACTATGATTATGTAGTGTCATGCAAATATCTAGTCTTATTGTAACCGATATGAGTAAGGTTTTTACGATCAAGCAGACGATATCGCAGCTAAACGGGATGGTTTATATCGACGGCCATCAATATTAGCTAACTTCACTTTGATCTTAGCCTTAGGGCCGAGAAGCAATGGAAATACTGCTACCGAACCGTGGCAATGGATCAAAGTGTGGCTGCGTAAAGAAGAATGCCACTATGATTATGTAGGGTTATGCAAATATCTAGTATTATTGTAACCGATATCAGTAAGGTTTTTACGATCAATGGGACGATATCGCAGCTAAACCGGATGATTTATATCGATGGCCATCAATATTAGTTAACTTCAGTTTGATCTTAGCCATAGGGCCGAGAAGCAGTGGAAATACTGCTACCGAACCGTGGCAATGGATCAAAGTGTGGCTGCGTAAAGAAGAATGTCACTATGATTATGTAGTGTCATGCAAATATCTAGTCTTATTGCAACCGATATCAGTAAGGTTTTTACCATCAAGGAGACGATATCGCAGCTAAACCGGATGGTTTATATCGATGGCCATCAATATTAGTTAACTTCACTTTGATCTTAGCCAAAGGCCCAAGAAGCAATGGAAATACTGCTACCGAACCGTGGCAATGGATCAAAGTGTGGCTGCGTAAAAAAGAATGCCACTATGATTATGTAGTGTCATGCAAATATCTAGTCTTATTGCAACCGATATCAGTAAGGTTTTTATGATCAAGGAGACGATATCGCAGCTAAACCGGATGGTTTATATCGATGGCCATCAATATTAGTTAACTTCACTTTGATCTTAGCCATAGGGCCGAGAAGCAATGGAAATACTGCTACCGAACCGTGGCAATGGATCAAAGTGTGGCTGCGTAAAAAAGAATGCCACCATGATTATGTAGTGTCATACAAATATCTAGTCTTATTGTAACCCAAATCAGTAAAGTTTTTACGGTCAATGGGACGATATCGCAGCTAAACCGGATGGTTTATATCGATGGCCATCAATATTAGTTAACTTCACTTTGATCTTAGCCATAGGGCCGAGAAGCAATGGAAATACTGCTACCGAACCGTGGCAATGGATCAAAGTGTGGCTGCGTAGAGGAGAGTGTCACTATGATTATGTAGGGTCATGCAAATATCTAGTCTTATTGCAACCGATATCAGTAAGGTTTTTACGATCAAGGAGATGATATCGCAGCTAAACCGGATGGTTTATATCGATGGCCATCAATATTAGTTAACTTCACTGTGATCGTATCCATAGGGCCTAGAAGCAATGGAAATACTGCTATCGAACCGTGGCAATGGATCAAAGTGTGGCTGCGTAAAGAAGAATGCCACTATGAATATGTAGGGTCATGCAAATATCTAGTCTTATTGTAACCCAAATCAGTAAGGTTTTTACGGTCAATGGGACGATATCGCAACTAAACCGGATGGTTTATATCGATGGCTATCAATATTAGTTAACTTCACTTTGATCGTAGCCATAGGGCCGAGAAGCCATGGAAATACTGCTATCGAAGCGTGGCAATGGATCAAAGTCTGGCTGCGTAAAGAAGAAAGCCACTATGATTATGTAGTGTCATGCAAATATCTAGTCTTATTGCAACCGACATCAGTAAGGTTTTTTCGATCAAGGAGACGATATCGCAGATAATCCGGATGGTTTATATCGATGGCCATCAATATTAGTTATCTTCACTTTAATCTTAGCCATAGGGCCGAGAAGCAATGGAAATACTGCTATCGAAGCGTGGCAATGGATCAAAGTGTGGCTGCGTAAAGAAGAATGCCACTATGATTATGTAGTGTCATACAAATATCTAGTCTTATTGCAACTGTTCCGAAAAGCGATTTAAAACGCCCGGGCCTGTGGCAGTCGGAGCGAGCGTCGCGGCTGCGCAGTGCGTGACTCCTGAAGCACATGGCCGGCCGCGCGCTCCGAGCGCAAATGCGCAAGCGCGCTTCTTCTATCGGGCACTTTGCCCCGCTACCCGCGCGAAACTGAGGGCCCTTCGACTTCTGGAGGATTCTACTTCGATATTATTGGCCGAGACAAGCGTTATTCGCCGATGATTTGAATCCTCCAGAGGTCGAAGGTGATAAAAGCAGCGGCGTCGAACTGCTCGCCCTTCTTTCGTCCCACGTGTCGCAAAGTAATAACAGTGTCTCAGAGCAATTATATCGTTTTCCAGTCGTGTTTTATCACCGAGCTTCCTAGCAAGACTATTTGTACATCGCAAGTAATAAATTATTATTTTTCTGTGCAATACAGACTACTCGAACTCTCTCTTTTATTTCGCCGCGCAATAGGCCTCGTTTTTAGTTTCTTCCGCGCCTTCACTTTTCTGCTCAGCAACCGATATCAGTAAGGTTTTTACGATCTAGGAGACGATATCGCAGCTAAACCGGATGGTTTATATCGATGGCCATCAATATTAGTTATCTTCACTTTGATCGTATCCATAGGGCCTAGAAGCAATGGAAATACTGCTATCGAACCGTGGCAATGGATCAAAGTGTGGCTGCGTAAAGAAGAATGCCACTATGATTATGTAGGGTCATGCAAATATCTAGTCTTATTATAACCGATATCAGTAAGGTTTTTACGATTAAGGAGACAATGTCGCAGCTAAACCGGATGGTTTATATCGATGGCCATCAATATTAGGTCAGTTCACTTTGATCTCAGCCATAGGGCTGAGAAGCTATGGAAATACTGCTACCGAACCATGGCAATGGATCAAAGTGTGGCTGCGTAAAGAAGAATGCCACTATGATTATGCAGTGTCATGCAAATATCTAGTCTTATTATAACCGATATCAGTAAGGTTTTTACGATCGAGGAGACGATGTCGCAGCTAAACCGGATGGTTTATATCGATGGCCATCAATATTACGTCAGTCCACTTTGATCTTAGCCATAGGGCCGAGAAGCAATGGAAATACTGCTACAGAACCGTGGTAATGGATCAAAGTGTGGCTGCGTAAAGAAGAATGCCAATACGATTATGTAGTGTGATGCAAATATCTAGTCTTATTGCAACCGATATCAGTAAGGTTTTTACGATCAAAGGGACGATATGGCGGCTAAACCGGATGGTTTATATCGATGGCCATCAATATTAGTTAACTTCACTTTCATCTTAGCCATAGGGCCGAGAAGCAATGGAAATACTGCTACCGAACCGTGGCAATGGATCAAAGTGTGGCTGCGTAGAGGAGAGTGTCACTATGATTATGTAGGGTCATGCAAATATCTAGTCTTATTGTAACCGATATCAGTGAGGTTTTTACGATCAAGGAGATGATATCGCAGCTAAACCGGATGGTTTATATTGATGGCTATCAATATTATTTAACTTCACTTTGACCTTAGCCATAGGGACGAGAAGCAATGGAAATACTGCTACAGAACCGTGGTAATGGATCAAAGTGTGGCTGCGCAAAGAAGAATGCCAATACGATTATGTAGTGTCACGCAAATATCTAGTCTTATTGCAACCGATATCAGTAAGGTTTTTACGATCAAAGAGACGTTATGGCGGCTAAACCGGATGGTTTATATCAATGGCCATCAATATTAGTTAACTTCACTTTGATCTTAGCCATAGGGCCGAGAAGCAATGGAAATACTGCTACCGAACCGTGGCAATGGATCAAAGTGTGGCTGCGTAGAGGAGAGTGTCACTATGATTATGTAGGGTCATGCAAATATCTAGTCTTATTGCAACCGATATCAGCAAGGTTTTTACGATCAAGGAGACGATATCGCAGCTAACCGGATAGTGTATATCGATGGCCATCAATATTAGTTCAGTTCACTTTGATCTCAGCTATTGGGCTCAGAAGCAATGGATATACTGCTACCGAACCATGGCAATGGACCAAAGTGTGACTGCGTAAAGAAGAATGCCACTATGATTATGTAGTGTCATGCAAATATCTAGTCTTATTGTAACCGATACCAGTGAGGTTTTTACGATCAAGGAGACCATATCGCATGGTTTATATCGATGGCCATCAATATTAGGTCAGTTCACTTTCATCTCAGCCATAGGGCTGAGAAGCTATGGAAATACTGCTACCGAACCATGGCAATGGATCAAAGTGTGGCTGCGTAAAGAAGAATGCCACTATGATTATGTAGTGTGATGCAAATATCTAGTCTTATTGCAACCGATATCAGTAAGGTTTTTACGATCAAGGAGACGATATCGCAGCTAAACCGGATGGTTTATATCGATTGGCATCAATATTAGTTAAGTTCACATTGATCGTAGCCATAGGGCCGAGAAGTAATGGAAATACTGCTATCGAACCGTGGCAATGGATCAAAGTGTGGCTGCGTAAAGAAGAATGCCACTATGATTATGTAGGGTCATGCAAATATCTAGTCTTATTGTAACCGATATCAGTAAGGTTTTTACGATCAAGGAGACGATATCGCAGCTAAACCGGATGGTTTATATCGATGGCCATCAATATTAGTTAACTTCACTTTGATCGTAGCCATAGGACCGAGAAGCAATGGAAATACTGCTATCGAAGCGTGGCAATGGATCAAAGTGTGGCTGCGTAAAGAAGAATGCCACTATGCTTATGTAGTGTCATGCAAATATCTGGTCTTATTGCAACCGATATCAGTAAGGTTTTTACGATCAAGGAGACGATATCGCAGCTGAACCGGATGGTTTATATCGATGGCCATCAATATTAGTTAACTTCACATTGATCGTAGCCATAGGGCCGAGGAGCAATGGAAATACTGCTACCGAACCATGGCAATGGATCAAAGTGTGGCTGCGTAAAGAAGAATGCCACTATGATTATGCAGTGTCATGCAAATATCTAGTCTTATTATAACCGATATCAGTAAGGTTTTTACGATCAAGGAGACGATGTCGCAGCTAAACCGGATGGTTTATATCGATGGCCATCAATATTACGTCAGTCCACTTTGATCTTAGCTATAGGGCCGAGAAGCGATGGAAATACTGCTACAGAACCGTGGTAATGGATCAAAGTGTGGCTGCGTAAAGAAGAATGCCAATACGATTATGTAGTGTGATGCAAATATCTAGTCTTATTGCAACCGATATCAGTAAGGTTTTTACGATCAAAGGGACGATATGGCGGCTAAACCGGATGGTTTATATCGATGGCCATCAATATTAGTTAACTTCACTTTGATCTTAGCCATAGGGCCGAGAAGCAATGGAAATACTGCTACCGAACCGTCGCAATGGATCAAAGTGTGGCTGCGTAGAGGAGAGTGTCACTATGATTATGTAGGGTCATGCAAATATCTAGTCTTATTGCAACCGATATCAGTAAGGTTTTTACGATCAAGGAGACGATATCGCAGCTAACCGGAAGGTTTATATCGATGGCCATCAATATTAGTTCAGTTCACTTTGATCTCAGCTATAGGGCCGAGAAGCAATGGAAATACTGCGACGGAACCGTGGCAATGGATCAAAGTGTGGCTGCGTAAAGAAGAATGCCACTATGATTATGTAGTGTCATGCAAATATCTAGTCTTATTGCAACCGATATCAGTAAGGTTTTTACAATCAAGGAGACGATATCGCAGCTAAACCGGATGGTTTATATCGATGGCCATCAATATTAGTTAACTTCACATTGATCGTAGCCATAGGGCCGAGGAGCAATGGAAATACTGCTACCGAACCGTGGCAATGGATCAAAGTGTGGCTGCGTAAAGGAGAATGTCACTATGATTATGTAGTGTCATGCAAATATCTAGTCTTATTGTAACCGATATCAGTGAGGTTTTTACGATCAAGGAGACCATATCGCATGGTTTATATCGATGGCCATCAATATTAGGTCAGTTCACTTTGATCTCAGGCATAGGGCTGAGAAGCTATGGAAATACTGCTACCGAACCATGGCAATGGATCAAAGTGTGGCTGCGTAAAGAAGAATGCCACTATGATTATTAACTGTCATGCAAATATCTAGTCTTATTGTAACCGATATCAGTGAGGTTTTTACGATCAAGGAGATGATATCGCAGCTAAACCGGATGGTTTATATCGATGGCTATCAATATTATTTAACTTCACTTTGACCTTAGCCATAGGGACGGGAAGCAATGGAAATACTGCTACAGAACCGTGGTAATGGATCAAAGTGTGGCTGCGTAAAGAAGAATGCCAATAAGATTATGTAGTGTCACGCAAATATCTAGTCTTATTGCAACCGATATCAGTAAGGTTTTTACGATCAAAGAGACGATATGGCGGCTAAGCCGGATGGTTTATATCAATGGCCATCAATATTAGTTAACTTCACTTTGATCTTAGCCATAGGGCCGAGAAGCGATGGAAATACTGCTACCGAACCGTGGCAATGGATCAAAGTGTGGCTGCGTAGAGGAGAGTGTCACTATGATTATGTAGGGTCATGCAAATATCTAGTCTTATTGCAACCGATATCAGTAAGGTTTTTACGATCAAGGAGACGATATCGCAGCTAACCGGATGGTTTATATCGATGGCCATCAATATTAGTTCAGTTCACTTTGATCTCAGCTATAGGGCCGAGAAGCAATGGAAATACTGCGACGGAACCGTGGCAATGGATCAAAGTGTGGCTGCGTAAAGAAGAATGCCACTATGATTATTTAGTGTCTTGCAAATGTCTAGTCTTATTGTAACCGATATCAGTGAGGTTTTTACGATCAAGGAGACCATATCGCATGGTTTATATCGATGGCCATCAATATTAGGTCAGTTCACTTTGATCTCAGCCATAGGGCTGAGAATCTATGGAAATACTGCTACCGAACCATGGCAATGGATCAAAGTGTGGCTGCGTAAAGAAGAATGCCACTATGATTATTAAGTGTCATGCAAATATCTAGTCTTATTGTAACCGATATCAGTGAGGTTTTTACGATCAAGGAGATGATATCGCAGCTAAACCGGATGATTTATATCGATGGCCATCAATATTAGTTAACTTCACTTTGATCTTAGCCATAGGGCCGAGGAGCAATGGAAATACTGCTACCGAACCGTGGCAATGGATCAAAGTGTGGCTGCGTAAAGGAGAGTGTCACTATGATTATGTATTGTCATGCAAATATCTAGTCTTATTGCAACCGATATCAGTAAGGTTTTTACGATCAAGGAGACGATATCGCAGCTAAACTGGATGGTTTATATCGATGGCTATCAATATTATTTAACTTCACATTGATCTTAGCCATAGGGACAAGAAGCAATGGAAATACTGCTACCGAACCGTGGCAATGGATCAAAGTGTGGCTGCGTAAAGAAGAATGTCACTATGATTATGTAGTGTCATGCAAATATCTAGTCTTATTGTGACCGATATCAGTAAGGTTTTTACGATCAAGGAGACGATATCGCAGCTAAACCGGATGGTTTATATCGATGGCCATCAATATTAGTTAACTTCACATTGATCGTAGCCATAGGGCCGAGGAGCAATGGAAATACTGCTACCGAACCGTGGCAATGGATCAAAGTGTGGCTGCGTAAAGGAGAGTGTCACTATGATTATGTATTGTCATGCAAATATCTAGTCTTATTGTAACCGATATCAGCAAGGTTTTTACGATCAAGGAGACGATATCGCAGCTAAACCGGATGGTTTATATCGATGGCTATCAATATTATTTAACTTCACATTGATCTTAGCCATAGGGACAAGAAGCAATGGAAATACTGCTACCGAACCGTGGCAATGGATCAAAGTGTGGCTGCGTAAAGAAGAATGTCACTATGATTATGTAGTGTCATGCAAATATCTAGTCTTATTGTGACCGATATCAGTAAGGTTTTTACGATCAAGGAAACGATATCGCAGCTAAACCGGATGGTTTATATCGATGGCCATCAATATTAGTTAACTTCACATTGATCGTAGCCATAGGGCCGAGGAGCAATGGAAATACTGCTACAGAACCGTGGCAATGGATCAAAGTGTGGCTGCGTAAAGGAGAATGTCACTATGATTATGTAGTGTCATGCAAATATCTAGTCTTATTGCAACCGATATCAGTAAGGTTTTTACGATCAAAGAGACGATATGGCGGCTAAACCGGATGGTTTATATCGATGGCCATCAATATTAGTTAACTTCACTTTGATCTTAGCCATAGGGCCGAGGAGCAATGGAAATACTGTTACCGAACCGTGGCAATGGATCAAAGTGTGGCTGCGTAAAGGAGAGTGTCACTATGATTATGTATTGTCATGCAAATATCTAGTCTTATTGTAACCGATATCAGTGAGGTTTTTACGATCAAGGAGACCATATCGCATGGTTTATATCGATGGCCATCAATATTAGGTCAGTTCACTTTGATCTCAGGCATAGGGCTGAGAAGCTATGGAAATACTGCTACCGAACCATGGCAATGGATCAAAGTGTGGCTGCGTAAAGAAGAATGCCACTATGATTATTAAGTGTCATGCAAATATCTAGTCTTATTGTAATCGATATCAGTGAGGTTTTTACGATCAAGGAGATGATATCGCAGCTAAACCGGATGATTTATATCGATGGCCATCAATATTAGTTAACTTCACTTTGATCGTATCCATAGGGCCTAGAAGCAATGGAAATACTGCTAACAAACCGTGGCAATGCATCAAAGTGTGGCTGCGTAAAGGAGAATGTCACTATGATTATGTAGTGTCATGCAAATATCTAGTCTTATTGCAACCGATATCAGTAAGGTTTTTACGATCAAAGAGACGATATGGCGGCTAAACCGGATGGTTTATATCGATGGCCATCAATATTAGTTAACTTCACTTTGATCTTAGCCATAGGGCCGAGGAGCAATGGAAATACTGCTACCGAACCGTGGCAATGGATCAAAGTGTGGCTGCGTAAAAAGAATACCACTATGATTATGTAGTGTCATGCAAATATCTAGTCTTATTGTAACCGATATGAGTAAGGTTTTTACGATCAAGCAGACGATATCGCAGCTAAACGGGATGGTTTATATCGACGGCCATCAATATTAGCTAACTTCACTTTGATCTTAGCCTTAGGGCCGAGAAGCAATGGAAATACTGCTACCGAACCGTGGCAATGGATCAAAGTGTGGCTGCGTAAAGAAGAATGCCACTATGATTATGTAGGGTTATGCAAATATCTAGTATTATTGTAACCGATATCAGTAAGGTTTTTACGATCAATGGGACGATATCGCAGCTAAACCGGATGATTTATATCGATGGCCATCAATATTAGTTAACTTCAGTTTGATCTTAGCCATAGGGCCGAGAAGCAGTGGAAATACTGCTACCGAACCGTGGCAATGGATCAAAGTGTGGCTGCGTAAAGAAGAATGTCACTATGATTATGTAGTGTCATGCAAATATCTAGTCTTATTGCAACCGATATCAGTAAGGTTTTTACCATCAAGGAGACGATATCGCAGCTAAACCGGATGGTTTATATCGATGGCCATCAATATTAGTTAACTTCACTTTGATCTTAGCCAAAGGCCCAAGAAGCAATGGAAATACTGCTACCGAACCGTGGCAATGGATCAAAGTGTGGCTGCGTAAAAAAGAATGCCACTATGATTATGTAGTGTCATGCAAATATCTAGTCTTATTGCAACCGATATCAGTAAGGTTTTTATGATCAAGGAGACGATATCGCAGCTAAACCGGATGGTTTATATCGATGGCCATCAATATTAGTTAACTTCACTTTGATCTTAGCCATAGGGCCGAGAAGCAATGGAAATACTGCTACCGAACCGTGGCAATGGATCAAAGTGTGGCTGCGTAAAAAAGAATGCCACCATGATTATGTAGTGTCATACAAATATCTAGTCTTATTGTAACCCAAATCAGTAAAGTTTTTACGGTCAATGGGACGATATCGCAGCTAAACCGGATGGTTTATATCGATGGCCATCAATATTAGTTAACTTCACTTTGATCTTAGCCATAGGGCCGAGAAGCAATGGAAATACTGCTACCGAACCGTGGCAATGGATCAAAGTGTGGCTGCGTAGAGGAGAGTGTCACTATGATTATGTAGGGTCATGCAAATATCTAGTCTTATTGCAACCGATATCAGTAAGGTTTTTACGATCAAGGAGATGATATCGCAGCTAAACCGGATGGTTTATATCGATGGCCATCAATATTAGTTAACTTCACTGTGATCGTATCCATAGGGCCTAGAAGCAATGGAAATACTGCTATCGAACCGTGGCAATGGATCAAAGTGTGGCTGCGTAAAGAAGAATGCCACTATGAATATGTAGGGTCATGCAAATATCTAGTCTTATTGTAACCCAAATCAGTAAGGTTTTTACGGTCAATGGGACGATATCGCAACTAAACCGGATGGTTTATATCGATGGCTATCAATATTAGTTAACTTCACTTTGATCGTAGCCATAGGGCCGAGAAGCCATGGAAATACTGCTATCGAAGCGTGGCAATGGATCAAAGTCTGGCTGCGTAAAGAAGAAAGCCACTATGATTATGTAGTGTCATGCAAATATCTAGTCTTATTGCAACCGACATCAGTAAGGTTTTTTCGATCAAGGAGACGATATCGCAGATAATCCGGATGGTTTATATCGATGGCCATCAATATTAGTTATCTTCACTTTAATCTTAGCCATAGGGCCGAGAAGCAATGGAAATACTGCTATCGAAGCGTGGCAATGGATCAAAGTGTGGCTGCGTAAAGAAGAATGCCACTATGATTATGTAGTGTCATACAAATATCTAGTCTTATTGCAACTGTTCCGAAAAGCGATTTAAAACGCCCGGGCCTGTGGCAGTCGGAGCGAGCGTCGCGGCTGCGCAGTGCGTGACTCCTGAAGCACATGGCCGGCCGCGCGCTCCGAGCGCAAATGCGCAAGCGCGCTTCTTCTATCGGGCACTTTGCCCCGCTACCCGCGCGAAACTGAGGGCCCTTCGACTTCTGGAGGATTCTACTTCGATATTATTGGCCGAGACAAGCGTTATTCGCCGATGATTTGAATCCTCCAGAGGTCGAAGGTGATAAAAGCAGCGGCGTCGAACTGCTCGCCCTTCTTTCGTCCCACGTGTCGCAAAGTAATAACAGTGTCTCAGAGCAATTATATCGTTTTCCAGTCGTGTTTTATCACCGAGCTTCCTAGCAAGACTATTTGTACATCGCAAGTAATAAATTATTATTTTTCTGTGCAATACAGACTACTCGAACTCTCTCTTTTATTTCGCCGCGCAATAGGCCTCGTTTTTAGTTTCTTCCGCGCCTTCACTTTTCTGCTCAGCAACCGATATCAGTAAGGTTTTTACGATCTAGGAGACGATATCGCAGCTAAACCGGATGGTTTATATCGATGGCCATCAATATTAGTTATCTTCACTTTGATCGTATCCATAGGGCCTAGAAGCAATGGAAATACTGCTATCGAACCGTGGCAATGGATCAAAGTGTGGCTGCGTAAAGAAGAATGCCACTATGATTATGTAGGGTCATGCAAATATCTAGTCTTATTATAACCGATATCAGTAAGGTTTTTACGATTAAGGAGACAATGTCGCAGCTAAACCGGATGGTTTATATCGATGGCCATCAATATTAGGTCAGTTCACTTTGATCTCAGCCATAGGGCTGAGAAGCTATGGAAATACTGCTACCGAACCATGGCAATGGATCAAAGTGTGGCTGCGTAAAGAAGAATGCCACTATGATTATGCAGTGTCATGCAAATATCTAGTCTTATTATAACCGATATCAGTAAGGTTTTTACGATCAAGGAGACGATGTCGCAGCTAAACCGGATGGTTTATATCGATGGCCATCAATATTACGTCAGTCCACTTTGATCTTAGCCATAGGGCCGAGAAGCAATGGAAATACTGCTACAGAACCGTGGTAATGGATCAAAGTGTGGCTGCGTAAAGAAGAATGCCAATACGATTATGTAGTGTGATGCAAATATCTAGTCTTATTGCAACCGATATCAGTAAGGTTTTTACGATCAAAGGGACGATATGGCGGCTAAACCGGATGGTTTATATCGATGGCCATCAATATTAGTTAACTTCACTTTCATCTTAGCCATAGGGCCGAGAAGCAATGGAAATACTGCTACCGAACCGTGGCAATGGATCAAAGTGTGGCTGCGTAGAGGAGAGTGTCACTATGATTATGTAGGGTCATGCAAATATCTAGTCTTATTGTAACCGATATCAGTGAGGTTTTTACGATCAAGGAGATGATATCGCAGCTAAACCGGATGGTTTATATTGATGGCTATCAATATTATTTAACTTCACTTTGACCTTAGCCATAGGGACGAGAAGCAATGGAAATACTGCTACAGAACCGTGGTAATGGATCAAAGTGTGGCTGCGCAAAGAAGAATGCCAATACGATTATGTAGTGTCACGCAAATATCTAGTCTTATTGCAACCGATATCAGTAAGGTTTTTACGATCAAAGAGACGTTATGGCGGCTAAACCGGATGGTTTATATCAATGGCCATCAATATTAGTTAACTTCACTTTGATCTTAGCCATAGGGCCGAGAAGCAATGGAAATACTGCTACCGAACCGTGGCAATGGATCAAAGTGTGGCTGCGTAGAGGAGAGTGTCACTATGATTATGTAGGGTCATGCAAATATCTAGTCTTATTGCAACCGATATCAGCAAGGTTTTTACGATCAAGGAGACGATATCGCAGCTAACCGGATAGTGTATATCGATGGCCATCAATATTAGTTCAGTTCACTTTGATCTCAGCTATTGGGCTCAGAAGCAATGGATATACTGCTACCGAACCATGGCAATGGACCAAAGTGTGACTGCGTAAAGAAGAATGCCACTATGATTATGTAGTGTCATGCAAATATCTAGTCTTATTGTAACCGATACCAGTGAGGTTTTTACGATCAAGGAGACCATATCGCATGGTTTATATCGATGGCCATCAATATTAGGTCAGTTCACTTTCATCTCAGCCATAGGGCTGAGAAGCTATGGAAATACTGCTACCGAACCATGGCAATGGATCAAAGTGTGGCTGCGTAAAGAAGAATGCCACTATGATTATGTAGTGTGATGCAAATATCTAGTCTTATTGCAACCGATATCAGTAAGGTTTTTACGATCAAGGAGACGATATCGCAGCTAAACCGGATGGTTTATATCGATTGGCATCAATATTAGTTAAGTTCACATTGATCGTAGCCATAGGGCCGAGAAGTAATGGAAATACTGCTATCGAACCGTGGCAATGGATCAAAGTGTGGCTGCGTAAAGAAGAATGCCACTATGATTATGTAGGGTCATGCAAATATCTAGTCTTATTGTAACCGATATCAGTAAGGTTTTTACGATCAAGGAGACGATATCGCAGCTAAACCGGATGGTTTATATCGATGGCCATCAATATTAGTTAACTTCACTTTGATCGTAGCCATAGGACCGAGAAGCAATGGAAATACTGCTATCGAAGCGTGGCAATGGATCAAAGTGTGGCTGCGTAAAGAAGAATGCCACTATGCTTATGTAGTGTCATGCAAATATCTGGTCTTATTGCAACCGATATCAGTAAGGTTTTTACGATCAAGGAGACGATATCGCAGCTGAACCGGATGGTTTATATCGATGGCCATCAATATTAGTTAACTTCACATTGATCGTAGCCATAGGGCCGAGGAGCAATGGAAATACTGCTACCGAACCATGGCAATGGATCAAAGTGTGGCTGCGTAAAGAAGAATGCCACTATGATTATGCAGTGTCATGCAAATATCTAGTCTTATTATAACCGATATCAGTAAGGTTTTTACGATCAAGGAGACGATGTCGCAGCTAAACCGGATGGTTTATATCGATGGCCATCAATATTACGTCAGTCCACTTTGATCTTAGCTATAGGGCCGAGAAGCGATGGAAATACTGCTACAGAACCGTGGTAATGGATCAAAGTGTGGCTGCGTAAAGAAGAATGCCAATACGATTATGTAGTGTGATGCAAATATCTAGTCTTATTGCAACCGATATCAGTAAGGTTTTTACGATCAAAGGGACGATATGGCGGCTAAACCGGATGGTTTATATCGATGGCCATCAATATTAGTTAACTTCACTTTGATCTTAGCCATAGGGCCGAGAAGCAATGGAAATACTGCTACCGAACCGTCGCAATGGATCAAAGTGTGGCTGCGTAGAGGAGAGTGTCACTATGATTATGTAGGGTCATGCAAATATCTAGTCTTATTGCAACCGATATCAGTAAGGTTTTTACGATCAAGGAGACGATATCGCAGCTAACCGGAAGGTTTATATCGATGGCCATCAATATTAGTTCAGTTCACTTTGATCTCAGCTATAGGGCCGAGAAGCAATGGAAATACTGCGACGGAACCGTGGCAATGGATCAAAGTGTGGCTGCGTAAAGAAGAATGCCACTATGATTATGTAGTGTCATGCAAATATCTAGTCTTATTGCAACCGATATCAGTAAGGTTTTTACAATCAAGGAGACGATATCGCAGCTAAACCGGATGGTTTATATCGATGGCCATCAATATTAGTTAACTTCACATTGATCGTAGCCATAGGGCCGAGGAGCAATGGAAATACTGCTACCGAACCGTGGCAATGGATCAAAGTGTGGCTGCGTAAAGGAGAATGTCACTATGATTATGTAGTGTCATGCAAATATCTAGTCTTATTGTAACCGATATCAGTGAGGTTTTTACGATCAAGGAGACGATATCGCAGCTAAACCGGATGGTTTATATCGATGGCTATCAATATTATTTAACTTCACATTGATCTTAGCCATAGGGACAAGAAGCAATGGAAATACTGCTACCGAACCGTGGCAATGGATCAAAGTGTGGCTGCGTAAAGAAGAATGTCACTATGATTATGTAGTGTCATGCAAATATCTAGTCTTATTGTGACCGATATCAGTAAGGTTTTTACGATCAAGGAAACGATATCGCAGCTAAACCGGATGGTTTATATCGATGGCCATCAATATTAGTTAACTTCACATTGATCGTAGCCATAGGGCCGAGGAGCAATGGAAATACTGCTACAGAACCGTGGCAATGGATCAAAGTGTGGCTGCGTAAAGGAGAATGTCACTATGATTATGTAGTGTCATGCAAATATCTAGTCTTATTGCAACCGATATCAGTAAGGTTTTTACGATCAAAGAGACGATATGGCGGCTAAACCGGATGGTTTATATCGATGGCCATCAATATTAGTTAACTTCACTTTGATCTTAGCCATAGGGCCGAGGAGCAATGGAAATACTGTTACCGAACCGTGGCAATGGATCAAAGTGTGGCTGCGTAAAGGAGAGTGTCACTATGATTATGTATTGTCATGCAAATATCTAGTCTTATTGTAACCGATATCAGTGAGGTTTTTACGATCAAGGAGACCATATCGCATGGTTTATATCGATGGCCATCAATATTAGGTCAGTTCACTTTGATCTCAGGCATAGGGCTGAGAAGCTATGGAAATACTGCTACCGAACCATGGCAATGGATCAAAGTGTGGCTGCGTAAAGAAGAATGCCACTATGATTATTAAGTGTCATGCAAATATCTAGTCTTATTGTAATCGATATCAGTGAGGTTTTTACGATCAAGGAGATGATATCGCAGCTAAACCGGATGATTTATATCGATGGCCATCAATATTAGTTAACTTCACTTTGATCGTATCCATAGGGCCTAGAAGCAATGGAAATACTGCTAACAAACCGTGGCAATGCATCAAAGTGTGGCTGCGTAAAGGAGAATGTCACTATGATTATGTAGTGTCATGCAAATATCTAGTCTTATTGCAACCGATATCAGTAAGGTTTTTACGATCAAAGAGACGATATGGCGGCTAAACCGGATGGTTTATATCGATGGCCATCAATATTAGTTAACTTCACTTTGATCTTAGCCATAGGGCCGAGGAGCAATGGAAATACTGCTACCGAACCGTGGCAATGGATCAAAGTGTGGCTGCGTAAAGGAGAGTGTCACTATGATTATGTAGTGTCATGCAAATATCTAGTCTTATTGCAACCGATATCAGTAAGGTTTTTACGATCAAAGAGACGATATGGCGGCTAAACCGGATGGTTTATATCGATGGCCATCAATATTAGTTAACTTCACTTTGATCGTATCCATAGGGCCTAGAAGCAATGGAAATACTGCTACCGAACCGTGGCAATGGATCAAAGTGTGGCTGCGTAAAGGAGAGTGTCACTATGATTATGTATTGTCATGCAAATATCTAGTCTTATTGTAACCGATATCACTAAGGTTTTTACGATCAAGGAGACGATATCGCAGCTAAACCGGATGGTTTATATCGATGGCTACCAATATTATTTAACTTCACATTGATCTTAGCCATAGGGACAAGAAGCAATGGAAATACTGCTACCAAACCGTGGCAATGGATCAAAGTGTGGCTGCGTAAAGGAGAATGCCATTATGATTATGTAGGGTCATGCAAATATCTAGTCTTATTGCAACCGATATCAGTAAGGTTTTTACGATCAAGGAGATGATATCGCAGCTAAACCGGATGGTTTATATCGATGGCCATCAATATTAGTTAACTTCACTTTGATCGTATCCATAGGGCCTAGAAGCAATGGAAACACTGCTATCGAACCGTGGCGATGGATCAAAGTGTAGCTGCGTAAAGAAGAATGCCACTATGATTATGTAGTGTGATGCAAATATCTAGTCTTATTGCAACCGATATCAGTAAGGTCTTTACGATCAAAGAGACGATATGGCGGCTAAACCGGATGGTTTATATCGATGGCCATCAATATTAGTTAACTTCACTTTGATCTTAGCCATAGGGCCGAGAAGCAATGGAAATACTGCTACCGAACCGTGGCAATGGATCAAAGTGTGGCTGCGTAGAGGAGAGTGTCACTATGATTATGTAGGGTCATGCAAATATCTAGTCTTGTTGTAACCGATATCAGGAAGGTTTTTACCATCAAGGAGACAACATCGCAGCTAAACCGGATGGGTTATATGTATGGCCATCAATATTAGTTAACTTCACTTTGATCTTAGCCATAGGGCCGAGAAGCATATGGAAATACTGCTACCGAACCGTGGCAATGGATCAAAGTGTGGCTGCGTAAAGAAGAATGCCACTATGATTATGTAGTATCATGCAAATATCTAGGGTTATTGTAACCGATATCAGTAAGGTTTTTACGATCAAGGAGACGATATCGCGGCTAAACCGGATGGTTTATATCGATGGCCATCAATATTAGTTTTCACTTTGATCGTAGCCATAGGGCCGAGAAGCAATGGAAATACTGCTACCGAACCGCGGCATTGGATCAAAGTGTGGCTGCGTAAAGAAGAATTCCACTATGATTATGTATGGTCATGCAAATATGTAGTCTTTTTGTAACCGATATCAATAAGGTTTTTACGATCAAGGAGACGATATCGCAGCTAAACCGGATGGTTTATATCGATGGCTATCAATATTATTTAACTTCACTTTGACCTTAGCCATAGGGACGAGAAGCAATGGAAATACTGCTACCGAACCGTGGCAATGGATCAAAGTGTGGCTGCGTAAAGAAGAATGTCACTATGATTATGTAGTGTCATGCAAATATCTAGTCTTATTGCAACCGATATCAGCAAGGTTTTTACGATCAAGGAGACGATATCGCAGCTAACCGGATAGTGTATATCGATGGCCATCAATATTAGTTCAGTTCACTTTGATCTCAGCTATTGGGCTCAGAAGCAATGGATATACTGCTACCGAACCATGGCAATGGACCAAAGTGTGACTGCGTAAAGAAGAATGCCACTATGATTATGTAGTGTCATGCAAATATCTAGTCTTATTGTAACCGATACCAGTGAGGTTTTTACGATCAAGGAGACCATATCGCATGGTTTATATCGATGGCCATCAATATTAGGTCAGTTCACTTTCATCTCAGCCATAGGGCTGAGAAGCTATGGAAATACTGCTACCGAACCATGGCAATGGATCAAAGTGTGGCTGCGTAAAGAAAAATGCCACTATGATTATGTAGTGTGATGCAAATATCTAGTCTTATTGCAACCGATATCAGTAAGGTTTTTACGATCAAGGAGACGATATCGCAGCTAAACCGGATGGTTTATATCGATGGGCATCAATATTAGTTAAGTTCACATTGATCGTAGCCATAGGGCCGAGAAGTAATGGAAATACTGCTATCGAACCGTGGCAATGGATCAAAGTGTGGCTGCGTAAAGAAGAATGCCACTATGATTATGTAGGGTCATGCAAATATCTAGTATTATTGTAACCGATATCAGTAAGGTTTTTACGATCGAGGAGACGATATCGCAGCTAAACCGGATGGTTTATATCGATGGCCATCAATATTAGTTAACTTCACTTTGATCGTAGCCATAGGATCGAGAAGCAATGGAAATACTGCTATCGAAGCGTGGCAATGGATCAAAGTGTGGCTGCGTAAAGAAGAATGCCACTATGCTTATGTAGTGTCATGCAAATATCTAGTCTTATTGCAACCGATATCAGTAAGGTTTTTACGATCAAGGAGACGATATCGCAGCTAAACCGGATGGTTTATATCGATGGCCATCAATATTAGTTAACTTCACATTGATCGTAGCCATAGGGCCGAGGAGCAATGGAAATACTGCTACCGAACCGTGGCAATGGATCAAAGTGTGGCTGCGTAAAGGAGAATGTCACTATGATTATGTAGTGTCATGCAAATATCTAGTCTTATTGTAACCGATATCAGTGAGGTTTTTACGATCAAGGAGACCATATCACATGGTTTATATCGATGGCCATCAATATTAGGTCAGTTCACTTTGATCTCAGCCATAGGGCTGAGAAGCTATGGAAATACTGCTACCGAACCATGGCAATGGATCAAAGTGTGGCTGCGTAAAGAAGAATGCCACTATGATTATGCAGTGTCATGCAAATATCTAGTCTTATTGTAACCGATATCAGTGAGGTTTTTACGATCAAGGAGATGATATCGCAGCTAAACCGGATGGTTTATATCGATGGCCATCAATATTAGTTTACTTCACTTTGATCGTATCCATAGGGCCTAGAAGCAATGGAAATACTGCTATCGAACCGTGGCAATGGATCAAAGTGTGGCTGCGTAAAGAAGAATGCCACTATGATTATGTAGGGTCATGCAAATATCTAGTCTTATTATAACCGATATCAGTAAGGTTTTTACGATTAAGGAGACAATGTCGCAGCTAAACCGGATGGTTTATATCGATGGCCATCAATATTAGGTCAGTTCACTTTGATCTCAGCCATAGGGCTGAGAAGCTATGGAAATACTGCTACCGAACCATGGCAATGGATCAAAGTGTGGCTGCGTAAAGAAGAATGCCACTATGATTATGCAGTGTCATGCAAATATCTAGTCTTATTATAACCGATATCAGTAAGGTTTTTACGATCAAGGAGACGATGTCGCAGCTAAACCGGATGGTTTATATCGATGGCCATCAATATTACGTCAGTCCACTTTGATCTTAGCCATAGGGCCGAGAAGCAATGGAAATACTGCTACAGAACCGTGGTAATGGATCAAAGTGTGGCTGCGTAAAGAAGAATGCCAATACGATTATGTAGTGTGATGCAAATATCTAGTCTTATTGCAACCGATATCAGTAAGGTTTTTACGATCAAAGGGACGATATGGCGGCTAAACCGGATGGTTTATATCGATGGCCATCAATATTAGTTAACTTCACTTTGATCTTAGCCATAGGGCCGAGAAGCAATGGAAATACTGCTACCGAACCGTGGCAATGGATCAAAGTGTGGCTGCGTAGAGGAGAGTGTCACTATGATTATGTAGGGTCATGCAAATATCTAGTCTTATTGTAACCGATATCAGTGAGGTTTTTACGATCAAGGAGATGATATCGCAGCTAAACCGGATGGTTTATATCGATGGCTATCAATATTATTTAACTTCACTTTGACCTTAGCCATAGGGACGAGAAGCAATGGAAATACTGCTACAGAACCGTGGTAATGGATCAAAGTGTGGCTGCGTAAAGAAGAATGCCAATACGATTATGTAGTGTCACGCAAATATCTAGTCTTATTGCAACCGATATCAGTAAGGTTTTTACGATCAAAGAGACGTTATGGCGGCTAAACCGGATGGTTTATATCAATGGCCATCAATATTAGTTAACTTCACTTTGATCTTAGCCATAGGGCCGAGAAGCAATGGAAATACTGCTACCGAACCGTGGCAATGGATCAAAGTGTGGCTGCGTAGAGGAGAGTGTCACTATGATTATGTAGGGTCATGCAAATATCTAGTCTTATTATAACCGATATCAGTAAGGTTTTTACGATTAAGGAGACAATGTCGCAGCTAAACCGGATGGTTTATATCGATAGCCATCAATATTAGGTCAGTTCACTTTGATCTCAGCCATAGGGCTGAGAAGCTATAGAAATACTGCTACCGAAACATGGCAATGGATCAAAGTGTGGCTGCGTAAAGAAGAATGCCACTATGATTATGCAGTGTCATGCAAATATCTAGTCTTATTATAACCGATATCAGTAAGGTTTTTACGATCAAGGAGACGATGTCGCAGCTAAACCGGATGGTTTATATCGATGGCCATCAATATTACGTCAGTCCACTTTGATCTTAGCTATAGGGCCGAGAAGCAATGGAAATACTGCTACAGAACCGTGGTAATGGATCAAAGTGTGGCTGCGTAAAGAAGAATGCCAATACGATTATGTAGTGTGATGCAAATATCTAGTCTTATTGCAACCGATATCAGTGAGGTTTTTACGATCAAGGAGATGATATCGCAGCTAAACCGGATGATTTATATCGATGGCCATCAATATTAGTTAACTTCACTTTGATCTTAGCCATAGGGCCGAGGAGCAATGAAAATACTGCTACCGAACCGTGGCAATGGATCAATGTGTGGCTGCGTAAAGGAGAGTGTCACTATGATTATGTATTGTCATGCAAATATCTAGTCTTATTGTAACCGATATCAGTAAGGTTTTTACGATCAAGGAGACGATATCGCAGCTAAACCGGATGGTTTATATCGATGGCTATTAATATTATTTAACTTCACATTGATCTTAGCCATAGGGACAAGAAGCAATGGAAATACTGCTACCGAACCGTGGCAATGGATCAAAGTGTGGCTGCGTAAAGAAGAATGTCACTATGATTATGTAGTGTCATGCAAATATCTAGTCTTATTGTGACCGATATCAGTAAGGTTTTTACGATCAAGGAGACGATATCGCAGCTAAACCGGATGGTTTATATCGATGGCCATCAATATTAGTTAACTTCACATTGATCGTAGCCATAGGGCCGAGGAGCAATGGAAATACTGCTACCGAACCGTGGCAATGGATCAAAGTGTGGCTGCGTAAAGGAGAGTGTCACTATGATTATGTATTGTCATGCAAATATCTAGTCTTATTGTAACCGATATCAGTGAGGTTTTTACGATCAAGGAGACCATATCGCATGGTTTATATCGATGGCCATCAATATTAGGTCAGTTCACTTTGATCTCAGGCATAGGGCTGAGAAGCTATGGAAATACTGCTACCGAACCATGGCAATGGATCAAAGTGTGGCTGCGTAAAGAAGAATGCCACTATGATTATTAAGTGTCATGCAAATATCTAGTCTTATTGTAATCGATATCAGTGAGGTTTTTACGATCAAGGAGATGATATCGCAGCTAAACCGGATGATTTATATCGATGGCCATCAATATTAGTTAACTTCACTTTGATCGTATCCATAGGGCCTAGAAGCAATGGAAATACTGCTAACAAACCGTGGCAATGCATCAAAGTGTGGCTGCGTAAAGGAGAATGTCACTATGATTATGTAGTGTCATGCAAATATCTAGTCTTATTGCAACCGATATCAGTAAGGTTTTTACGATCAAAGAGACGATATGGCGGCTAAACCGGATGGTTTATATCGATGGCCATCAATATTAGTTAACTTCACTTTGATCTTAGCCATAGGGCCGAGGAGCAATGGAAATACTGCTACCGAACCGTGGCAATGGATCAAAGTGTGGCTGCGTAAAGGAGAGTGTCACTATGATTATGTAGTGTCATGCAAATATCTAGTCTTATTGCAACCGATATCAGTAAGGTTTTTACGATCAAAGAGACGATATGGCGGCTAAACCGGATGGTTTATATCGATGGCCATCAATATTAGTTAACTTCACTTTGATCGTATCCATAGGGCCTAGAAGCAATGGAAATACTGCTACCGAACCGTGGCAATGGATCAAAGTGTGGCTGCGTAAAGGAGAGTGTCACTATGATTATGTATTGTCATGCAAATATCTAGTCTTATTGTAACCGATATCACTAAGGTTTTTACGATCAAGGAGACGATATCGCAGCTAAACCGGATGGTTTATATCGATGGCTACCAATATTATTTAACTTCACATTGATCTTAGCCATAGGGACAAGAAGCAATGGAAATACTGCTACCAAACCGTGGCAATGGATCAAAGTGTGGCTGCGTAAAGGAGAATGCCATTATGATTATGTAGGGTCATGCAAATATCTAGTCTTATTGCAACCGATATCAGTAAGGTTTTTACGATCAAGGAGATGATATCGCAGCTAAACCGGATGGTTTATATCGATGGCCATCAATATTAGTTAACTTCACTTTGATCGTATCCATAGGGCCTAGAAGCAATGGAAACACTGCTATCGAACCGTGGCGATGGATCAAAGTGTAGCTGCGTAAAGAAGAATGCCACTATGATTATGTAGTGTGATGCAAATATCTAGTCTTATTGCAACCGATATCAGTAAGGTCTTTACGATCAAAGAGACGATATGGCGGCTAAACCGGATGGTTTATATCGATGGCCATCAATATTAGTTAACTTCACTTTGATCTTAGCCATAGGGCCGAGAAGCAATGGAAATACTGCTACCGAACCGTGGCAATGGATCAAAGTGTGGCTGCGTAGAGGAGAGTGTCACTATGATTATGTAGGGTCATGCAAATATCTAGTCTTGTTGTAACCGATATCAGGAAGGTTTTTACCATCAAGGAGACAACATCGCAGCTAAACCGGATGGGTTATATGTATGGCCATCAATATTAGTTAACTTCACTTTGATCTTAGCCATAGGGCCGAGAAGCATATGGAAATACTGCTACCGAACCGTGGCAATGGATCAAAGTGTGGCTGCGTAAAGAAGAATGCCACTATGATTATGTAGTATCATGCAAATATCTAGGGTTATTGTAACCGATATCAGTAAGGTTTTTACGATCAAGGAGACGATATCGCGGCTAAACCGGATGGTTTATATCGATGGCCATCAATATTAGTTTTCACTTTGATCGTAGCCATAGGGCCGAGAAGCAATGGAAATACTGCTACCGAACCGCGGCATTGGATCAAAGTGTGGCTGCGTAAAGAAGAATTCCACTATGATTATGTATGGTCATGCAAATATGTAGTCTTTTTGTAACCGATATCAATAAGGTTTTTACGATCAAGGAGACGATATCGCAGCTAAACCGGATGGTTTATATCGATGGCTATCAATATTATTTAACTTCACTTTGACCTTAGCCATAGGGACGAGAAGCAATGGAAATACTGCTACCGAACCGTGGCAATGGATCAAAGTGTGGCTGCGTAAAGAAGAATGTCACTATGATTATGTAGTGTCATGCAAATATCTAGTCTTATTGCAACCGATATCAGCAAGGTTTTTACGATCAAGGAGACGATATCGCAGCTAACCGGATAGTGTATATCGATGGCCATCAATATTAGTTCAGTTCACTTTGATCTCAGCTATTGGGCTCAGAAGCAATGGATATACTGCTACCGAACCATGGCAATGGACCAAAGTGTGACTGCGTAAAGAAGAATGCCACTATGATTATGTAGTGTCATGCAAATATCTAGTCTTATTGTAACCGATACCAGTGAGGTTTTTACGATCAAGGAGACCATATCGCATGGTTTATATCGATGGCCATCAATATTAGGTCAGTTCACTTTCATCTCAGCCATAGGGCTGAGAAGCTATGGAAATACTGCTACCGAACCATGGCAATGGATCAAAGTGTGGCTGCGTAAAGAAAAATGCCACTATGATTATGTAGTGTGATGCAAATATCTAGTCTTATTGCAACCGATATCAGTAAGGTTTTTACGATCAAGGAGACGATATCGCAGCTAAACCGGATGGTTTATATCGATGGGCATCAATATTAGTTAAGTTCACATTGATCGTAGCCATAGGGCCGAGAAGTAATGGAAATACTGCTATCGAACCGTGGCAATGGATCAAAGTGTGGCTGCGTAAAGAAGAATGCCACTATGATTATGTAGGGTCATGCAAATATCTAGTATTATTGTAACCGATATCAGTAAGGTTTTTACGATCGAGGAGACGATATCGCAGCTAAACCGGATGGTTTATATCGATGGCCATCAATATTAGTTAACTTCACTTTGATCGTAGCCATAGGATCGAGAAGCAATGGAAATACTGCTATCGAAGCGTGGCAATGGATCTAAGTGTGGCTGCGTAAAGAAGAATGCCACTATGCTTATGTAGTGTCATGCAAATATCTAGTCTTATTGCAACCGATATCAGTGAGGTTTTTACGATCAAGGAGACCATATCACATGGTTTATATCGATGGCCATCAATATTAGGTCAGTTCACTTTGATCTCAGCCATAGGGCTGAGAAGCTATGGAAATACTGCTACCGAACCATGGCAATGGATCAAAGTGTGGCTGCGTAAAGAAGAATGCCACTATGATTATGCAGTGTCATGCAAATATCTAGTCTTATTGTAACCGATATCAGTGAGGTTTTTACGATCAAGGAGATGATATCGCAGCTAAACCGGATGGTTTATATCGATGGCCATCAATATTAGTTTACTTCACTTTGATCGTATCCATAGGGCCTAGAAGCAATGGAAATACTGCTATCGAACCGTGGCAATGGATCAAAGTGTGGCTGCGTAAAGAAGAATGCCACTATGATTATGTAGGGTCATGCAAATATCTAGTCTTATTATAACCGATATCAGTAAGGTTTTTACGATTAAGGAGACAATGTCGCAGCTAAACCGGATGGTTTATATCGATGGCCATCAATATTAGGTCAGTTCACTTTGATCTCAGCCATAGGGCTGAGAAGCTATGGAAATACTGCTACCGAACCATGGCAATGGATCAAAGTGTGGCTGCGTAAAGAAGAATGCCACTATGATTATGCAGTGTCATGCAAATATCTAGTCTTATTATAACCGATATCAGTAAGGTTTTTACGATCAAGGAGACGATGTCGCAGCTAAACCGGATGGTTTATATCGATGGCCATCAATATTACGTCAGTCCACTTTGATCTTAGCCATAGGGCCGAGAAGCAATGGAAATACTGCTACAGAACCGTGGTAATGGATCAAAGTGTGGCTGCGTAAAGAAGAATGCCAATACGATTATGTAGTGTGATGCAAATATCTAGTCTTATTGCAACCGATATCAGTAAGGTTTTTACGATCAAAGGGACGATATGGCGGCTAAACCGGATGGTTTATATCGATGGCCATCAATATTAGTTAACTTCACTTTGATCTTAGCCATAGGGCCGAGAAGCAATGGAAATACTGCTACCGAACCGTGGCAATGGATCAAAGTGTGGCTGCGTAGAGGAGAGTGTCACTATGATTATGTAGGGTCATGCAAATATCTAGTCTTATTGTAACCGATATCAGTGAGGTTTTTACGATCAAGGAGATGATATCGCAGCTAAACCGGATGGTTTATATCGATGGCTATCAATATTATTTAACTTCACTTTGACCTTAGCCATAGGGACGAGAAGCAATGGAAATACTGCTACAGAACCGTGGTAATGGATCAAAGTGTGGCTGCGTAAAGAAGAATGCCAATACGATTATGTAGTGTCATGCAAATAGCTAGTCATAATGTAACCGATATCAGTAAGGTTTTTACGATCAAGCAGACGATATCGCAGCTAAACGGGATGGTTTATATCGACGGCCATCAATATTAGTTAACTTCACTTTGATCTTAGCCATAGGGCCGAGAAGCATATGGAAATACTGCTACCGAACCGTGGCAATGGATCAAGGTGTGGCTGCATAAAGAAGAATGCCACTATGAATATGTAGTGTCATGCAAATAGCTAGTCATAATGTAACCGATATCAGTAATGTTTTTACGATCAAGGAGACGATATCGCAGCTAAACCGGATGGGTTATATCGATGGCCATCAATATTAGTTAACTTCACTTTGATCTTAGCCATTGGGCCGAGAAGCAATGGAAATACTGCTACCGAACCGTGGCAATGGATCAATGTGTGGCTGCGTAAAAAGAATGCCACTATGATTATGTAGTGTCATGCAAATATCTAGTCTTATTGTAACCGATATGAGTAAGGTTTTTACGATCAAGCATACAATATCGCAGCTAAACGGGATGGTTTATATCGATGGCCATCAATAATAGTTAACTTCACTTTGATCGTAGCCATAGGGCCGAGAACCAATGGAAATACTGCTGTCGAAGCGTGGCAATGGATCAAAGTCTGGCTGCGTAAAGAAGAATGCCACTATGATCATGTAGTGTCATGCAAATATCTAGTCTTATTGCAACCGACATCAGTAAGGTTTTTACGATCAAGGAGACGATATCGCACGTAAACCGGATGGTTTATATCGATGGCCATCAATATTAGTTAACTTCACTTTGATCTTAGCCATAGGGCCGAGAAGCAATGGAAATACTGCTACCGAACCGTGGCAATGGATCAAAGAGTGGCTGCGTAAAGAAGAATGCCACTATGATTATGTAGTGTCATGCAAATATCTAGTCTTATTGCAACCGATATCAGTAAGGTTTTTACGATCAAGGAGACGATATCGCAGTTAAACCGGCTGGGTTATATCCATGGCCATCCATATTAGTTAACTTCACGTTGATCTTAGCCATAGGGCCGAGAAGCAATGGAAATACTGCTACCGTACCGTGGCAATGGATCAAAGTGTGGCTGCGTAAAGAAGAATGTCACTATGATTATGTAGTATCATGCAAATATCTAGTCTTATTGCAACCGATATCAGTAAGGTTTTTACGATCAAGGAGACGATATCGCAGTTAAACCGGCTGGGTTATATCCATGGCCATCCATATTAGTTAACTTCACGTTGATCTTAGCCATAGGGCCGAGAAGCAATGGAAATACTGCTACCGAACCGTGGCAATGGATCAAAGTGTGGCTGCGTAAGAAGAATGCCACTATGATTATGTAGTGACATGCAAGTATCTAGTCTTATTGTAACCGATATGAGTAAGGTTTTTACGATCAAGCAGACGATATCGCAGCTAAACCGGATGGTTTATATCGACGGGCATCAATATTAGTTAACTTCACTTTGATCTTAGCCATAGGGCCGAGAAGCAGTGGAAATACTGCTACCGATCCGTGGCAATGGATGAAAGTGTGGCTGCGAAAACAAGAATAATGCCACTATGATTATGTAGTTCATACAAATATCTGGTTATAATGTAACCGATATCAGTAAGGTTTTTACGATCAAGGAGACGATATCGCAGCTAAACCGGATGGTTTATATCGATGGCCATCAATATTAGTTAACTTCACTTTGATCGTAGCCATAGGGCCGAGAACCAATGGAAATACTGCTGTCGAAGCGTGGCAATGGATCAAAGTGTGGCTGCGTAAAGAAGAATGTCACTATGATTATGTAGTATCATGCAAATATCTAGTCTTATTGCAACCGATATCAGTAAGGTTTTTACGATCAAGGAGACCATATCGCATGGTTTATATCGATGGCCATCAATATTAGGTCAGTTCACTTTGATCTCAGCAATAGGGTTGAGAAGCTATGGAAATACTGCTACCGAACCATGGCAATGGATCAAAGTGTGGCTGCGTAAAGAAGAATGCCACTATGATTATGTAGGGCATGCAAATATCTAGTCCTATTGTAACCGATATCAGTAAGGTTTTTACGATCAAGGAGACGATATCGCAGCTAAACCGGATGGTTTATATCGATGGCTATCAATATTATTTAACTTCACTTTGATCTTAGCCAAAGGCCCAAGAAGCAATGGAAATACTGCTACCGAACCGTGGCAATGGATCAAAGTGTGGCTGCGTAAAGAAGAATGTCACTATGATTATGTAGTGTCATGCAAATATCTAGTCTTATTGCAACCGATATCAGTAAGGTTTTTACCATCAAGGAGACGATATCGCAGCTAAACCGGATGGTTTATATCGATGGCCATCAATATTAGTTAACTTCACTTTGATCTTAGCCAAAGGCCCAAGAAGCAATGGAAATACTGCTACCGAACCGTGGCAATGGATCAAAGTGTGGCTGCGTAAAAAAGAATGCCACTATGATTATGTAGTGTCATGCAAATATCTAGTCTTATTGCAACCGATATCAGTAAGGTTTTTACGATCAAGGAGACGATATCGCAGCTAAACCGGATGGTTTATATCGATGGCCATCAATATTAGTTAACTTCACTTTGATCTTAGCCATAGGGCCGAGAAGCAATGGAAATACTGCTACCGAACCGTGGCAATGGATCAAAGTGTGGCTGCGTAAAAAGAATGCCACCATGATTATGTAGTGTCATACAAATATCTAGTCTTATTGTAACCCAAATCAGTAAAGTTTTTACGGTCAATGGGACGATATCGCAGCTAAACCGGATGGTTTATATCGATGGCCATCAATATTAGTTAACTTCACTTTGATCTTAGCCATAGGGCCGAGAAGCAATGGAAATACTGCTACCGAACCGTGGCAATGGATCAAAGTGTGGCTGCGTAGAGGAGAGTGTCACTATGATTATGTAGGGTCATGCAAATATCTAGTCTTATTGCAACCGATATCAGTAAGGTTTTTACGATCAAGGAGATGATATCGCAGCTAAACCGGATGGTTTATATCGATGGCCATCAATATTAGTTAACTTCACTGTGATCGTATCCATAGGGCCTAGAAGCAATGGAAATACTGCTATCGAACCGTGGCAATGGATCAAAGTGTGGCTGCGTAAAGAAGAATGCCACTATGAATATGTAGGGTCATGCAAATATCTAGTCTTATTGTAACCCAAATCAGTAAGGTTTTTACGGTCAATGGGACGATATCGCAACTAAACCGGATGGTTTATATCGATGGCTATCAATATTAGTTAACTTCACTTTGATCGTAGCCATAGGGCCGAGAAGCCATGGAAATACTGCTATCGAAGCGTGGCAATGGATCAAAGTCTGGCTGCGTAAAGAAGAAAGCCACTATGATTATGTAGTGTCATGCAAATATCTAGTCTTATTGCAACCGACATCAGTAAGGTTTTTTCGATCAAGGAGACGATATCGCAGCTAATCCGGATGGTTTATATCGATGGCCATCAATATTAGTTATCTTCACTTTAATCTTAGCCATAGGGCCGAGAAGCAATGGAAATACTGCTATCGAAGCGTGGCAATGGATCAAAGTGTGGCTGCGTAAAGAAGAATGCCACTATGATTATGTAGTCATACAAATATCTAGTCTTATTGCAACCGATATCAGTAAGGTTTTTACGATCTAGGAGACGATATCGCAGCTAAACCGGATGGTTTATATCGATGGCCATCAATATTAGTTATCTTCACTTTAATCTTAGCCATAGGGCCGAGAAGCAATGGAAATACTGCTATCGAAGCGTGGCAATGGATCAAAGTGTGGCTGCGTAAAGAAGAATGCCACTATGATGATGTAGTGTCATGCAAATATCTAGTCTTATTGTAACCGATATCAGTGAGGTTTTTACGATCAAGGAAACCATATCGCATGGTTTATATCGATGGCCATCAATATTAGGTCAGTTCACTTTGATCTCAGCCATAGGGCTGAGAAGCTATGGAAATACTGCTACCGAACCGTGGCAATGGATCAAAGTGTGGCTGCGTAAAAAAGAATGCAACCATGATTATGTAGTGTCATGCAAATATCTAGTCATAATGTAACCGATATCAGTAAGGTTTTTACGATCAAGGAGACGGTATCGCAGCTAAACCGGATGGGTTATATCGATGGCCATCAATATTAGTTAACTTCACTTTGAGCTTAGCCATAGGGCCGAGAAGCAATGGAAATACTGCTATCGAAGCGTGGCGATGGATCAAAGTGTAGCTGCGTAAAGAAGAATGCCACTATGATTATGTAGTGTGATGCAAATATCTAGTCTTATTGCAACCGATATCAGTAAGGTTTTTACGATCAAAGAGACGATATGGCGGCTAAACCGGATGGTTTATATCGATGGCCATCAATATTAGTTAACTTCACTTTGATCTTAGCCATAGGGCCGAGAAGCAATGGAAATACTGCTACCGAACCGTGGCAATGGATCAAAGTGTGGCTGCGTAGAGGAGAGTGTCACTATGATTATGTAGGGTCATGCAAATATCTAGTCTTGTTGTAACCGATATCAGGAAGGTTTTTACTTTCAAGGAGACAACATGGCAGCTAAACCGGATGGGTTATATGTATGGCCATCAATATTAGTTAACTTCACTTTGTTCTTAGCCATAGGGCCGAGAAGCATATGGAAATACTGCTACCGAACCGTGGCAATGGATCAAAGTGTGGCTGCGTAAAGAAGAATGCCACTATGATTATGTAGTATCATGCAAATATCTAGGGTTATTGTAACCGATATCAGTAAGGTTTTTACGATCAAGGAGACGATATCGCAGCTAAACCGGATGGTTTATATCGATGGCCATCAATATTAGTTAACTTCACTTTGATCGTATCCATAGGGCCTAGAAGCAATGGAAATACTGCTATCGAACCGTGGCAATGGATCAAAGTGTGGCTGCGTAAAGAAGAATGCCACTATGATTATGTAGGGTCATGCAAATATCTAGTCTTATTATAACCGATATCAGTAAGGTTTTTACGATTAAGGAGACAATGTCGCAGCTAAACCGGATGGTTTATATCGATGGCCATCAATATTACGTCAGTCCACTTTGATTTTAGCCATAGGGCCGAGAAGCAATGGAAATACTGCTACCGAACCGTGGCAATGGATCAAAGTGTGGCTGCGTAGAGGAGAGTGTCACTATGATTATGTAGGGTCATGCAAATATCTAGTCTTATTGCAACCGATATCAGCAAGGTTTTTACGATCAAGGAGACGATATCGCAGCTAACCGGATAGTGTATATCGATGGCCATCAATATTAGTTCAGTTCACTTTGATCTCAGCTATTGGGCTCAGAAGCAATGGATATACTGCTACCGAACCATGGCAATGGACCAAAGTGTGACTGCGTAAAGAAGAATGCCACTATGATTATGTAGTGTCATGCAAATATCTAGTCTTATTGTAACCGATACCAGTGAGGTTTTTACGATCAAGGAGACCATATCGCATGGTTTATATCAATGGCCATCAATATTAGGTCAGTTCACTTTCATCTCAGCCATAGGGCTGAGAAGCTATGGAAATACTGCTACCGAACCATGGCAATGGATCAAAGTGTGGCTGCGTAAAGAAGAATGCCACTATGATTATGTAGTGTGATGCAAATATCTAGTCTTATTGCAACCGATATCAGTAAGGTTTTTACGATCAAGGAGACGATATCGTAGCTAAACCGGATGGTTTATATCGATGGCCATCAATATTAGTTAACTTCACTTTGATCGTAGCCATAGGACCGAGAAGCAATGGAAATACTGCTATCGAAGCGTGGCAATGGATCAAAGTGTGGCTGCGTAAAGAAGAATGCCACTATGCTTATGTAGTGTCATGCAAATATCTAGTCTTATTGCAACCGATATCAGTAAGGTTTTTACGATCAAGGAGACGATATCGCAGCTGAACCGGATGGTTTATATCGATGGCCATCAATATTAGTTAACTTCACATTGATCGTAGCCATAGGGCCGAGGAGCAATGGAAATACTGCTACCGAACCATGGCAATGGATCAACGTGTGGCTGCGTAAAGAAGAATGCCACTATGATTATGCAGTGTCATGCAAATATCTAGTCTTCTTGTAACCGATATCAGTGAGGTTTTTACGATCAAGCAGATGATATCGCAGCTAAACCGGATGGTTTATATCGATGGCCATCAATATTAGGTCAGTTCACTTTGATCTCAGCCATAGGGCTGAGAAGCTATAGAAATACTGCTACCGAACCATGGCAATGGATCAAAGTGTGGCCGCGTAAAGAAGAATGCCACTATGATTATGCAGTGTCATGCAAATATCTAGTCTTATTATAACCGATATCAGTAAGGTTTTTACGATCAAGGAGACGATGTCGCAGCTAAACCGGATGGTTTATATCGATGGCCATCAATATTACGTCAGTCCACTTTGATCTTAGCTATAGGGCCGAGAAGCAATGGAAATACTGCTACAGAACCGTGGTAATGGATCAAAGTGTGGCTGCGTAAAGAAGAATGCCAATACGATTATGTAGTGTGATGCAAATATCTAGTCTTATTGCAACCGATATCAGTAAGGTTTTTACGATCAAAGGGACGATATGGCGGCTAAACCGGATGGTTTATAGAATGGCCATCAATATTAGTTAACTTCACTTTGATCTTAGCCATAGGGCCGAGAAGCAATGGAAATACTGCTACCGAACCGTGGCAATGGATCAAAGTGTGGCTGCGTAGAGGAGAGTGTCACTATGATTATGTAGGGTCATGCAAATATCTAGTCTTATTGCAACCGATATCAGTAAGGTTTTTACGATCAAGGAGACGATATCGCAGCTAACCGGAAGGTTTATATCGATGGCCATAAATATTAGTTCAGTTCACTTTGATCTCAGCTATAGGGCCGAGAAGCAATGGAAATACTGCGACGGAACCGTGGCAATGGATCAAAGTGTGGCTGCGTAAAGAAGAATGCCACTATGATTATGTAGTGTCATGCAAATATCTAGTCTTATTGCAACCGATATCAGTAAGGTTTTTACGATCAAGGAGACGATATCGCAGCTAAACCGGATGGTTTATATCGATGGCCATCAATATTAGTTAACTTCACATTGATCGTAGCCATAGGGCCGAGGAGCAATGGAAATACTGCTACCGAACCGTGGCAATGGATCAAAGTGTGGCTGCGTAAAGGAGAATGTCACTATGATTATGTAGTGTCATGCAAATATCTAGTCTTATTGTAACCGATATCAGTGAGGTTTTTACGATCAAGGAGACCATATCGCATGGTTTATATCGATGGCCATCAATATTAGGTCAGTTCACTTTGATCTCAGGCATAGGGCTGAGAAGCTATGGAAATACTGCTACCGAACCATGGCAATGGATCAAAGTGTGGCTGCGTAAAGAAGAATGCCACTATGATTATTAAGTGTCATGCAAATATCTAGTCTTATTGTAACCGATATCAGTGAGGTTTTTACGATCAAGGAGATGATATCGCAGCTAAACCGGATGGTTTATATCGATGGCTATCAATATTATTTAACTTCACTTTGACCTTAGCCATAGGGACGGGAAGCAATGGAAATACTGCTACAGAACCGTGGTAATGGATCAAAGTGTGGCTGCGTAAAGAAGAATGCCAATAAGATTATGTAGTGTCACGCAAATATCTAGTCTTATTGCAACCGATATCAGTAAGGTTTTTACAATCAAAGAGACGATATGGCGGCTAAGCCGGATGGTTTATATCGATGGCTATCAATATTATTTAACTTCACTTTGACCTTAGCCATAGGGACAAGAAGCAATGGAAATACTGCTACCGAACCGTGGCAATGGATCAAAGTGTGGCTGCGTAAAGAAGAATGTCACTATGATTATGTAGTGTCATGCAAATATCTAGTCTTATTGTGACCGATATCAGTAAGGTTTTTACGATCAAGGAAACGATATCGCAGCTAAACCGGATGGTTTATATCGATGGCCATCAATATTAGTTAACTTCACATTGATCGTAGCCATAGGGCCGAGGAGCAATGGAAATACTGCTACAGAACCGTGGCAATGGATCAAAGTGTGGCTGCGTAAAGGAGAATGTCACTATGATTATGTAGTGTCATGCAAATATCTAGTCTTATTGCAACCGATATCAGTAAGGTTTTTACGATCAAAGAGACGATATGGCGGCTAAACCGGATGGTTTATATCGATGGCCATCAATATTAGTTAACTTCACTTTGATCTTAGCCATAGGGCCGAGGAGCAATGGAAATACTGTTACCGAACCGTGGCAATGGATCAAAGTGTGGCTGCGTAAAGGAGAGTGTCACTATGATTATGTATTGTCATGCAAATATCTAGTCTTATTGTAACCGATATCAGTGAGGTTTTTACGATCAAGGAGACCATATCGCATGGTTTATATCGATGGCCATCAATATTAGGTCAGTTCACTTTGATCTCAGGCATAGGGCTGAGAAGCTATGGAAATACTGCTACCGAACCATGGCAATGGATCAAAGTGTGGCTGCGTAAAGAAGAATGCCACTATGATTATTAAGTGTCATGCAAATATCTAGTCTTATTGTAATCGATATCAGTGAGGTTTTTACGATCAAGGAGATGATATCGCAGCTAAACCGGATGATTTATATCGATGGCCATCAATATTAGTTAACTTCACTTTGATCGTATCCATAGGGCCTAGAAGCAATGGAAATACTGCTAACAAACCGTGGCAATGCATCAAAGTGTGGCTGCGTTAAGGAGAATGCCACTATGATTATGTAGTGTCATGCAAATATCTAGTCTTATTGTAACCGATATCAGTGAGGTTTTTACGATCAAGGAGATGATATCGCAGCTAAACCGGATGGTTTATATCGATGGCTATCAATATTATTTAACTTCACTTTGACCTTAGCCATAGGGACGAGAAGCAATGGAAATACTGCTACCGAAACGTGGCAATGGATCAAAGTGTGGCTGCGTAAAGAAGAATGTCACTATGATTATGTAGTGTCATGCAAATATCTAGTCTTATTGTGACCGATATCAGTAAGGTTTTTACGATCAAGGAAACGATATCGCAGCTAAACCGGATGGTTTATATCGATGGCCATCAATATTAGTTAACTTCTCATTGATCGTAGCCATAGGGCCGAGGAGCAATGGAAATACTGCTACCGAACCGTGGCAATGGATCAAAGTGTGGCTGCGTAAAGGAGAATGTCACTATGATTATGTAGTGTCATGCAAATATCTAGTCTTATTGCAACCGATATCAGTAAGGTTTTTACGATCAAAGAGACGATATGGCGGCTAAACCGGATGGTTTATATCGATGGCCATCAATATTACTTAACTTCACTTTGATCTTAGCCATAGGGCCGAGGAGCAATGGAAATACTGCTACCGAACCGTGGCAATGGATCAAAGTGTGGCTGCGTAAAGGAGAGTGTCACTATGATTATGTATTGTCATGCAAATATCTAGTCTTATTGTAACCGATATCAGTAAGGTTTTTACGATCAAGGAGACGATATCGCAGCTAAACCGGATGGTTTATATCGATGGCTATCAATATTATTTAACTTCACATTGATCTTAGCCATAGGGACAAGAAGCAATGGAAATACTGCTAACAAACCGTGGCAATGGATCAAAGTGTGGCTGCGTAAAGGAGAATGCCATTATGATTATGTAGGGTCATGCAAATATCTAGTCTTATTGCAACCGATATCAGTAAGGTTTTTACGATCAAGGAGATGATATCGCAGCTAAACCGGATGGTTTATATCGATGGCCATCAATATTAGTTAACTTCACTTTGATCGTATCCATAGGGCCTAGAAGCAATGGAAACACTGCTATCGAACCGTGGCAATGGATCAAAGTGTGGCTGCGTAAAGAAGAATGCCACTATGATTACGTAGGGTCATGCAAATATCTAGTCTTATTGTAACCCAAATCAGTAAGGTTTTTACGGTCAATGGGACGATATCGCAGCTAAACCGGATGGTTTATATCGATGGCCATCAATATTAGTTAACTTCACTTTGATCGTAGCCATAGGGCCGAGAAGCCATGGAAATACTGCTATCGAAGCGTGGCAATGGATCAAAGTCTGGCTGCGTAAAGAAGAAAGCCACTATGATTATGTAGTGTCATGCAAATATCTAGTCTTATTGTGACCGATATCAGTAAGGTTTCTACGATCAAGGAGACGATATCGCAGCTAAACCGGATCGTTTATATCGATGGCCATCAATATTAGTTAACTTCACTTTGAGCTTAGCCATAGGGCCGAGAAGCAATGGAAATACTGCTATCGAAGCGTGGCGATGGATCAAAGTGTAGCTGCGTAAAGAAGAATGCCACTATGATTATGTAGTGTGATGCAAATATCTAGTCTTATTGCAACCGATATCAGTAAGGTTTTTACGATCAAAGAGACGATATGGCGGCTAAACCGGATGGTTTATATCGATGGCCATCAATATTAGTTAACTTCACTTTGATCTTAGCCATAGGGCCGAGAAGCAATGGAAATACTGCTACCGAACCGTGGCAATGGATCAAAGTGTGGCTGCGTAGAGGAGAGTGTCACTATGATTATGTAGGGTCATGCAAATATCTAGTCTTGTTGTAACCGATATCAGGAAGGTTTTTACCATCAAGGAGACAACATCGCAGCTAAACCAGATGGGTTATATGTATGGCCATCAATATTAGTTAACTTCACTTTGATCTTAGCCATAGGGCCGAGAAGCATATGGAAATACTGCTACCGAACCGTGGCAATGGATCAAAGTGTGGCTGCGTAAAGGAGAGTGTCACTATGATTATGTATTGTCATGCAAATATCTAGTCTTATTGTAACCGAAATCAGTGAGGTTTTTACGATCAAGGAGACCATATCGCATGGTTTATATCGATGGCCATCAATATTAGGTCAGTTCACTTTGATCTCAGGCATAGGGCTGAGAAGCTATGGAAATACTGCTACCGAACCATGGCAATGGATCAAAGTGTGGCTGCGTAAAGAAGAATGCCACTATGATTATTAAGTGTCATGCAAATATCTAGTCTTATTGTAATCGATATCAGTGAGGTTTTTACGATCAAGGAGATGATATCGCAGCTAAACCGGATGATTTATATCGATGGCCATCAATATTAGTTAACTTCACTTTGATCGTATCCATAGGGCCTAGAAGCAATGGAAATACTGCTAACAAACCGTGGCAATGCATCAAAGTGTGGCTGCGTTAAGGAGAATGCCACTATGATTATGTAGTGTCATGCAAATATCTAGTCTTATTGTAACCGATATCAGTGAGGTTTTTACGATCAAGGAGATGATATCGCAGCTAAACCGGATGGTTTATATCGATGGCTATCAATATTATTTAACTTCACTTTGACCTTAGCCATAGGGACGAGAAGCAATGGAAATACTGCTACCGAAACGTGGCAATGGATCAAAGTGTGGCTGCGTAAAGAAGAATGTCACTATGATTATGTAGTGTCATGCAAATATCTAGTCTTATTGTGACCGATATCAGTAAGGTTTTTACGATCAAGGAAACGATATCGCAGCTAAACCGGATGGTTTATATCGATGGCCATCAATATTAGTTAACTTCTCATTGATCGTAGCCATAGGGCCGAGGAGCAATGGAAATACTGCTACCGAACCGTGGCAATGGATCAAAGTGTGGCTGCGTAAAGGAGAATGTCACTATGATTATGTAGTGTCATGCAAATATCTAGTCTTATTGCAACCGATATCAGTAAGGTTTTTACGATCAAAGAGACGATATGGCGGCTAAACCGGATGGTTTATATCGATGGCCATCAATATTACTTAACTTCACTTTGATCTTAGCCATAGGGCCGAGGAGCAATGGAAATACTGCTACCGAACCGTGGCAATGGATCAAAGTGTGGCTGCGTAAAGGAGAGTGTCACTATGATTATGTATTGTCATGCAAATATCTAGTCTTATTGTAACCGATATCAGTAAGGTTTTTACGATCAAGGAGACGATATCGCAGCTAAACCGGATGGTTTATATCGATGGCTATCAATATTATTTAACTTCACATTGATCTTAGCCATAGGGACAAGAAGCAATGGAAATACTGCTAACAAACCGTGGCAATGGATCAAAGTGTGGCTGCGTAAAGGAGAATGCCATTATGATTATGTAGGGTCATGCAAATATCTAGTCTTATTGCAACCGATATCAGTAAGGTTTTTACGATCAAGGAGATGATATCGCAGCTAAACCGGATGGTTTATATCGATGGCCATCAATATTAGTTAACTTCACTTTGATCGTATCCATAGGGCCTAGAAGCAATGGAAACACTGCTATCGAACCGTGGCAATGGATCAAAGTGTGGCTGCGTAAAGAAGAATGCCACTATGATTACGTAGGGTCATGCAAATATCTAGTCTTATTGTAACCCAAATCAGTAAGGTTTTTACGGTCAATGGGACGATATCGCAGCTAAACCGGATGGTTTATATCGATGGCCATCAATATTAGTTAACTTCACTTTGATCGTAGCCATAGGGCCGAGAAGCCATGGAAATACTGCTATCGAAGCGTGGCAATGGATCAAAGTCTGGCTGCGTAAAGAAGAAAGCCACTATGATTATGTAGTGTCATGCAAATATCTAGTCTTATTGTGACCGATATCAGTAAGGTTTTTACGATCAAGGAGACGATATCGCAGCTAAACCGGATCGTTTATATCGATGGCCATCAATATTAGTTAACTTCACTTTGAGCTTAGCCATAGGGCCGAGAAGCAATGGAAATACTGCTATCGAAGCGTGGCGATGGATCAAAGTGTAGCTGCGTAAAGAAGAATGCCACTATGATTATGTAGTGTGATGCAAATATCTAGTCTTATTGCAACCGATATCAGTAAGGTTTTTACGATCAAAGAGACGATATGGCGGCTAAACCGGATGGTTTATATCGATGGCCATCAATATTAGTTAACTTCACTTTGATCTTAGCCATAGGGCCGAGAAGCAATGGAAATACTGCTACCGAACCGTGGCAATGGATCAAAGTGTGGCTGCGTAGAGGAGAGTGTCACTATGATTATGTAGGGTCATGCAAATATCTAGTCTTGTTGTAACCGATATCAGGAAGGTTTTTACCATCAAGGAGACAACATCGCAGCTAAACCAGATGGGTTATATGTATGGCCATCAATATTAGTTAACTTCACTTTGATCTTAGCCATAGGGCCGAGAAGCATATGGAAATACTGCTACCGAACCGTGGCAATGGATCAAAGTGTGGCTGCGTAAAGAAGAATGCCACTATGATTATGTAGTATCATGCAAATATCTAGGGTTATTGTAACCTATATCAGTAAGGTTTTTACGATCAAGGAGACGATATCGCGGCTAAACCGGATGGTTTATATCGATGGCCATCAATATTAGTTTTCACTTTGATCGTAGCCATAGGGCCGAGAAGCAATGGAAATACTGCTACCGAACCGCGGCATTGGATCAAAGTGTGGCTGCGTAAAGAAGAATTCCACTATGATTATGTATGGTCATGCAAATATGTAGTCTTTTTGTAACCGATATCAATAAGGTTTTTACGATCAAGGAGACGATATCGCAGCTAAACCGGATGGTTTATATCGATGGCTATCAATATTATTTAACTTCACTTTGACCTTAGCCATAGGGACGAGAAGCAATGGAAAAACTGCTACCGAACCGTGGCAATGGATCAAAGTGTGGCTGCGTAAAGAAGAATGTCACTATGATTATGTAGTGTCACACAAATATCTAGTCTTATTGTGACCGATATCAGTAAGGTTTTTACGATCAATGAGACGATATCGCAGCTAAACCGGATGGTTTATATCGATGGCCATCAATATTAGTTCAGTTCACTTTGATCTTAGCCATACTGCCGAGAAGCAATGGAAATAATGCGACGGAACCGTGGCAATGGATCAAAGTGTGGCTGCGTAAAGAAGAATGCCACTATGATTATGCAGTGTCATGCAAATATCTAGTCTTATTGTAACCGATATCAGTGAGGTTTTTACGATCAAGGAGATGATATCGCAGCTAAACCGGATGGTTTATATCGATGGCCATCAATATTAGTTAACTTCACTTTGATCGTATCCATAGGGCCTAGAAGCAATGGAAATACTGCTATCGAACCGTGGCAATGGATCAAAGTGTGGCTGCGTAAAGAAGAATGCCACTATGATTATGTAGGTTCATGCAAATATCTAGTCTTATTATAACCGATATCAGTAAGGTTTTTACGATCAATGAGACGATATCGCAGCTAAACCGGATGGTTTATATCGATGGCCATCAATATTAGTTAACTTCACATTGATCGTAGCCATAGGGCCGAGGAGCAATGGAAATACTGCTACCGAACCGTGGCAATGGATCAAAGTGTGGCTGCGTAAAGAAGAATGCCACTATGATTATGCAGTGTCATGCAAATATCTAGTCTTATTGTAACCGATATCAGTGAGGTTTTTACGATCAAGGAGATGATATCGCAGCTAAACCGGATGGTTTATATCGATGGCCATCAATATTAGTTAACTTCACTTTGATCGTATCCATAGGGCCTAGAAGCAATGGAAATACTGCTATCGAACCGTGGCAATGGATCAAAGTGTGGCTGCGTAAAGAAGAATGCCACTATGATTATGTAGGTTCATGCAAATATCTAGTCTTATTATAACCGATATCAGTAAGGTTTTTACGATCAATGAGACGATATCGCAGCTAAACCGAATGGTTTATATCGATGGCCATCAATATTAGTTAACTTCACATTGATCGTAGCCATAGGGCCGAGGAGCAATGGAAATACTGCTACCGAACCGTGGCAATGGATCAAAGTGTGGCTGCGTAAAGGAGAATGTCACTATGATTATGTAGTGTCATGCAAATATCTAGTCTTATTGTAACCGATATCAGTGAGGTTTTTACGATCAAGGAGACCATATCACATGGTTTATATCGATGGCCATCAATATTAGGTCAGTTCACTTTGATCTCAGCCATAGGGCTGAGAAGCTATGGAAATACTGCTACCGAACCATGGCAATGGATCAAAGTGTGGCTGCGTAAAGAAGAATGCCACTATGATTATGCAGTGTCATGCAAATATCTAGTCTTATTGTAACCGATATCAGTGAGGTTTTTACGATCAAGGAGATGATATCGCAGCTAAACCGGATGGTTTATATCGATGGCCATCAATATTAGTTAACTTCACTTTGATCGTATCCATAGGGCCTAGAAGCAATGGAAATACTGCTATCGAACCGTGGCAATGGATCAAAGTGTGGCTGCGTAAAGAAGAATGCCACTATGATTATGTAGGGTCATGCAAATATCTAGTCTTATTATAACCGATATCAGTAAGGTTTTTACGATTAAGGAGACAATGTCGCAGCTAAACCGGATGGTTTATATCGATGGCCATCAATATTACGTCAGTCCACTTTGATCTTAGCTATAGGGCCGAGAAGCAATGGAAATACTGCTACAGAACCGTGGTAATGGATCAAAGTGTGGCTGCGTAAAGAAGAATGCCAATACGATTATGTAGTGTGATGCAAATATCTAGTCTTATTGCAACCGATATCAGTAAGGTTTTTACGATCAAAGGGACGATATGGCGGCTAAACCGGATGGTTTATATCGATGGCCATCAATATTAGTTAACTTCACTTTGATCGTATCCATAGGGCCGAGAACCAATGGAAATACTGCTGTCGAAGCGTGGCAATGGATCAAAGTCTGGCTGCGTAAAGAAGAATGCCACTATGATCATGTAGTGTCATGCAAATATCTAGTCTTATTGCAACCGACATCAGTAAGGTTTTTACGATCAAGGAGACGATATCGCACGTAAACCGGATGGTTTATATCGATGGCCATCAATATTAGTTAACTTCACTTTGATCTTAGCCATAGGGCCGAGAAGCAATGGAAATACTGCTACCGAACCGTGGCAATGGATCAAAGAGTGGCTGCGTAAAGAAGAATGCCACTATGATTATGTAGTGTCATGCAAATATCTAGTCTTATTGTAACCGATATCAGTAAGGTTTTTACGATCAAGCAGACGATATCGCAGCTAAACGGGATGGTTTATATCGACGGCCATCAATATTAGTTAACTTCACTTTGATCTTAGCCATAGGGCCGAGAAGCATATGGAAATACTGCTACCGAACCGTGGCAATGGATCAAGGTGTGGCTGCATAAAGAAGAATGCCACTATGAATATGTAGTGTCATGCAAATAGCTAGTCATAATGTAACCGATATCAGTAATGTTTTTACGATCAAGGAGACGATATCGCAGCTAAACCGGATGGGTTATATCGATGGCCATCAATATTAGTTAACTTCACTTTGATCTTAGCCATTGGGCCGAGAAGCAATGGAAATACTGCTACCGAACCGTGGCAATGGATCAATGTGTGGCTGCGTAAAAAGAATGCCACTATGATTATGTAGTGTCATGCAAATATCTAGTCTTATTGTAACCGATATGAGTAAGGTTTTTACGATCAAGCATACAATATCGCAGCTAAACGGGATGGTTTATATCGATGGCCATCAATAATAGTTAACTTCACTTTGATCGTAGCCATAGGGCCGAGAACCAATGGAAATACTGCTGTCGAAGCGTGGCAATGGATCAAAGTCTGGCTGCGTAAAGAAGAATGCCACTATGATCATGTAGTGTCATGCAAATATCTAGTCTTATTGCAACCGACATCAGTAAGGTTTTTACGATCAAGGAGACGATATCGCACGTAAACCGGATGGTTTATATCGATGGCCATCAATATTAGTTAACTTCACTTTGATCTTAGCCATAGGGCCGAGAAGCAATGGAAATACTGCTACCGAACCGTGGCAATGGATCAAAGAGTGGCTGCGTAAAGAAGAATGCCACTATGATTATGTAGTGTCATGCAAATATCTAGTCTTATTGCAACCGATATCAGTAAGGTTTTTACGATCAAGGAGACGATATCGCAGTTAAACCGGCTGGGTTATATCCATGGCCATCCATATTAGTTAACTTCACGTTGATCTTAGCCATAGGGCCGAGAAGCAATGGAAATACTGCTACCGTACCGTGGCAATGGATCAAAGTGTGGCTGCGTAAAGAAGAATGTCACTATGATTATGTAGTATCATGCAAATATCTAGTCTTATTGCAACCGATATCAGTAAGGTTTTTACGATCAAGGAGACGATATCGCAGTTAAACCGGCTGGGTTATATCCATGGCCATCCATATTAGTTAACTTCACGTTGATCTTAGCCATAGGGCCGAGAAGCAATGGAAATACTGCTACCGAACCGTGGCAATGGATCAAAGTGTGGCTGCGTAAGAAGAATGCCACTATGATTATGTAGTGACATGCAAGTATCTAGTCTTATTGTAACCGATATGAGTAAGGTTTTTACGATCAAGCAGACGATATCGCAGCTAAACCGGATGGTTTATATCGACGGCCATCAATATTAGTTAACTTCACTTTGATCTTAACCATAGGGCCGAGAAGCAGTGGAAATACTGCTACCGATCCGTGGCAATGGATGAAAGTGTGGCTGCGAAAACAAGAATAATGCTACTATGATTATGTAGTTCATACAAATATCTGGTTATAATGTAACCGATATCAGTAAGGTTTTTACGATCAAGGAGACGATATCGCAGCTAAACCGGATGGTTTATATCGATGGCCATCAATATTAGTTAACTTCACTTTGATCGTAGCCATAGGGCCGAGAACCAATGGAAATACTGCTGTCGAAGCGTGGCAATGGATCAAAGTCTGGCTGCGTAAAGAAGAATGCCACTATGATCATGTAGTGTCATGCAAATATCTAGTCTTATTGCAACCGACATCAGTAAGGTTTTTACGATCAAGGAGACGATATCGCACGTAAACCGGATGGTTTATATCGATGGCCATCAATATTAGTTAACTTCACTTTGATCTTAGCCATAGGGCCGAGAAGCAATGGAAATACTGCTACCGAACCGTGGCAATGGATCAAAGAGTGGCTGCGTAAAGAAGAATGCCACTATGATTATGTAGTGTCATGCAAATATCTAGTCTTATTGCAACCGATATCAGTAAGGTTTTTACGATCAAGGAGACGATATCGCAGTTAAACCGGCTGGGTTATATCCATGGCCATCCATATTAGTTAACTTCACGTTGATCTTAGCCATAGGGCCGAGAAGCAATGGAAATACTGCTACCGAACCGTGGCAATGGATCAAAGTGTGGCTGCGTAAAGAAGAATGTCACTATGATTATGTAGTATCATGCAAATATCTAGTCTTATTGCAACCGATATCAGTAAGGTTTTTACGATCAAGGAGACCATATCGCATGGTTTATATCGATGGCCATCAATATTAGGTCAGTTCACTTTGATCTCAGCAATAGGGTTGAGAAGCTATGGAAATACTGCTACCGAACCATGGCAATGGATCAAAGTGTGGCTGCGTAAAGAAGAATGCCACTATGATTATGTAGGGTCATGCAAATATCTAGTCTTATTGCAACCGATATCAGTAAGGTTTTTACGATCAAGGAGATGATATCGCAGCTAAACCGGATGGTTTATATCGATGGCCATCAATATTAGTTCAGTTCACTTTGATCTCAGCTATTGGGCTGAGAAGCAATGGAAATACTGCTACCGAACCATGGCAATGGACCAAAGTGTGACTGCGTAAAGAAGAATGCCATTATGATTATGCAGTGTCATGCAAATATCTAGTCTTATTGCAACCGACATCAGTAAGGTTTTTACGATCAATGAGACGATATCGCAGCTAAACCGGATGGTTTATATCGATGGCCATCAATATTAGTTAACTTCGCTTTGATCGTATCCATAGGGCCTAGAACCAATGGAAATACTGCTATCGAAGCGTGGCGATGGATCAAAAATGTAGCTGCGTAAAGAAGAATGCCACTATGATTATGTAGTGTCATGCAAATATCTAGTCTTATTGCAACCGAAATCACTAAGGTTTTTACGATCAAGGAGACGATATCGCAGCTAAACCGGATGGTTTATATCGATGGCCATCAATATTAGTTAACTTCACTTTGATCTTAGCCATAGGGCCGAGAAGCAATGGAAATACTGCTACCGAACCGTGGCAATGGATCAAAGTGTGGCTGCGTAAAAAAGAATGCCACCATGATTATGTAGTGTCATACAAATATCTAGTCTTATTGTAACCCAAATCAGTAAAGTTTTTACGGTCAATGGGACGATATCGCAGCTAAACCGGATGGTTTATATCGATGGCCATCAATATTAGTTAAGTTCACTTTGATCTTAGCCATAGGGCCGAGAAGCAATGGAAATACTGCTACCGAACCGTGGCAATGGATCAAAGTGTGGCTGCGTAGAGGAGAGTGTCACTATGATTATGTAGGGTCATGCAAATATCTAGTCTTATTGCAACCGATATCAGTAAGGTTTTTACGATCAAGGAGATGATATCGCAGCTAAACCGGATGGTTTATATCGATGGCCATCAATATTAGTTAACTTCACTGTGATCGTATCCATAGGGCCTAGAAGCAATGGAAATACTGCTATCGAACCGTGGCAATGGATCAAAGTGTGGCTGCGTAAAGAAGAATGCCACTATGAATATGTAGGGTCATGCAAATATCTAGTCTTATTGTAACCCAAATCAGTAAGGTTTTTACGGTCAATGGGACGATATCGCAACTAAACCGGATGGTTTATATCGATGGCTATCAATATTAGTTAACTTCACTTTGATCGTAGCCATAGGGCCGAGAAGCCATGGAAATACTGCTATCGAAGCGTGGCAATGGATCAAAGTGTGGCTGCGTAAAGAAGAATGCCACTATGATGATGTAGTGTCATGCAAATATCTAGTCTTATTGTAACCGATATCAGTGAAGTTTTTACGATCAAGGAAACCATATCGCATGGTTTATATCGATGGCCATCAATATTAGGTCAGTTCACTTTGATCTCAGCCATAGGGCTGAGAAGCTATGGAAATACTGCTATCGAAGCGTGGCGATGGATCAAAAATGTAGCTGCGTAAAGAAGAATGCCACTATGATTATGTAGTGTCATGCAAATATCTAGTCTTATTGCAACCGAAATCACTAAGGTTTTTACGATCAAGGAGACGATATCGCAGCTAAACCGGATGGTTTATATCGATGGCCATCAATATTAGTTAACTTCACTTTGATCTTAGCCATAGGGCCGAGAAGCAATGGAAATACTGCTACCGAACCGTGGCAATGGATCAAAGTGTGGCTGCGTAAAAAAGAATGCCACCATGATGATGTAGTGCCATGCAAATATCTAGTCATAATGTAACCGATATCAGTAAGGTTTTTACGATCAAGGAGACGATATCGCAGCTAAACCGGATGGGTTATATCGATGGCCATCAATATTAGTTAACTTCACTCTGAGCTTAGCCATAGGGCCGAGAAGCAATGGAAATACTGCTACCGAACCGTGGCAATGGATCAAAGTGTGGCTGCGTAAAGAAGAATGCCACTATGATGATGTAGTGTCATGCAAATATCTAGTCTTATTGTAACCGATATCAGTGAGGTTTTTACGATCAAGGAAACCATATCGCATGGTTTATATCGATGGCCATCAATATTAGGTCAGTTCACTTTGATCTCAGCCATAGGGCTGAGAAGCCATGGAAATACTGCTACCGAACCGTGGCAATGGATCAAAGTGTGGCTGCGTAAAAAAGAATGCAACCATGATTATGTAGTGTCATGCAAATATCTAGTCATAATGTAACCGATATCAGTAAGGTTTGTACGATCAAGGAGACGGTATCGCAGCTAAACCGGATGGGTTATATCGATGGCCATCAATATTAGTTAACTTCACTTTGAGCTTAGCCATAGGGCCGAGAAGCAATGGAAATACTGCTATCGAAGCGTGGCGATGGATCAAAGTGTAGCTGCGTAAAGAAGAATGCCACTATGATTATGTAGTGTGATGCAAATATCTAGTCTTATTGCAACCGATATCAGTAAGGTTTTTACGATCAAAGAGACGATATGGCGGCTAAACCGGATGGTTTATATCGATGGCCATCAATATTAGTTAACTTCACTTTGATCTTAGCCATAGGGCCTAGAAGCAATGGAAATACTGCTACCGAACCGTGGCAATGGATCAAAGTGTGGCTGCGTAGAGGAGAGTGTCACTATGATTATGTAGGGTCATGCAAATATCTAGTCTTGTTGTAACCGATATCAGGAAGGTTTTTACTTTCAAGGAGACAACATGGCAGCTAAACCGGATGGGTTATATGTATGGCCATCAATATTAGTTAACTTCACTTTGTTCTTAGCCATAGGGCCGAGAAGCATATGGAAATACTGCTACCGAACCGTGGCAATGGATCAAAGTGTGGCTGCGTAAAGAAGAATGCCACTATGATTATGTAGTATCATGCAAATATCTAGGGTTATTGTAACCGATATCAGTAAGGTTTTTACGATCAAGGAGACGATATCGCAGCTAAACCGGATGGTTTATATCGATGGCCATCAATATTAGTTAACTTCACTTTGATCGTATCCATAGGGCCTAGAAGCAATGGAAATACTGCTATCGAACCGTGGCAATGGATCAAAGTGTGGCTGCGTAAAGAAGAATGCCACTATGATTATGTAGGGTCATGCAAATATCTAGTCTTATTATAACCGATATCAGTAAGGTTTTTACGATTAAGGAGACAATGTCGCAGCTAAACCGGATGGTTTATATCGATGGCCATCAATATTACGTCAGTCCACTTTGATTTTAGCCATAGGGCCGAGAAGCAATGGAAATACTGCTACAGAACCGTGGTAATGGATCAAAGTGTGGCTGCGTAAAGAAGAATGCCAATACGATTATGTAGTGTGATGCAAATATCTAGTCTTATTGCAACCGATATCAGTAAGGTTTTTACGATCAAAGGGACGATATGGCGGCTAAACCGGATGGTTTATATCGATGGCCATCAATATTAGTTAACTTCACTTTGATCTTAGCCATAGGGCCGAGAAGCAATGGAAATACTGCTACCGAACCGTGGCAATGGATCAAAGTGTGGCTGCGTAGAGGAGAGTGTCACTATGATTATGTAGGGTCATGCAAATATCTAGTCTTATTGTAACCGATATCAGTGAGGTTTTTACGATCAAGGAGATGATATCGCAGCTAAACCGGATGGTTTATATTGATGGCTATCAATATTATTTAACTTCACTTTGACCTTAGCCATAGGGACGAGAAGCAATGGAAATACTGCTACAGAACCGTGGTAATGGATCAAAGTGTGGCTGCGTAAAGAAGAATGCCAATACGATTATGTAGTGTCACGCAAATATCTAGTCTTATTGCAACCGATATCAGTAAGGTTTTTACGATCAAAGAGACGTTATGGCGGCTAAACCGGATGTTTTATATCAATGGCCATCAATATTAGTTAACTTCACTTTGATCTTAGCCATAGGGCCGAGAAGCAATGGAAATACTGCTACCGAACCGTGGCAATGGATCAAAGTGTGGCTGCGTAGAGGAGAGTGTCACTATGATTATGTAGGGTCATGCAAATATCTAGTCTTATTGCAACCGATATCAGCAAGGTTTTTACGATCAAGGAGACGATATCGCAGCTAACCGGATAGTGTATATCGATGGCCATCAATATTAGTTCAGTTCACTTTGATCTCAGCTATTGGGCTCAGAAGCAATGGATATACTGCTACCGAACCATGGCAATGGACCAAAGTGTGACTGCGTAAAGAAGAATGCCACTATGATTATGTAGTGTCATGCAAATATCTAGTCTTATTGTAACCGATACCAGTGAGGTTTTTACGATCAAGGAGACCATATCGCATGGTTTATATCGATGGCCATCAATATTAGGTCAGTTCACTTTCATCTCAGCCATAGGGCTGAGAAGCTATGGAAATACTGCTACCGAACCATGGCAATGGATCAAAGTGTGGCTGCGTAAAGAAGAATGCCACTATGATTATGTAGTGTGATGCAAATATCTAGTCTTATTGCAACCGATATCAGTAAGGTTTTTACGATCAAGGAGACGATATCGCAGCTAAACCGGATGGTTTATATCGATGGGCATCAATATTAGTTAAGTTCACATTGATCGTAGCCATAGGGCCGAGAAGTAATGGAAATACTGCTATCGAACCGTGGCAATGGATCAAAGTGTGGCTGCGTAAAGAAGAATGCCACTATGATTATGTAGGGTCATGCAAATATCTAGTCTTATTGTAACCGATATCAGTAAGGTTTTTACGATCAAGGAGACGATATCGCAGCTAAACCGGATGGTTTATATCGATGGCCATCAATATTAGTTAACTTCACTTTGATCGTAGCCATAGGACCGAGAAGCAATGGAAATACTGCTATCGAAGCGTGGCAATGGATCAAAGTGTGGCTGCGTAAAGAAGAATGCCACTATGCTTATGTAGTGTCATGCAAATATCTAGTCTTATTGCAACCGATATCAGTAAGGTTTTTACGATCAAGGAGACGATATCGCAGCTGAACCGGATGGTTTATATCGATGGCCATCAATATTAGTTAACTTCACATTGATCGTAGCCATAGGGCCGAGGAGCAATGGAAATACTGCTACCGAACCATGGCAATGGATCAAAGTGTGGCTGCGTAAAGAAGAATGCCACTATGATTATGCAGTGTCATGCAAATATCTAGTCTTCTTGTAACCGATATCAGTGAGGTTTTTACGATCAAGGAGATGATATCGCAGCTAAACCGGATGGTTTATATCGATGGCCATCAATATTAGGTCAGTTCACTTTGATCTCAGCCATAGGGCTGAGAAGCTATAGAAATACTGCTACCGAACCATGGCAATGGATCAAAGTGTGGCTGCGTAAAGAAGAATGCCACTATGATTATGCAGTGTCATGCAAATATCTAGTCTTATTATAACCGATATCAGTAAGGTTTTTACGATCAAGGAGACGATGTCGCAGCTAAACCGGATGGTTTATATCGATGGCCATCAATATTACGTCAGTCCACTTTGATCTTAGCTATAGGGCCGAGAAGCAATGGAAATACTGCTACAGAACCGTGGTAATGGATCAAAGTGTGGCTGCGTAAAGAAGAATGCCAATACGATTATGTAGTGTGATGCAAATATCTAGTCTTATTGCAACCGATATCAGTAAGGTTTTTACGATCAAAGGGACGATATGGCGGCTAAACCGGATGGTTTATATCGATGGCCATCAATATTAGTTAACTTCACTTTGATCTTAGCCATAGGGCCGAGAAGCAATGGAAATACTGCTACCGAACCGTGGCAATGGATCAAAGTGTGGCTGCGTAGAGGAGAGTGTCACTATGATTATGTAGGGTCATGCAAATATCTAGTCTTATTGCAACCGATATCAGTAAGGTTTTTACGATCAAGGAGACGATATCGCAGCTAACCGGAAGGTTTATATCGATGGCCATCAATATTAGTTCAGTTCACTTTGATCTCAGCTATAGGGCCGAGAAGCAATGGAAATACTGCGACGGAACCGTGGCAATGGATCAAAGTGTGGCTGCGTAAAGAAGAATGCCACTATGATTATGTAGTGTCATGCAAATATCTAGTCTTATTGCAACCGATATCAGTAAGGTTTTTACGATCAAGGAGACGATATCGCAGCTAAACCGGATGGTTTATATCGATGGCCATCAATATTAGTTAACTTCACATTGATCGTAGCCATAGGGCCGAGGAGCAATGGAAATACTGCTACCGAACCGTGGCAATGGATCAAAGTGTGGCTGCGTAAAGGAGAATGTCACTATGATTATGTAGTGTCATGCAAATATCTAGTCTTATTGTAACCGATATCAGTGAGGTTTTTACGATCAAGGAGACCATATCGCATGGTTTATATCGATGGCCATCAATATTAGGTCAGTTCACTTTGATCTCAGCTATAGGGCCGAGAAGCAATGGAAATACTGCGACGGAACCGTGGCAATGGATCAAAGTGTGGCTGCGTAAAGAAGAATGCCACTATGATTATGTAGTGTCTTGCAAATGTCTAGTCTTATTGTAACCGATATCAGTGAGGTTTTTACGATCAAGGAGACCATATCGCATGGTTTATATCGATGGCCATCAATATTAGGTCAGTTCACTTTGATCTCAGCCATAGGGCTGAGAATCTATGGAAATACTGCTACCGAACCATGGCAATGGATCAAAGTGTGGCTGCGTAAAGAAGAATGCCACTATGATTATTAAGTGTCATGCAAATATCTAGTCTTATTGTAACCGATATCAGTGAGGTTTTTACGATCAAGGAGATGATATCGCAGCTAAACCGGATGATTTATATCGATGGCCATCAATATTAGTTAACTTCACTTTGATCTTAGCCATAGGGCCGAGGAGCAATGGAAATACTGCTACCGAACCGTGGCAATGGATCAAAGTGTGGCTGCGTAAAGGAGAGTGTCACTATGATTATGTATTGTCATGCAAATATCTAGTCTTATTGCAACCGATATCAGTAAGGTTTTTACGATCAAGGAGACGATATCGCAGCTGAACCGGATGGTTTATATCGATGGCCATCAATATTAGTTAACTTCACATTGATCGTAGCCATAGGGCCGAGGAGCAATGGAAATACTGCTACCGAACCATGGCAATGGATCAAAGTGTGGCTGCGTAAAGAAGAATGCCACTATGATTATGCAGTGTCATGCAAATATCTAGTCTTATTGCAACCGATATCAGTAAGGTTTTTACGATCAAGGAGACGATATCGCAGCTAACCGGAAGGTTTATATCGATGGCCATCAATATTAGTTCAGTTCACTTTGACCTCAGCTATAGGGCCGAGAAGCAATGGAAATACTGCGACGGAACCGTGGCAATGGATCAAAGTGTGGCTGCGTAGAGGAGAGTGTCACTATGATTATGTAGGGTCATGCAAATATCTAGTCTTATTGCAACCGATATCAGTAAGGTTTTTACGATCAAGGAGACGATATCGCAGCTAACCGGATGGTTTATATCGATGGCCATCAATATTAGTTCAGTTCACTTTGATCTCAGCTATAGGGCCGAGAAGCAATGGAAATACTGCGACGGAACCGTGGCAATGGATCAAAGTGTGGCTGCGTAAAGAAGAATGCCACTATGATTATGTAGTGTCTTGCAAATGTCTAGTCTTATTGTAACCGATATCAGTGAGGTTTTTACGATCAAGGAGACCATATCGCATGGTTTATATCGATGGCCATCAATATTAGGTCAGTTCACTTTGATCTCAGCCATAGGGCTGAGAATCTATGGAAATACTGCTACCGAACCATGGCAATGGATCAAAGTGTGGCTGCGTAAAGAAGAATGCCACTATGATTATTAAGTGTCATGCAAATATCTAGTCTTATTGTAACCGATATCAGTGAGGTTTTTACGATCAAGGAGATGATATCGCAGCTAAACCGGATGATTTATATCGATGGCCATCAATATTAGTTAACTTCACTTTGATCTTAGCCATAGGGCCGAGGAGCAATGGAAATACTGCTACCGAACCGTGGCAATGGATCAAAGTGTGGCTGCGTAAAGGAGAGTGTCACTATGATTATGTATTGTCATGCAAATATCTAGTCTTATTGTAACCGATATCAGTAAGGTTTTTACGATCAAGGAGACGATATCGCAGCTAAACTGGATGGTTTATATCGATGGCTATCAATATTATTTAACTTCACATTGATCTTAGCCATAGGGACAAGAAGCAATGGAAATACTGCTACCGAACCGTGGCAATGGATCAAAGTGTGGCTGCGTAAAGAAGAATGTCACTATGATTATGTAGTGTCATGCAAATATCTAGTCTTATTGTGACCGATATCAGTAAGGTTTTTACGATCAAGGAGACGATATCGCAGCTAAACCGGATGGTTTATATCGATGGCCATCAATATTAGTTAACTTCACATTGATCGTAGCCATAGGGCCGAGGAGCAATGGAAATACTGCTACCGAACCGTGGCAATGGATCAAAGTGTGGCTGCGTAAAGGAGAGTGTCACTATGATTATGTATTGTCATGCAAATATCTAGTCTTATTGTAACCGATATCAGTAAGGTTTTTACGATCAAGGAGACGATATCGCAGCTAAACCGGATGGTTTATATCGATGGCTATCAATATTATTTAACTTCACATTGATCTTAGCCATAGGGACAAGAAGCAATGGAAATACTGCTACCGAACCGTGGCAATGGATCAAAGTGTGGCTGCGTAAAGAAGAATGTCACTATGATTATGTAGTGTCATGCAAATATCTAGTCTTATTGTGACCGATATCAGTAAGGTTTTTACGATCAAGGAAACGATATCGCAGCTAAACCGGATGGTTTATATCGATGGCCATCAATATTAGTTAACTTCACATTGATCGTAGCCATAGGGCCGAGAAGCCATGGAAATACTGCTATCGAAGCGTGGCAATGGATCAAAGTCTGGCTGCGTAAAGAAGAAAGCCACTATGATTATGTAGTGTCATGCAAATATCTAGTCTTATTGTGACCGATATCAGTAAGGTTTTTACGATCAAGGAGACGATATCGCAGCTAAACCGGATGGTTTATATCGATGGCCATCAATATTAGTTAACTTCACATTGATCGTAGCCATAGGGCCGAGGAGCAATGGAAATACTGCTACCGAATCGTGGCAATGGATCAAAGTGTGGCTGCGTAAAGGAGAATGTCACTATGATTATGTAGTGTCATGCAAATATCTAGTCTTATTGTAACCGATATCAGTGAGGTTTTTACGATCAAGGAGACCATATCACATGGTTTATATCGATGGCCATCAATATTAGGTCAGTTCACTTTGATCTCAGCCATAGGGCTGAGATGCTATGGAAATACTGCTACCGAACCATGGCAATGGATCAAAGTGTGGCTGCGTAAAGAAGAATGCCACTATGATTATGCAGTGTCATGCAAATATCTAGTCTTATAGCAACCGATATCAGTAAGGTTTTTACGATCAAAGAGACGATATGGCGGCTAAACCGGATGGTTTATATCGATGGCCATCAATATTAGTTAACTTCACATTGATCGTAGCCATAGGGCCGAGGAGCAATGGAAATACTGCTACCGAACCGTGGCAATGGATCAAAGTGTGGCTGCGTAAAGAAGAATGTCACTATGATTATGTAGTGCCATGCAAATATCTAGTCTTATTGTGACCGATATCAGTAAGGTTTTTACGATCAAGGAAACGATATCGCAGCTAAACCGGATGGTTTATATCGATGGCCATCAATATTAGTTAACTTCACATTGATCGTAGCCATAGGGCCGAGGAGCAATGGAAATACTGCTACCGAACCGTGGCAATGGATCAAAGTGTGGCTGCGTAAAGGAGAATGTCACTATGATTATGTAGTGTCATGCAAATATCTAGTCTTATTGCAACCGATATCAGTAAGGTTTTTACGATCAAAGAGACGATATGGCGGGTAAACCGGATGGTTTATATCGATGGCCATCAATATTAGTTAACTTCACTTTGATCTTAGCCATAGGGCCGAGGAGCAATGGAAATACTGCTACCGAACCGTGGCAATGGATCAAAGTGTGGCTGCGTAAAGGAGAGTGTCACTATGATTATGTATTGTCATGCAAATATCTAGTCTTATTGTAACCGATATCAGTGAGGTTTTTACGATCAAGGAGACCATATCGCATGGTTTATATCGATGGCCATCAATATTAGGTCAGTTCACTTTGATCTCAGCCATAGGGCTGAGAATCTATGGAAATACTGCTACCGAACCATGGCAATGGATCAAAGTGTGGCTGCGTAAAGAAGAATGCCACTATGATTATTAAGTGTCATGCAAATATCTAGTCTTATTGTAACCGATATCAGTGAGGTTTTTACGATCAAGGAGATGATATCGCAGCTAAACCGGATGATTTATATCGATGGCCATCAATATTAGTTAACTTCACTTTGATCGTATCCATAGGGCCTAGAAGCAATGGAAATACTGCTAACAAACCGTGGCAATGGATCAAAGTGTGGCTGCGTAAAGGAGAATGCCATTATGACTATGTAGGGTCATGCAAATATCTAGTCTTATTGCAACCGATATCAGTAAGGTTTTTACGATCAAGGAGATGATATCGCAGCTAAACCGGATGGTTTATATCGATGGCCATCAATATTAGTTAACTTCACTTTGATCGTATCCATAGGGCCTAGAAGCAATGGAAACACTGCTATCGAACCGTGGCAATGGATCAAAGTGTGGCTGCGTAAAGAAGAATGCCACTATGATTATGTAGGGTCATGCAAATATCTAGTCTTATTGTAACCCAAATCAGTAAGGTTTTTACGGTCAATGGGACGATATCGCAGCTAAACCGGATGGTTTATATCGATGGCCATCAATATTAGTTAACTTCACTTTGATCGTAGCCATAGGGCCGAGAAGCCATGGAAATACTGCTATCGAAGCGTGGCAATGGATCAAAGTCTGGCTGCGTAAAGAAGAAAGCCACTATGATTATGTAGTGTCATGCAAATATCTAGTCTTATTGTAACCCAAATCAGTAAGGTTTTTACGGTCAATGGGACGATATCGCAGCTAAACCGGATGGTTTATATCGATGGGCATCAATATTAGTTAACTTCACTTTGATCTTAGCCATACTGCCGAGAAGCAATGGAAATACTGCGACGGAACCGTGGCAATGGATGAAAGTATGGCTGCGTAAAGAAGAATGCCACTATGATTATGTAGGGTCATGCAAATATCTAGTCTTATTGCAACCGATATCAGTAAGGTTTTTACGATCAAAGAGACGATATGGCGGCTAAACCGGATGGTTTATATCGATGGCCATCAATATTAGTTAACTTCACTTTGATCGTAGCCATAGGGCCGAGAAGCCATGGAAATACTGCTATCGAAGCGTGGCAATGGATCAAAGTCTGGCTGCGTAAAGAAGAAAGCCACTATGATTATGCAGTGTCATGCCAATATCTAGTCTTATTGTAACCGATATCAGTGCGGTTTTTACGATCAAGGAGACGATATCGCAGCTAAACCGGATGGTTTATATCGATGGCCATCAATATTAGTTAACTTCACTTTGATCGTATCCATAGGGCCTAGAAGCAATGGAAATACTGCTATCGAAGCGTGGCGATGGATCAAAGTGTAGCTGCGTAAAGATGAATGCCACTATGATTATGTATTGTCGTGCAAATATCTAGTCTTATTGTAATCGATATCAGTAAGGTTTTTACGATCAAGGAGATGATATCGCAGCTAAACCGGATGGTTTATATCGATGGCCATCAATATTAGTTAACTTCACTTTGATCGTATCCATAGGGCCTAGAAGCAATGGAAATACTGCTATCGAACCGTGGCAATGGATCAAAGTGTGGCTGCGTAAAGAAGAATGCCACTATGATTATGTAGGGTCATGCAAATATCTAGTCTTATTGTAACCCAAATCAGTAAGGTTTTTACGGTCAATGGGACGATATCGCAGCTAAACCGGATGGTTTATATCGATGGCCATCAATATTAGTTAACTTCACTTTGATCGTAGCCATAGGGCCGAGAAGCCATGGAAATACTGCTATCGAAGCGTGGCAATGGATCAAAGTCTGGCTGCGTAAAGAAGAAAGCCACTATGATTATGTAGTGTCATGCAAATATCTAGTCTTATTGTAACCCAAATCAGTAAGGTTTTTACGGTCAATGGGACGATATCGCAGCTAAACCGGATGGTTTATATCGATGGGCATCAATATTAGTTAACTTCACTTTGATCTTAGCCATACTGCCGAGAAGCAATGGAAATACTGCGACGGAACCGTGGCAATGGATGAAAGTATGGCTGCGTAAAGAAGAATGCCACTATGATTATGTAGGGTCATGCAAATATCTAGTCTTATTGCAACCGATATCAGTAAGGATTTTACGATCAAAGAGACGATATGGCGGCTAAACCGGATGGTTTATATCGATGGCCATCAATATTAGTTAACTTCACTTTGATCGTAGCCATAGGGCCGAGAAGCCATGGAAATACTGCTATCGAAGCGTGGCAATGGATCAAAGTCTGGTTGCGTAAAGAAGAAAGCCACTATGATTATGCAGTGTCATGCCAATATCTAGTCTTATTGTAACCGATATCAGTGCGGTTTTTACGATCAAGGAGACGATATCGCAGCTAAACCGGATGGTTTATATCGATGGCCATCAATATTAGTTAACTTCACTTTGATCGTATCCATAGGGCCTAGAAGCAATGGAAATACTGCTATCGAAGCGTGGCGATGGATCAAAGTGTAGCTGCGTAAAGATGAATGCCACTATGATTATGTATTGTCGTGCAAATATCTAGTCTTATTGTAATCGATATCAGTAAGGTTTTTACGATCAAGGAGATGATATCGCAGCTAAACCGGATGGTTTATATCGATGGCCATCAATATTAGTTAACTTCACTTTGATCGTATCCATAGGGCCTAGAAGCAATGGAAATACTGCTATCGAACCGTGGCAATGGATCAAAGTGTGGCTGCGTAAAGAAGAATGCCACTATGATTATGTAGGGTCATGCAAATATCTAGTCTTATTATAACCGATATCAGTAAGGTTTTTACGATTAAGGAGACGATGTCGCAGCTAAACCGGATGGTTTATATCGATGGCCATCAATATTTGGTCAGTTCACTTTGATCTCAGCCATAGGGCTGAGAAGCTATGGAAATACTGCTACCGAACCATGGCAATGGATCAAAGTGTGGCTGCGTAAAGAAGAATGCCACTATGATTATGTAGTGTGATTCAAATATCTAGTCTTATTGCAACCGATATCAGTAAGGTTTTTACGTTCAAAGAGACGATATGGCGGCTAAACCGGATGGTTTATATCGATGGCCATCAATATTAGTTAACTTCACTTTGATCTTAGCCATAGGGCCGAGAAGCAATGGAAATACTGCTACCGAACCGTGGCAATGGATCAAAGTGTGGCTGCGTAGAGGAGAGTGTCACTATGATTATGTATTGTCATGCAAATATCTAGTCTTATTGCAACCGATATCAGTAAGGTTTTTACGATCAAGGAGACGATATCGCAGCTAAACCGGATGGTTTATATCGATGGCTATCAATATTATTTAACTTCAATTTGATCTTAGCTTTAGGGACGAGAAGCAATGGAAATACTGCTACAGAACCGTGGTAATGGATCAAAGTGTGGCTGCGTAAAGAAGAATGCCAATACGATTATGTAGTGTGATGCAAATATCTAGTCATATTGCAACCGATATCAGTAAGGTTTTTACGATCAAAGAGACGATATGGCGGCTAAACCGGATGGTTTATATCGATGGCCATCAATATTAGGTCAGTTCACTTTGATCTTAGCCATAGGGCCTAGAAGCAATGGAAATACTGCTACCGAACCGTGGCAATGGATCAAAGTATGGCTGCGTAAAGAAGAATGCCACTATGATTATGCAGTGTCATGCAAATATCTAGTCTTATTGTAACCGATATCAGTGCGGTTTTTACGATCAAGGAGACGATATCGCAGCTAAACCGGATGGTTTATATCGATGGCCATCAATATTAGTTAACTTCACTTTGATCGTATCCATAGGGCCTAGAAGCAATGGAAATACTGCTATCGAAGCGTGGCGATGGTTCAAAGTGTAGCTGCGTAAAGAAGAATGCCACTATGATTATGTAGTGTGATGCAAATATCTAGTCTTATTGCAACCGATATCAGTAAGGTTTTTACGATCAAAAAGACGATATGGCGGCTAAACCGGATGGTTTATATCGATGGTCATCAATATTAGTTAACTTCACTTTGATCTTAGCCATAGGGCCGAGAAGCAATGGAAATACTGCTACCGAACCGTGGTAATGGATCAAAGTGTGGCTGCGTAAAGAAGAATGCCAATACGATTATGTAGTGTGATGCAAATATCTAGTCATATTGCAACCGATATCAGTAAGGTTTTTACGATCAAAGAGACGATATGGCGGCTAAACCGTATGGTTTATATCGATGGCCATCAATATTAGGTCACTTCACTTTGATCGTATCCATAGGGCCTAGAAGCAATGGAAATACTGCTATCGAAGCGTGGCGATGGATCAAAGTGTAGCTGCGTAAAGAAGAATGCCACTATGATTATGTAGTGTGATGCAAATATCTAGTCTTATTGCAACCGATATCAGTAAGGTTTTTACGATCAAGGAGACGATGTCCTAGCTAAACCGGATGGTTTATATCGATGGCCATCAATATTAGGTCAGTTCACTTTGATCTTAGCCATAGGGCCGAGAAGCAATGGAAATACTGCTACAGAACCGTGGTAATGGATCAATGTGTGGCTGCGTAAAGAAGAATGCCAATACGAATATGTAGTGTGATCCAAATATCTAGTCTTATTGCAACCGATATCAGTAAGGTTTTTACGATCAAAGAGACGATATGGCGGCTAAACCGAATGGTTTATATCGATGGCTATCAATATTATTTAACTTCACATTGATCTTAGCCATAGGGACAAGAAGCAATGGAAATACTGCTACCGAACCGTGGCAATGGATCAAAGTGTGGCTGCGTAAAGAAGAATGTCACTATGATTATGTAGTGTCATGCAAATATCTAGTCTTATTGTGACCGATATCAGTAAGGTTTTTACGATCAAGGAAACGATATCGCAGCTAAACCGGATGGTTTATATCGATGGCCATCAATATTAGTTAACTTCACTTTGATCTTAGCCATAGGGCCGAGGAGCAATGGAAATACTGCTACCGAACCGTGGTAATGGATCAAAGTGTGGCTGCGTAAAGAAGAATGCCACTATGATTATGCAGTGTCATGCAAATATCTAGTCTTATTATAACCGATATCAGTAAGGTTTTTACGATCAAGGAGACGATGTCGCAGCTAAACCGGATGGTTTATATCGATGGCCATCAATATTAGGTCAGTTCACTTTGATCTTAGCCATAGGGCCGAGAAGCAATGGAAATACTTCTACAGAACCGTGGTAATGGATCAAAGTGTGGCTGCGTAAAGAAAAATGCCAATACGATTATGTAGTGTGATTCAAATATCTAGTCTTATTGCAACCGATATCAGTAAGGTTTTTACGATCAAAGAGACGATATGGCGGCTAAACCGGATGGTTTATATCGATGGCCATCAATATTAGTTAACTTCACTTTGATCTTAGCCATAGGGCCGAGAAGCAATGGAAATACTGCTACCGAACCGTGGCAATGGATCAAAGTGTGGCTGCGTAGAGGAGAGTGTCACTATGATTATGTATTGTCATGCAAATATCTAGTCTTATTGCAACCGATATCAGTAAGGTTTTTACGATCAAGGAGACGATATCGCAGCTAAACCGGATGGTTTATATCGATGGCTATCAATATTATTTAACTTCACTTTGATCTTAGCTTTAGGGACGAGAAGCAATGGAAATACTGCTACAGAACCGTGGTAATGGATCAAAGTGTGGCTGCGTAAAGAAGAATGCCAATACGATTATGTAGTGTGATGCAAATATCTAGTCATATTGCAACCGATATCAGTAAGGTTTTTACGATCAAAGAGACGATATGGCGGCTAAACCGGATGGTTTATATCGATGGCCATCAATATTAGGTCAGTTCACTTTGATCTTAGCCATAGGGCCTAGAAGCAATGGAAATACTGCTACCGAACCGTGGCAATGGATCAAAGTGTGGCTGCGTAGAGGAGAGTGTCACTATGATTATGTATTGTCATGCAAATATCTAGCCTTATTGCAACCGATATCAGTAAGGTTTTTACGATCAAGGAGACGATATCGCAGCTAAACCGGATGGTTTATATCGATGGCTATCAATATTATTTAACTTCACTTTGATCTTAGCTTTAGGGACGAGAAGCAATGGAAATACTGCTACCGAACCGTGGCAATGGATCAAACTGTGGCTGCGTAAAGAAGAATGTCACTATGATTATGTAGTGTCACGCAAATATCTAGTCTTATTGTAACCCAAATCAGTAAGGTTTTTACGGTCAATGGGACGATATCGCAGCTAAACCGGATGGTTTATATCGATGGGCATCAATATTAGTTAACTTCACTTTGATCTTAGCCATACTGCCGAGAAGCGATGGAAATACTGCGACGGAACCGTGGCAATGGATCAAAGTATGGCTGCGTAAAGAAGAATGCCACTATGATTATGTAGGGTCATGCAAATATCTAGTCTTATTGCAACCGATATCAGTAAGGTTTTTACGATCAAGGAGACGATATCGCAGCTAACCGGATGGTTTATATCGATGGCCATCAATATTAGTTCAGTTCACTTTGATCTCAGCTATAAGGCTGAGAAGCAATGGAAATACTGCTACCGAACCATGGCAATGGATCAAAGTGTGGCTGCGTAAAGAAGAATGCCACTATGATTATGCAGTGTCATGCAAATATCTAGTCTTATTGTAACCGATATCAGTGCGGTTTTTACGATCAAGGAGACGATATCGCAGGTAAACCGGATGGTTTATATCGATGGCCATCAATATTAGTTAACTTCACTTTGATCGTATCCATAGGGCCTAGAAGCAATGGAAATACTGCTATCGAAGCGTGGCGATGGTTCAAAGTGTAGCTGCGTAAAGAAGAATGCCACTATGATTATGTAGTGTGATGCAAATATCTAGTCTTATTGCAACCGATATCAGTAAGGTTTTTACGATCAAAAAGACGATATGGCGGCTAAACCGGATGGTTTATATCCATGGCCATCAATATTAGTTAACTTTACTTTGATCTTAGCCATAGGGCCGAGAAGCAATGGAAATACTGCTACCGAACCGTGGCAATGGATCAAAGTGTGGCTGCGTAAAGGAGAGTGTCACTATGATTATGTATTGTCGTGCAAATATCTAGTCTTATTGTAATCGATATCAATAAGGTTTTTACGATCAAGGAGATGATATCGCAGCTAAACCGGATGGTTTATATCGATGGCTATCAATATTATTTAACTTCACTTTGATCTTAGCTTTAGGGACGAGAAGCAATGGAAATACTGCTACAGAACCGTGGTAATGGATCAAAGTGTGGCTGCGTAAAGAAGAATGCCAATACGATTATGTAGTGTGATGCAAATATCTAGTCATATTGCAACCGATATCAGTAAGGTTTTTACGATCAAAGAGACGATATGGCGGCTAAACCGGATGGTTTATATCGATGGCCATCAATATTAGGTCAGTTCACTTTGATCTTAGCCATAGGGCCGAGAAGCAATGGAAATACTGCTACAGAACCGTGGTAATGGATCAAAGTGTGGCTGCGTAAAGAAGAATGCCAATACGATTATGTAGTGTGATCCAAATATCTAGTCTTATTGCAACCGATATCAGTAAGGTTTTTACGATCAAAGAGACGATATGGCGGCTAAACCGGATGGTTTATATCGATGGCCAACAATATTAGTTAACTTCACTTTGATCTTAGCCATAGGGCCGAGAAGCAATGGAAATACTGCTACCGAACCGTGGCAATGGATCAAAGTGTGGCTGCGTAGAGGAGAGTGTCACTATGATTATGTATTGTCATGCAAATATCTAGTCTTATTGCAACCGATATCAGTAAGGTTTTTACGATCAAGGAGACGATATCGCAGCTAAACCGGATGGTTTATATCGATGGCTATCAATATTATTTAACTTCACTTTGATCTTAGCTTTAGGGACGAGAAGCAATGGAAATACTGCTACAGAACCGTGGCAATGGATCAAACTGTGGCTGCGTAAAGAAGAATGTCACTATGATTATGTAGTGTCACGCAAATACCTAGTCTTATTGTAACCCAAATCAGTAAGGTTTTTACGATCAATGGGACGATATCGCAGCTAAACCGGATGGTTTTTATCGATGGCCATCAATATTAGTTACTTTCACTTTCATCTTAGCCATACTGCCGAGAAGCAATGGAAATACTGCGACGGAACCGTGGCAATGGATCAAAGTGTGGCTGCGTAAAGAAGAATGCCACTATGATTATGAAGCGTCATGCAAATATCCAGTCTTATTGCAACCGATATCAGTAAGGTTTTTACGATCAAGGAGACGATATCGCAGCTAACCGGATAGTATATATCGATGGCCATCAATATTAGTTAAGTTCACATTGATCGTAGCCATAGGGCCGAGAAGCAATGGAAATACTGCTATCGAACCGTGGCAATGGATCAAAGTGTGGCTGCGTAAAGAAGAATGCCACTATGATTATGTAGGGTCATGCAAATATCTAGTCTTATTGTAACCGATATCAGGAAGGTTTTTACGATCAAGGAGACAACATCGCAGCTAAACCGGATGGGTTATATGTATGGCCATCAATATTAGTTAACTTCACTTTGATCTTAGCCATAGGGCCGAGAAGCAATGGAAATACTGCTACCGAATCGTGGCATTGGATCAAAGTGTGGCTGCGTAAAGAAGAATTCCACTATGATTATGTATGGTCATGCAAATATCTAGTCTTTTTGTAACCGATATCACTAAGGTTTTTACGATGAAGGAGACGATATCGCACCTAAACCGGATGGTTTATATCGATGGCTATCAACATTATTTAACTTCACTTTGATCTTAGCCATAGGGACGAGTAGCAATGGAAATACTGCTACCGAACCGTGGCAATGGATCAAAGTGTGGCTGCGTAAAGAAGAATGTCACTATGATAATGTAGTGTCACGCAAATATCTAGTCTTATTGTGACCGATATCAGTAAGGATTTTACGATCAATGAGACGATATCGCAGCTAAACCGGATGGTTTATATCGATGGCCATCAATATTAGTTAACTTCACTTTGATCGTATCCATAGGGCCTAGAAGCAATGGAAATACTGCTATCGAAGCGTGGCGATGGATCAAAGTGTAGCTGCGTAAAGAAGAATGCCACTATGATTATGTAGTGTGATGCAAATATCTAGTCTTATTGCAACCGATATCAGTAAGGTTTTTACGATCAAAGAGACGATATGGCGGCTAAACCGGATGGTTTATATCGATTGCCATCAATATTAGTTAACTTCACTTTGATCTTAGCCATAGGGCCGAGAAGCAATGGAAATACTGCTACCGAACCGTGGCAATGGATCAAAGTGTGGCTGCGTAAAGGAGAGTGTCACTATGATTATGTATTGTCGTGCAAATATCTAGTCTTATTGTAATCGATATCAGTAAGGTTTTTACGATCAATGGGACGATATCGCAGCTAAACCGGATGGTTTATATCGATGGCCATCAATATTAGTTAACTTCACTTTGATCGTAGCCATAGGGCCGAGAAGCAATGGAAATACTGCTACCGAACCGTGGCATTGGATCAAAGTGTGGCTGCGTAAAGAAGAATTCCACTATGATTATGTATGGTCATGCAAATATCTAGTCTTTTTGTAACCGATATCAGTAAGGTTTTTACGATCAAGGAGACGATATCGCAGCTAAACCGGATGGTTTATATCGATGGCTATCAATATTATTTAACTTCACTTTGATCTTAGCCATAGGGACGAGAAGCAATGGAAATACTGCTACCGAACCGTGGCAATGGATCAAAGTGTGGCTGCGTAAAGAAGAATGTCACTATGATTATGTAGTGTCACGCAAATATCTAGTCTTATTGTGGCCGATATCAGTAAGGTTTTTACGATCAATGAGACGATATCGCAGCTAAACCGGATGGTTTATATCGATGGCCATCAATATTAGTTCAGTTCACTTTGATCTCAGCTATAGGGCTGAGAAGCAATGGGAATACTGCTACCGAACCATGGCATTGGACCAAAGTGTGACTGCGTAAAGAAGAATGCCACTATGATTATGAAGCGTCATGCAAATATCTAGTCTTATTGCAACCGATATCAGTAAGGTTTTTACGATCAAGGAGACGATATCGCAGCTAAACCGGAAGGTTTATATCGATGGCCATCAATATTAGTTAACTTCACTTTGATCGTATCCATAGGGCCCAGAAGCAATGGAAATACTGCTATCGAAGCGTGGCGATGGATCAAAGTGTGGTTGCGTAAAGAAGAATGCCACGATGATTATGTAGGGTCATGCAAATATCTAGTTTTATTGCAACCGATATCAGTAAGGTTTTTACGATCAAGGAGACGATATCGCAGCTAACCGGATGGTTTATATCGATGGCCATCAATATTAGTTCAGTTCACTTTGATCTCAGCTATAGGGCTGAGAAGCAATGGAAATACTGCTACCGAACCATGGCAATGGATCAAAGTGTGGCTGCGTAAAGAAGAATGCCACTATGATTATGCAGTGTCATGCAAATATCTAGTCTTATTGTAACCGATATCAGTGCGGTTTTTACGATCAAGGAGACGATATCGCAGCTAAACCGGATGGTTTATATCGATGGCCATCAATATTAGTTAACTTCACTTTGATCGTATCCATAGGGCCTAGAAGCAATGGAAATACTGCTATCGAAGCGTGGCGATGGATCAAAGTGTAGCTGCGTAAAGAAGAATGCCACTATGATTATGTAGTGTGATGCAAATATCTAGTCTTATTGTAACACAAATCAGTAAGGTTTTTACGGTCAATGGGACGATATCGCAGCTAAACCGGATGGTTTATATCGATGGCCATCAATATTAGTTAACTTCACTTTGATCTTAGCCATACTGCCGAGAAGCAATGGAAATACTGCGACGGAACCGTGGCAATGGATCAAAGTGTGGCTGCGTAAAGAAGAATGCCACTATGATTATGAAGCGTCATGCAAATATCCAGTCTTATTGCAACCGATATCAGTAAGGTTTTTACGATCAAGGAGACGATATCGCAGCTAACCGGATAGTATATATCGATGGCCATCAATATTAGTTAAGTTCACATTGATCGTAGCCATAGGGCCGAGAAGCAATGGAAATACTGCTATCGAACCGTGGCAATGGATCAAAGTGTGGCTGCGTAAAGAAGAATGCCACTATGATTATGTAGGGTCATACAAATATCTAGTCTTATTGTAACCGATATCAGGAAGGTTTTTACGATCAAGGAGACAACATCGCAGCTAAACCGGATGGGTTATATGTATGGCCATCAATATTAGTTAACTTCACTTTGATCTTAGCCATAGGGCCGAGAAGCAATGGAAATACTGCTACCGAATCGTGGCATTGGATCAAAGTGTGGCTGCGTAAAGAAGAATTCCACTATGATTATGTATGGTCATGCAAATATCTAGTCTTTTTGTAACCGATATCAGTAAGGTTTTTACGATGAAGGAGACGATATCGCACCTAAACCGGATGGTTTATATCGATGGCTATCAATATTATTTAACTTCACTTTGATCTTAGCCATAGGGACGAGTAGCAATGGAAATACTGCTACCGAACCGTGGCAATGGATCAAAGTGTGGCTGCGTAAAGAAGAATGTCACTATGATAATGTAGTGTCACGCAAATATCGAGTCTTATTGTGACCGATATCAGTAAGGTTTTTACGATCAATGAGACGATATCGCAGCTAAACCGGATGGTTTATATCGATGACCATCAATATTAGTTCAGTTCACTTTGATCTCAGCTATAGGGCTGAGAAGCAATGGAAATACTGCTACCGAACCATGGCATTGGACCAAAGTGTGACTGCGTAAAGAAGAATGCCACTACGATTATGTAGTGTCATGCAAATATCTAGTCTTATTGCAACCGATATCAGTAAGGTTTTTACGATCAAGGAGACGATATCGCAACTAACCCGGATGGTTTATATCGATGGCCATCAATATTAGTTCAGTTCACTTTGATCTCAGCTATAGGGCTGAGAAGCAATGGAAATACTGCTACCGAACCATGGCAATGGATCAAAGTGTGGCTGCGTAAAGAAGAATGCCACTATGATTATGCAGTGTCATGCAAATATCTAGTCTTATTGTAACCGATATCAGTGCGGTTTTTACGATCAAGGAGACGATATCGCAGCTAAACCGGATGGTTTATATCGATGGCCATCAATATTAGTTAACTTCACTTTGATCGTATCCATAGGGCCTAGAAGCAATGGAAATACTGCTATCGAAGCGTGGCGATGGATCAAAGTGTAGCTTGCGTAAAGAAGAATGCCACTATGATTATGTAGTGTGATGCAAATATCTAGTCTTATTGCAACCGATATCAGTAAGGTTTTTACGATCAAAGAGACGATATGGCGGCTAAACCGGATGGTTTATATCGATGGCCATCAATATTAGTTAACTTCACTTTGATCTTAGCCATAGGGCCGAGAAGCAATGGAAATACTGCTACCGAACCGTGGCAATGGATCAAAGTGTGGCTGCGTAAAGGAGAGTGTCACTATGATTATGTATTGTCGTGCAAATATCTAGTCTTATTGTAATCGATATCAGTTAGGTTTTTACGATCAAGGAGATGATATCGCAGCTAAACCGGATGGTTTATATCGATGGCTATCAATATTATTTAACTTCACTTTGATCTTAGCTTTAGGGACGAGAAGCAATGGAAATACTGCTACAGAACCGTGGTAATGGATCAAAGTGTGGCTGCGTAAAGAAGAATGCCAATACGATTATGTAGTGTGATGCAAATATCTAGTCATATTGCAACCGATATCAGTAAGGTTTTTACGATCAAAGAGACGATATGGCGGCTAAACCGGATGGTTTATATCGATGGCCATCAATATTAGGTCACTTCACTTTGATCTTAGCCATAGGGCCGAGAAGCAATGGAAATACTGCTACCGAACCGTGGCAACGGATCAAAGTGTGGCTGCGTAAAGGAGAGTGTCACTATGATTATGTATTGTCGTGCAAATATTTAGTCTTATTGTAATCGATATCAGTAAGGTTTTTACGATCAAGGAGACGATGTCGCAGCTAAACCGGATGGTTTATATCGATGGCCATCAATATTAGGTCAGTTCACTTTGATCTTAGCCATAGGGCCGAGAAGCAATGGAAATACTGCTACAGAACCGTGGTAATGGATCAATGTGTGGCTGCGTAAAGAAGAATGCCAATACGATTATGTAGTGTGATCCAAATATCTAGTCTTATTGCAACCGATATCAGTAAGGTTTTTACGATCAAAGAGACGATATGGCGGCTAAACCGGATGGTTTATATCGATGGCCATCAATATTAGTTAACTTCACTTTGATCTTAGCCATACTGCCGAGAAGCAATGGAAATACTGCGACGGAACCGTGGCAATGGATCAAAGTGTGGCTGCGTAAAGAAGAATGCCACTATGATTATGAAGCGTCATGCAAATATCCAGTCTTATTGCAACCGATATCAGTAAGGTTTTTACGATCAAGGAGACGATATCGCAGCTAACCGGATAGTATATATCGATGGCCATCAATATTAGTTAAGTTCACATTGATCGTAGCCATAGGGCCGAGAAGCAATGGAAATACTGCTATCGAACCGTGGCAATGGATCAAAGTGTGGCTGCGTAAAGAAGAATGCCACTATGATTATGTAGGGTCATGCAAATATCTAGTCTTATTGTAACCGATATGAGGAAGGTTTTTACGATCAAGGAGACAACATTGCAGCTAAACCGGATGGGTTATATGTATGGCCATCAATATTAGTTAACTTCACTTTGATCTTAGCCATAGGGCCGAGAAGCAATGGAAATACTGCTACCGAACCGTGGCATTGGATCAAAGTGTGGCTGCGTAAAGAAGAATTCCACTATGATTATGTATGGTCATGCAAATTTCTAGTCTTTTTGTAACCGATATCAGTAAGGTTTTTACGATGAAGGAGACGATATCGCACCTAAACCGGATGGTTTATATCGATGGCTATCAATATTATTTAACTTCACTTTGATCTTAGCCATAGGGACGAGTAGCAATGGAAATACTGCTACCGAACCGTGGCAATGGATCAAAGTGTGGCTGCGTAAAAAAGAATGTCACTATGATAATGTAGTGTCACGCAAATATCTAGTCTTATTGTGACCGATATCAGTAAGGATTTTACGATCAATGAGACGATATCGCAGCTAAACCGGATGGTTTATATCGATGGCCATCAATATTAGTTAACTTCACTTTGATCGTATCCATAGGGCCTAGAAGCAATGGAAATACTGCTATCGAAGCGTGGCGATGGATCAAAGTGTAGCTGCGTAAAGAAGAATGCCACTATGATTATGTAGTGTGATGCAAATATCTAGTCTTATTGCAACCGATATCAGTAAGGTTTTTACGATCAAAGAGACGATATGGCGGCTAAACCGGATGGTTTATATCCATTGCCATCAATATTAGTTAACTTCACTTTGATCTTAGCCATAGGGCCGAGAAGCAATGGAAATACTGCTACCGAACCGTGGCATTGGATCAAAGTGTGGCTGCGTAAAGAAGAATTCCACTATGATTATGTATAGTCATGCAAATATCTAGTCTTTTTGTAACCGATATCAGTAAGGTTTTTACGATGAAGGAGACGATTTCGCACCTAAACCGGATGGTTTATATCGATGGCTATCAATATTATTTAACTTCACTTTGATCTTAGCCATAGGGACGAGTAGCAATGGAAATACTGCTACCGAACCGTGGCAATGGATCAAAGTGTGGCTGCGTAAAGAAGAATGTCACTATGATAATGTAGTGTCACGCAAATATCTAGTCTTATTGTGACCGATATCAGTAAGGATTTTACGATCAATGAGACGATATCGCAGCTAAACCGGATGGTTTATATCGATGGCCATCAATATTAGTTAACTTCACTTTGATCGTATCCATAGGGCCTAGAAGCAATGGAAATACTGCTATCGAAGCGTGGCGATGGATCAAAGTGTAGCTGCGTAAAGAAGAATGCCACTATGATTATGTAGTGTGATGCAAATATCTAGTCTTATTGCAACCGATATCAGTAAGGTTTTTACGATCAAAGAGACGATATGGCGGCTAAACCGGATGGTTTATATCGATTGCCATCAATATTAGTTAACTTCACTTTGATCTTAGCCATAGGGACGAGAAGCAATGGAAATACTGCTACCGAACCGTGGCAATGGATCAAAGTGTGGCTGCGTAAAGAAGAATGTCACTATGATTATGTAGTGTCACGCAAATATCTAGTCTTATTGTGGCCGATATCAGTAAGGTTTTTACGATCAATGAGACGATATCGCAGCTAAACCGGATGGTTTATATCGATGGCCATCAATATTAGTTCAGTTCACTTTGATCTCAGCTATAGGGCTGAGAAGCAATGGGAATACTGCTACCGAACCATGGCATTGGACCAAAGTGTGACTGCGTAAAGAAGAATGCCACTATGATTATGAAGCGTCATGCAAATATCTAGTCTTATTGCAACCGATATCAGTAAGGTTTTTACGATCAAGGAGACGATATCGCAGCTAAACCGGATGGTTTATATCGATGGCCATCAATATTAGTTAACTTCACTTTGATCGTATCCATAGGGCCCAGAAGCAATGGAAATACTGCTATCGAAGCGTGGCGATGGATCAAAGTGTGGCTGCGTAAAGAAGAATGCCACTATGATTATGTAGGGTCATGCAAATATCTAGTCTTATTGTAACCGATATCAGTAGGGTTTTTACGATCAAGGAGACGATATCGCAGCTAAACCGGATGGTTTATATCGATGGCCATCAATATTAGGTCAGTTCACTTTGATCTCAGCCATGGGGCTGAGAAGCTATGGAAATACTGCTACCGAACCGTGGCAATGGATCAAAGTGTGGCTGCGTAAAGAAGAATGCCACTATGATTATGCAGTGTCATGCATGTTATAAATTCCTAAGCACGTTTAATGCTCGGAGGTTCTGGGGTAAGTGCCGTGTCCCTTGACAACAGTCCTCTTTTCAGAGAGTTCGGCCCTCTCCCCCCGAACTCTCCCCATTATATGGCCAGATCCTCTAATCAATTGTTTATTGAATTGCGCGTGCAACGAGGCATCGATGACATCGGGTCATCGGCCTCGTGCTCGCATCTTCTCAAAAAATTGCGCATCTCCCCGGCGGCCCGCAACAATGCATCGGCCCCCCGCCCCCCCGCCGCGGATTCCATGCGCTCCGCCTCTTCCCCGCGCGACGCTAACACGGCCAAACTGACCTGCTTCGCGCTCTCGAGAAGCATCGACATTTAATTGTCCTAATACACTACACAAGGCATTCAACAAAACCCACAAGTACTTCCTCAGGTGGCACGGTTAGCAACCACCACACGGTGCCACCCATCGTACTCTCGACTTCACCGTCAACCAAGCACTCCACGATGCAACACAGCTAGCAGCCACCACGTAATGTTACATCGCAGCCATTGCTCATTGCAAATTTCCCTGCACAAGTGTATGCCTTTCAAACTCTCAAAAACTGCCCCAAGTCCGTGGCCTTATGTCACCCAAGGAGGAGTTTTACATTGAAAAGTTCTCTATTCCGCACACAACAATATGCAACCGCAACGGTGCCCTCAAGCACATTGCCCAAAAACCCCGACAACACTCACAGGTGTGTCAGCTGGCGGATCGTGCGCACACGCACTACCATCCCACAGTGTCTTCCAAAGACTGTAACGTCCACAGCTTTATGCAGCAACCTGCGTTTCGCTATCGTTACCCTTAACGCGAATAAAATAATAAAATATTCTGCACCCAAATTCCAAATAAATTCACTCGCTAACACGAGTCATCTTCGACCTCAAGACAGGCCTCGTCCTCGCCCGCCCATTCACCCTTCCAAGGCCGTAAACGATCCTTCGGTGCTACCTGCGGCCTTCCGCTTTTGCCAACAATCCGGTAACGATCGTTATCCAGCAACTCGGTGATTCTAAAGGGACCTATGAATTTACATTCGAGTTTCGCCCTTCGCGTATCGCTTGGTTTGACAAAAACCGTATCACCTACTTTGTATGTGATATTATTCCGCCGTTTTTTGTTAAACGTGTCGTCTTGAGCTTGAGCGTTAAGTCGTAGCCTTTCCGCTGCTAATTCTCGGTCGCGAACAACATCTATTCTATCTCCCGTGTCAGGTAACTGTCGCTCAGCAGCATCCGCGCCTCCCACGCTCGTTTCCACCCCGAACAACAATCGACAGGGAGAGAACCCCGTAGACTTCTGTATAGTCGTATTCAAAGTCGATTGCAATCTCGGTAGTTTGTTCGGCCATTCTGCCAATTTCTTTAGTTGAGTCGTTAGAAGATTGACTACGGTCGACACGTATCTTTCGACCTGTCCATTCGCTCTGGGTGCTCCCGTTGCGATCAAATGCAAACTAACCCCTTGTCGCTTTATAAACTGCTCTAGCGGCTTATACGTAAAGTTCGTTGCTCTATCCAAGACAACAAGCCGCGGTGTGCAGAACAGCGTTAACCTCTCCCGAAAAACCTGCAGTGTTTCCGGCCCGTTCAAAGTTCTTAGCGGAACCAATTGCACGTATTTTGTAAAAGAATCTACGATTATCAACAAATGTTTGAACCCTTCTTTTGACTCTTCAAAGGGGCCGACGCAATCACAGTGGATTGTATCAAAGGGTATCGGTCGTTTATCGATGGAATGCAGAAACCCTTGTTTAGGACCTGTGTGGCGTTTTGCGACAGCGCACGTTATGCAATGCTCTATGTACTTTCGCACGAAACCTCGCAAACCTGGAAACCAGTAGCGCTGCGAAACCTTGTCAAACGTTTTCTCCACACCGACATGACAATTGTCGTCATGGTATAAGCGTAGGAGACCAATTCGGCTGCCCTTCGGCACATAGCTTCGGTACACCGTACGCCCTGTATCCCTGACTATTTTCCTGCATAACGTTCCGTCCCTAATCTCATAATCTGCGCACACGGCGTCCCCATTGTTTACGCGCTTTATTAAGACCCCGGTTTCCTCGTCATTTTTTTGGGCCACTTCGAGCCACGAACCCTCATGAATGACGTCCACCCGGTAATTTTGAGTCGGGTTGCGACTGAGATAGTCCACATGTTCGACACATTTCCCTTTTCGATATTCCAACTCAAAATCAAAATCCTGCATGTACACCCACCACCGCGCTACACGAGGTAACAAATCGCGCTTATTTTTTGTTGATTTTATGGCGTTACAGTCGGTTACGATCCGGAACTTCAATCCTAGCAGGTACACGCGAAAATGCCTTAAAGCGTTCACAATAGCGAGAGTTTCTAGCTCGTACGAGTGGTAACGCGATTCTTCCGACGTCGTTCGTCTACTAAAATACGCGACAACTCTGAGTTGACCCTCTACGCGTTGAAATAATATTGCGCCGTAGCCTAACGAACTCGCGTCTGTATGCAATTCTGTTTCCCGTTCGTGGTCAAAAATCGTGAGCAAAGGCTGGCTACTCAACCTCTCGAGTACGTATTTTCGAGCTCTGTTCTGCTCCTCTCCCCAAATCCAGGGTTCCTCTTTCTTCGTCAATCGTGTGATACACGCTGTCCGCGAAGCAAACTCGGGGATAAATTTGCGAAAATAACTCGCCAATCCCATAAACTGGCGCACCTGTTTTACATTAGTCGGCACAGGGGCCTCCACAAGTGCGTGCACCTTAGCCTTACCGGGTCTGATACCTTCGGCCGTTATCTCCCTGCCTAAATATTCTACAGACCGATGAAGAAACCTACACTTCTTTAAGTTTAAGGAAAAACCTGCTGTCGCCAACGCATGCAGTACCCTTTCCAAATTCTCCAAGCCCTCCTCAACCGTTCGCGAGAGAACGAGCACGTCGTCTAAGTAGACCAACGCGACGGAGTTTTTCAACGTTCCCAGAGCCTTACTAATCGCTCGTTGAAATACGGCAGGTGCATTCGCTAACCCGAAAGGCATACGCAAGAATTCATAATGACCGTCGGGTGTCACAAAGGCTGTCTTCTCGACCGACTCCTCTGCCACAGGGATCTGATAAAACCCCGACGCCATATCTAACGTTGTAAAATACCTGCCCTTCCCCAAGCGATCGAGCTGGTCTTCGATTAACGGCAATGGATAACGATCCTTCACGGTGTTTCTGTTTAACGCTCGATAGTCTACACACATGCGGTCCGAACCGTCCTTTTTCTTTACTAAAATAATCGGACTCGCGTAAGGAGACGTACTTTCTCTTATAATTCCGTGTTCTAATAGCTCGTCAATGATCTCACGCACGCGTTCTCGCTCAGAAAAGGACAGTCTGTACGGTTGGTAGTTTATTATTTTACGCTCCGACGTTACAATTGACATCTCTGCCGTATTAATACTGTTGACGTAATTAGTTTTGGTTAGCATTCCTTTGGACTTATCAAGCAGTTTCTCCAACGGCTCCTGAGCTTCCGTCACACCAGATACCACCGTGTTGCACTCGGGGTTGTCCGTCTGATGCCTATTAGATGATCCCGGGATACGGATAAGCCTGGTACCATCGGTATTGGTCACAATCTGCAGGTCGTCGTGCGCCACAGCATTTCTCCCGATTATAGCGTCATAAAACATGTCGTGATCTTCCAGGACGTAGAAATCGAGGTCAAGGGATACATCCTCGGCCTGAACTAGCGTCGTAGTACGTCCCATCGCTTTGACACACGTTCCACCAAGACCTTTAATCGGAACAGCACACGGGTCTATTCTGCATCCTGCTCGTCTCGCCGTTCGTTCCTTCAGCAATGAGCAATCAGCACCGCTATCCAAAAGTCCCTCTACTTTCAGTCCCCGGACTAAGATGGGTGTCAATTTGCACGCGCTCCGCTCGCATACATTAGCCTCGGGTTTTTTCTTAGACTGGCTATTTTGCGTTGCACGCTGCTTGGCCCAGCACTGGGACTCCTCGTGCCCCTTTTTGGAGCAATAGGTGCACGCAACGGGCTTCTTCACTGCTACCGGAGGCGCGTTATCCACCGTGACTCTCTTCCTTTTCGGACATTCGTACCGAACATGCCCCAGTTCATTGCAATCAAAGCATCGCTTTCGAGAGAGTGAACGCGCAATGTCACTTCGCTGGTCATCCCTCTTCCTGTCTTTGTTTCTCTCTTTATCCTTATCACCTTTTGGCGTTTTCACGAACTGTGAGATACCGCCCAGCAGTTCGGCGGTTGTCGCATACCGCGAATTTATTAGTGACTGTCGCACAACAGGGTCCGTGACATGCCCGATAACCAAACTTATCAGCTCGCTTTGCTTAAATGCAATCTGCGTCTGTGCAAAATATTTCAATTTATTCCGGGCGTACTCGGAATACGTTTCGGCCGAATCGCTCGTATAAGTAACCGCGCGAACTAGCCGCTCACAAAGTCTATCTTCCGATACAAACACCGAACAAAGATCCTCGCAAAATGTCGCCCAGCTACGTGGTTGACGGTCCCATCCTGCATACCATTTCTTGGCCTGTCCAGTCAAAGCGTGCGTCGCGAGACTCAACCGCTGAGCGGGGGCTAAACGGCTGGTGATATTTCCCACCATGTCGCACCACTTAGAGGCATCTTCCCCAAGATCGGCACCACTGAACTCAGGAATGGCGTCGACAGAAGGACCCTGCGTCGTGGGAGAGGCAGAGGGCATCGGTCCCTGTACGACCCTCTCCATAAATTGACGAAAGAGCGCCTCGAACGGGGTGGCGACGGATTCACCTGGCACCACATTTCCCGCACTAGTTTCGCCCACTACTTCGTCTTCCACAGGAGACGTATTGTCTGTCTCACTGATACGACTCATTGCAATGCGCACTATAAACCACTACACCACGTAACTTCCACACAGTCTATCTACGCGAGCGTAAATGATACCGAATCCCACTTCTGATGTTATAAATTCCTAAGCACGTTTAATGCTCGGAGGTTCTGGGGTAAGTGCCGTGTCCCTTGACAACAGTCCTCTTTCCAGAGAGTTCGGCCCTCTCCCCCCGAACTCTCCCCATCATATGGCCAGATCCTCTAATCAATTGTTTATTGAATTGCGCGTGCAACGAGGCATCGATGACATCGGGTCATCGGCCTCGTGCTCGCACCTTCTCAAAAAATTGCGCATCTCCCCGGCGGCCCGCAACAATGCATCGGCCCCCCGGCCCCCCGCCGCGGATTCCATGCGCTCCGCCTCTTCCCCGCGCGACGCTAACATGCAAATATCTAGTCTTATTGTAACCGATATCAGTGAGGTTTTTACGATCAAGGAGACGATATCGCAGCTAAACCGGATGGTTTATATCGATGGCCATCAATATTAGTTCAGTTCACTTTGATCTTAGCCATACTGCCGAGAAGCAATGGAAATACTGCGACGGAACCGTGGCAATGGATCAAAGTGTGGCTGCGTAAAGAAGAATGCCACTATGATTATGAAGCGTCATGCAAATATCCAGTCTTATTGCAACCGATAGCAGTAAGGTTTTTACGATCAAGGAGACGATATCGCAGCTAACCGGATAGTATATATCGATGGCCATCAATATTAGTTAAGTTCACATTGATCGTAGCCATAGGGCCGAGAAGCAATGGAAATACTGCTATCGAACCGTGGCAATGGATCAAAGTGTGGCTGCGTAAAGAAGAATGCCACTATGATTATGTAGGGTCATGCAAATATCTAGTCTTATTGTAACCGATATCAGGAAGGTTTTTACGATCAAGGAGACAACATCGCAGCTAAACCGGATGGGTTATATGTATGGCCATCAATATTAGTTAACTTCACTTTGATCTTAGCCATAGGGCCGAGAAGCAATGGAAATACTGCTACCGAATCGTGGCATTGGATCAAAGTGTGGCTGCGTAAAGAAGAATTCCACTATGATTATGTATGGTCATGGAAATATCTAGTCTTTTTGTAACCGATATCAGTAAGGTTTTTACGATGAAGGAGACGATATCGCACCTAAACCGGATGGTTTATATCAATGGCTATCAATATTATTTAACTTCACTTTGATCTTAGCCATAGGGACGAGTAGCAATGGAAATACTGCTACCGAACCGTGGCAATGGATCAAAGTGTGGCTGCGTAAAGAAGAATGTCACTATGATAATGTAGTGTCACGCAAATATCGAGTCTTATTGTGACCGATATCAGTAAGGTTTTTACGATCAATGAGACGATATCGCAGCTAAACCGGATGGTTTATATCGATGACCATCAATATTAGTTCAGTTCACTTTGATCTCAGCTATAGGGCTGAGAAGCATTGGAAATACTGCTACCGAACCATGGCATTGGACCAAAGTGTGACTGCGTAAAGAAGAATGCCACTACGATTATGTAGTGTGATGCAAATATCTAGTCTTATTGCAACCGATATCAGTAAGGTTTTTACGATCAAAGAGACGATATGGCGGCTAAACCGGATGGTTTATATCGATGGCCATCAATATTAGTTAACTTCACTTTGATCGTAGCCATAGGGCCGAGATGCAATGGAAATATTGCTACCGAACCGTGGCAATGGATCAAAGTGTGGCTGCGTAAAGAAGAATGTCACTATGATAATGTAGTGTCACGCAAATATCTAGTCTTATTGTGACCGATATCAGTGAGGTTTTTACGATCAAGGAGATGATATCGCAGCTAAACCGGATGGTGTATATCGATGGCCATCAATATTAGTTAAGTTCACATTGATCGTAGCCATAGGGCCGAGAAACAATGGAAATACTGCTATCGAACCGTGGTAATGGATCAAAGTGTGGCTGCGTAAAGAAGAATGCCACTACGATTATGTAGTGTCATGCAAATATCTAGTCTTATTGTAACCCAAATCAGTAAGGTTTTTACGGTCAATGGGACGATATCGCAGCTAAACCGGATGGTTTATGTCGATGGCCATCAATATTAGTTAACTTCACTTTGATCGTAGCCATAGGGCCGAGAAGCAATGGAGATACTGCTATCGAAGCGTGGCAATGGATCAAATTGTGGCTGCGTAAAGAAGAATGCCACTACGATTATGTAGTGTCATGCAAATATCTAGTCTTATTGTAACCGATATCAGTAAGGTTTTTACGATCAAGGAGACGATATCGCAGCTAACCGGATGGTGTATATCGATGGCCATCAATATTAGTTAAGTTCACATTGATCGTAGCCATAGGGCCGAGAAGCAATGGAAATACTGCTATCGAACCGTGGTAATGGATCAAAGTGTGGCTGCGTAAAGAAGAATGCCACTACGATTATGTAGTGTCATGCAAATATATAGTCTTATTGTAACCCAAATCAGTAAGGTTTTTACGGTCAATGGGACGATATCGCAGCTAAACCGGATGGTTTATATCGATGGCCATCAATATTAGTTAACTTCACTTTGATCTTAGCCATACTGCCGAGAATCAATGGAAATACTGCGACGGAACCGTGGCAATGGATCAAAGTGTGGCTGCGTAAAGAAGAATGCCACTATGATTATGTAGGGTCATGCAAATATCTAGTCTTGTTGCAACCGATATCAGTAAGGTTTTTACGATCAAGGAGACGATATCGCAGCTAACCGGATGGTTTATATCGATGGCCATCAATATTAGTTCAGTTCACTTTGATCTCAGCTATAGGGCCGAGAAGCAATGGAAATACTGCGACGGAACCGTGGCAATGGATCAAAGTGTGGCTGCGTAAAGAAGAATGCCACTATGATTATGTAGTGTCATGCAAATATCTAGTCTTATTGTAACCGATATCAGTGAGGTTTTTACGATCAAGGAGACCATATCGTATGGTTTATATCGATGGCCATCAATATTAGGTCAGTTCACTTTGATCTCAGCCATAGGGCTGAGAAGCTATGGAAATACTGCTACCGAACCGTGGCAATGGATCAAAGTGTGGCTGCGTAAAGAAGAATGCCACTATGATTATTAAGTGTCATGCAAATATCTAGTCTTATTGTAACCGATATCAGTGAGGTTTTTACGATCAAGGAGATGATATCGCAGCTAAACCGGATGATTTATATCGATGGCCATCAATATTAGTTAACTTCACTTTGATCGTATCCATAGGGCCTAGAAGCAATGGAAATACTGCTAACAAACCGTGGCAATGGATCAAAGTGTGGCTGCGTAAAGGAGAATGCCATTATAATTATGTAGGGTCATGCAAATTTCTAGTCTTATTGCAACCGATATCAGTAAGGCTTTTACGATCAAGGAGATGATATCGCAGCTAAACCGGATGGTTTATATCGATGGCCATCAATATTAGTTAACTTCACTTTGATCGTATCCATAGGGCCTAGAAGCAATGGAAATACTGCTATCGAACCGTGGCAATGGATCAAAGTGTGGCTGCGTAAAGAAGAATGCCACTATGATTATGTAGGGTCATGCAAATATCTAGTCTTATTGTAACCCAAATCAGTAAGGTTTTTACGGTCAATGGGACGATATCGCGGCTAAACCGGATGGTTTATATCGATGGCCATCAATATTAGTTAACTTCACTTTGATCTTAGCCATAGGGCCGAGAAGCAATGGAAATACTGCTACCGAACCGTGGCAATGGATCAAAGTGTGGCTGCGTAGAGGAGAGTGTCACTATGACTATGTAGGGTCATGCAAATATCTAGTCTTATTGTAACCGATATCAGTGAGGTTTTTACGATCAAGGAGATGATATCGCAGCTAAACCGGATGGTTTATATTGATGGCCATCAATATTAGTTAACTTCACTTTGATCGTATCCATAGGGCCTAGAAGCAATGGAAATACTGCTACCGAACCGTGGCAATGGATCAAAGTGTGGCTGCGTAAAGAAGAATGCCACTATGATTATGTAGTATCATGCAAATATCTAGTGTTATTGTAACCGATATCAGTAAGGTTTTTACGATCAAGGAGACGATATCGCGGCTAAACCGGATGGTTTATATCGATGGCCATCAATATTAGTTTTCACTTTGATCGTAGCCATAGGGCCGAGAAGCAATGGAAATACTGCTACCGAACCGCGGCATTGGATCAAAGTGTGGCTGCGTAAAGAAGAATTCCACTATGATTATGTATGGTCATGCAAATATCTAGTCTTTTTGTAACCGATATCAATAAGGTTTTTACGATCAAGGAGACGATATCGCAGCTAAACCGGATGGTTTATATCGATGGCTATCAATATTATTTAACTTCACTTTGACCTTAGCCATAGGGACGAGAAGCAATGGAAATACTGCTACCGAACCGTGGCAATGGATCAAAGTGTGGCTGCGTAAAGAAGAATGCCACTATGATTATGTAGGGTCATGCAAATATCTAGTCTTATTGCAACCGATATCAGTAAGGTTTTTACGATCAAGGAGACGATATCGCAGCTAACCGGATGGTTTATATCGATGGCCATCAATATTAGTTCAGTTCACTTTGATCTCAGCTATAGGGCCGAGAAGCAATGGAAATACTGCGACGGAACCGTGGCAATGGATCAAAGTGTGGCTGCGTAAAGAAGAATGCCACTACGATTATGTAGTGTCATGCAAATATCTAGTCTTATTGTAACCGATATCAGTAAGGTTTTTACGATCAAGGAGACGATATCGCAGCTAACCGGATGGTGTATATCGATGGCCATCAATATTAGTTAAGTTCACATTGATCGTAGCCATAGGGCCGAGAAACAATGGAAATACTGCTATCGAACCGTGGTAATGGATCAAAGTGTGGCTGCGTAAAGAAGAATGCCACTACGATTATGTAGTGTCATGCAAATATCTAGTCTTATTGTAACCCAAATCAGTAAGGTTTTTACGGTCAATGGGACGATATCGCAGCTAAACCGCATGGTTTATGTCGATGGCCATCAATATTAGTTAACTTCACTTTGATCGTAGCCATAGGGCCGAGAAGCAATGGAGATACTGCTATCGAAGCGTGGCAATGGATCAAATTGTGGCTGCGTAAAGAAGAATGCCACTACGATTATGTAGTGTCATGCAAATATCTAGTCTTATTGTAACCGATATCAGTAAGGTTTTTACGATCAAGGAGACGATACCGCAGCTAACCGGATGGTGTATATCGATGGCCATCAATATTAGTTAAGTTCACATTGATCGTAGCCATAGGGCCGAGAAGCAATGGAAATACTGCTATCGAACCGTGGTAATGGATCAAAGTGTGGCTGCGTAAAGAAGAATGCCACTACGATTATGTAGTGTCATGCAAATATATAGTCTTATTGTAACCCAAATCAGTAAGGTTTTTACGGTCAATGGGACGATATCGCAGCTAAACCGGATGGTTTATATCGATGGCCATCAATATTAGTTAACTTCACTTTGATCTTAGCCGTACTGCCGAGAAGCAATGGAAATACTGCGACGGAACCGTGGCAATGGATCAAAGTGTGGCTGCGTAAAGAAGAATGCCACTATGATTATTAAGTGTCATGCAAATATCTAGTCTTATTGTAACCGATATCAGTGAGGTTTTTACGATCAAGGAGATGATATCGCAGCTAAACCGGATGATTTATATCGATGGCCATCAATATTAGTTAAATTCACTTTGATCGTATCCATAGGGCTGAGAAGCAATGGAAATACTGCTACCGAACCATGGCATTGGACCAAAGTGTGACTGCGGAAAGAAGAATGCCACTACGATTATGTAGTGTCATGCAAATATCTAGTCTTATTGCAACCGATATCAGTAAGGTTTTTACGACCAAGGAGACGATATCGCAGCTAAACCGGATGGATTATATCGATGGCCATCAATATTAGTTAACTTCACTCTGATCTTAGCCATACTGCCGAGAAGCAATGGAAATAATGCGACGGAACCGTGGCAATGAATCAAAGTGTGGCTGCGTAAAGAAGAATGCCACTATGATTATGAAGCGTCATGCAAATATCTAGTCTTATTGCAACCGATATCAGCAAGGTTTTTACGATCAAGGAGACGATATCGCAGCTAACCGGATAGTGTATATCGATGGCCATCAATATTAGTTCAGTTCACTTTGAGCTTAGCCATAGGGCCGAGAAGCAATGGAAATACTGCTACCGAACCGTGGCAATGGATCAAAGTGTGGCTGCGTAAAGAAGAATGCCACTATGATGATGTAGTGTCATGCAAATATCTAGTCTTATTGTAACCGATATCAGTGAGGTTTTTACGATCAAGGAAACCATATCGCATGGTTTATATCGATGGCCATCAATATTAGGTCAGTTCACTTTGATCTCAGCCATAGGGCTGAGAAGCTATGGAAATACTGCTACCGAACCGTGGCAATGGATCAAAGTGTGGCTGCGTAAAAAAGAATGCAACCATGATTATGTAGTGTCATGCAAATATCTAGTCATAATGTAACCGATATCAGTAAGGTTTTTACGATCAAGGAGACGGTATCGCAGCTAAACCGGATGGGTTATATCGATGGCCATCAATATTAGTTAACTTCACTTTGATCTTAGCCATACTGCCGAGAAGCAATGGAAATACTGCGACGGAACCGTGGCAATGGATCAAAGTGTGGCTGCGTAAAGAAGAATGCCACTATGATTATGAAGCGTCATGCAAATATCCAGTCTTATTGCAACCGATATCAGTAAGGTTTTTACGATCAAGGAGACGATATCGCAGCTAACCGGATAGTATATATCGATGGCCATCAATATTAGTTAAGTTCACATTGATCGTAGCCATAGGGCCGAGAAGCAATGGAAATACTGCTATCGAACCGTGGCAATGGATCAAAGTGTGGCTGCGTAAAGAAGAATGCCACTACGATTATGTAGTGTCATGCAAATATATAGTCTTATTGTAACCCAAATCAGTAAGGTTTTTACGGTCAATGGGACGATATCGCAGCTAAACCGGATGGTTTATATCGATGGCCATCAATATTAGTTAACTTCACTTTGATCTTAGCCATACTGCCGAGAATGAATGGAAATACTGCGACGGAACCGTGGCAATGGATCAAAGTGTGGCTGCGTAAAGAAGAATGCCACTATGATTATGTAGGGTCATGCAAATATCTAGTCTTATTGCAACCGATATCAGTAAGGTTTTTATGATCAAGGAGACGATATCGCAGCTAACCGGATGGTTTATATCGATGGCCATCAATATTAGTTCAGTTCACTTTGAGCTTAGCCATAGGGCCGAGAAGCAATGGAAATACTGCTACCGAACCGTGGCAATGGATCAAAGTGTGGCTGCGTAAAGAAGAATGCCACTATGATGATGTAGTGTCATGCAAATATCTAGTCTTATTGTAACCGATATCAGTGAGGTTTTTACGATCAAGGAAACCATATCGCATGGTTTATATCGATGGCCATCAATATTAGGTCAGTTCACTTTGATCTCAGCCATAGGGCTGAGAAGCTATGGAAATACTGCTACCGAACCGTGGCAATGGATCAAAGTGTGGCTGCGTAAAAAAGAATGCAACCATGATTATGTAGTGTCATGCAAATATCTAGTCATAATGTAACCGATATCAGTAAGGTTTTTACGATCATGGAGACGGTATCGCAGCTAAACCGGATGGGTTATATCGATGGCCATCAATATTAGTTAACTTCACTTTGATCTTAGCCATACTGCCGAGAAGCAATGGAAATACTGCGACGGAACCGTGGCAATGGATCAAAGTGTGGCTGCGTAAAGAAGAATGCCACTATGATTATGAAGCGTCATGCAAATATCCAGTCTTATTGCAACCGATATCAGTAAGGTTTTTACGATCAAGGAGACGATATCGCAGCTAACCGGATAGTATATATCGATGGCCATCAATATTAGTTAAGTTCACATTGATCGTAGCCATAGGGCCGAGAAGCAATGGAAATACTGCTATCGAACCGTGGCAATGGATCAAAGTGTGGCTGCGTAAAGAAGAATGTCACTATGATAATGTAGTGTCACGCAAATATCTAGTCTTATTGTGACCGATATCAGTGAGGTTTTTACGATCAAGGAGATGATATCGCAGCTAAACCGAATGTTTTATATCGATGGCCATCCATATTAGTTAACTTCACTTTGATCGTATCCATAGGGCCTAGAAGCAATGGAAATACTGCTATCGAAGCGTGGCGATGGATCAAAGTGCAGCTGCGTAAAGAAGAATGCCACTATGATTATGTAGTGTGATGCAAATATCTAGTCTTATTGCAACCGATATCAGTAAGGTTTTTACGATCAAAGAGACGATATGGCGGCTAAACCGGATGGTTTATATCGATGGCCATCAATATTAGTTAACTTCACTTTGATCTTAGCCATAGGGCCGAGAAGCAATGGAAATACTGCTACCGAACCGTGGCAATGGATCAAAGTGTGGCTGCGTAGAGGAGAGTGTCACTATGATTATGTAGGGTCATGCAAATATCTAGTCTTATTGTAACCGATATCAGTAAGGTTTTTACGATCAAAGAGACGATATGGCGGCTAAACCGGATGGTTTATATCGATGGCCATCAATATTAGTTAACTTCACTTTGATCTTAGCCATAGAGCCGAGGAGCAATGGAAATACTGCTACCGAACCGTGGCAATGGATCAAAGTGTGGCTGCGTAAACAAGAATGCCACTACGATTATGTAGTGTCATGCATATATCTAGTCTTATTGTAACCCAAATCAGTAAGGTTTTTACGGTCAATGGGACGATATCGCAGCTAAACCGGATGGTTTATGTCGATGTCCATCAATATTAGTTAACTTCACTTTGATCGTAGCCATAGGGCCGAGAAGCAATGGTGATAGTGCTATCGAAGCGTGGCAATGGATCAAAGTGTGGCTGCCTAAAGAAGAATGCCACTACGATTATGTAGTGTCATGCAAATATCTAGTCTTATTGTAACCGATATCAGTAAGGTTTTTACGATCAAGGAGACGATATCGCAGCTAACCGGATGGTGTATATCGAAGGCCATCAATATTAGTTAAGTTCACATTGATCGTAGCCATAGGGCCGAGAAACAATGGAAATACTGCTATCGAACCGTGGTAATGGATCAAAGTGTGGCTGCGTAAAGAAGAATGCCACTACGATTATGTAGTGTCATGCAAATATCTAGTCTTATTGTAACCCAAATCAGTAAGGTTTTTACGGTCAAGGGGACGATATCGCAGCTAAACCGGATGGTTTATGTCGATGGCCATCAATATTAGTTAACTTCACTTTGATCGTAGCCATAGGGCCGAGAAGCAATGGAGATACTGCTATCGAAGCGTGGCAATGGATCAAATTGTGGCTGCGTAAAGAAGAATGCCACTACGATTATGTAGGGTCATGCAAATATCTAGTCTTATTGTAACCGATATCAGTAAGGTTTTTACGATCAAGGAGACGATATCGCAGCTAACCGGATGGTGTATATCGATGGCCATCAATATTAGTTAAGTTCACATTGATCGTAGCCATAGGGCCGAGAAGCAATGGAAATACTGCTATCGAACCGTGGTAATGGATCAAAGTGTGGCTGCGTAAAGAAGAATGCCACTACGATTATGTAGTGTCATGCAAATATATAGTCTTATTGTAACCCAAATCAGTAAGGTTTTTACGGTCAAAGGGACGATATCGCAGCTAAACCGGATGGTTTATATCGATGGCCATCAATATTAGTTAACTTCACTTTGATCGTATCCATAGGGCCTAGAAGCAATGGAAATACTGCTAACAAACCGTGGCAATGGATCAAAGTGTGGCTGCGTAAAGGAGAATGCCATTATGATTATGTAGGGTCATGCAAATATCTAGTGTTATTGTAACCGATATCAGTAAGGTTTTTACGATCAAGGAGACGATATCGCGGCTAAACCGGATGGTTTATATCGATGGCCATCAATATTAGTTTTCACTTTGATCGTAGCCATAGGGCCGAGAAGCAATGGAAATACTGCTACCGAACCGCGGCATTGGATCAAAGTGTGGCTGCGTAAAGAAGAATTCCACTATGATTATGTATGGTCATGCAAATATCTAGTCTTTTTGTAACCGATATCAATAAGGTTTTTACGATCAAGGAGACGATATCGCAGCTAAACCGGATGGTTTATATCGATGGCTATCAATATTATTTAACTTCACTTTGACCTTAGCCATAGGGACGAGAAGCAATGGAAATACTGCTACCGAACCGTGGCAATGGATCAAAGTGTGGCTGCGTAAAGAAGAATGCCACTATGATTATGTAGGGTCATGCAAATATCTAGTCTTATTGCAACCGATATCAGTAAGGTTTTTACGATCAAGGAGACGATATCGCAGCTAACCGGATGGTTTATATCGATGGCCATCAATATTAGTTCAGTTCACTTTGATCTTAGCCATACTGCCGAGAAGCAATGGAAATACTGCGACGGAACCGTGGCAATGGATCAAAGTGTGGCTGCGTAAAGAAGAATGCCACTATGATTATGAAGCGTCATGCAAATATCCAGTCTTATTGCAACCGATATCAGTAAGGTTTTTACGATCAAGGAGACGATATCGCAGCTAACCGGATAGTATATATCGATGGCCATCAATATTAGTTAAGTTCACATTGATCGTAGCCATAGGGCCGAGAAGCAATGGAAATACTGCTATCGAACCGTGGCAATGGATCAAAGTGTGGCTGCGTAAAGAAGAATGCCACTACGATTATGTAGTGTCATGCAAATATCTAGTCTTATTGTAACCCAAATCAGTAAGGTTTTTACGGTCAATGGGACGATATCGCAGCTAAACCGGATGGTTTATGTCGATGGCCATCAATATTAGTTAACTTCACTTTGATCGTAGCCATAGGGCCGAGAAGCAATGGAGATACTGCTATCGAAGCGTGGCAATGGATCAAATTGTGGCTGCGTAAAGAAGAATGCCACTACGATTATGTAGTGTCATGCAAATATCTAGTCTTATTGTAACCGATATCAGTAAGGTTTTTACGATCAAGGAGACGATATCGCAGCTAACCGGATGGTGGATATCGATGGCCATCAATATTAGTTAAGTTCACATTGATCGTAGCCATAGGGCCGAGAAGCAATGGAAATACTGCTATCGAACCGTGGTAATGGATCAAAGTGTGGCTGCGTAAAGAAGAATGCCACTACGATTATGTAGTGTCATGCAAATATATAGTCTTATTGTAACCCAAATCAGTAAGGTTTTTACGGTCAATGGGACGATATCGCAGCTAAACCGGATGGTTTATATCGATGGCCATCAATATTAGTTAACTTCACTTTGATCTTAGCCATACTGCCGAGAATCAATGGAAATACTGCGACGGAACCGTGGCAATGGATCAAAGTGTGGCTGCGTAAAGAAGAATGCCACTATGATTATGTAGGGTCATGCAAATATCTAGTCTTATTGCAACCGATATCAGTAAGGTTTTTACGATCAAGGAGACGATATCGCAGCTAACCGGATGGTTTATATCGATGGCCATCAATATTAGTTCAGTTCACTTTGATCTCAGCTATAGGGCCGAGAAGCAATGGAAATACTGCGACGGAACCGTGGCAATGGATCAAAGTGTGGCTGCGTAAAGAAGAATGCCACTATGATTATGCAGTGTCATGCAAATATCTAGTCTTATTGTAACCGATATCAGTGAGGTTTTTACGATCAAGGAGACCATATCGCATGGTTTATATCGATGGCCATCAATATTAGGTCAGTTCACTTTGATCTCAGCCATAGGGCTGAGAAGCTATGGAAATACTGCTACCGAACCGTGGCAATGGATCAAAGTGTGGCTGCGTAAAGAAGAATGCCACTATGATTATTAAGTGTCATGCAAATATCTAGTCTTATTGTAACCGATATCAGTGAGGTTTTTACGATCAAAGAGATGATATCGCAGCTAAACCGGATGATTTATATCGATGGCCATCAATATTAGTTAACTTCACTTTGATCGTATCCATAGGGCCTAGAAGCAATGGAAATACTGCTAACAAACCGTGGCAATGGATCAAAGTGTGGCTGCGTAAAGGAGAATGCCATTATGATTATGTAGGGTCATGCAAATTTCTAGTCTTATTGCAACCGATATCAGTAAGGCTTTTACGATCAAGGAGATGATATCGCAGCTAAACCGGATGGTTTATATCGATGGCCATCAATATTAGTTAACTTCACTTTGATCGTATCCATAGGGCCTAGAAGCAATGGAAATACTGCTATCGAACCGTGGCAATGGATCAAAGTGTGGCTGCGTAAAGAAGAATGCCACTATGATTATGTAGGGTCATGCAAATATCTAGTCTTATTGTAACCCAAATCAGTAAGGTTTTTACGGTCAATGGGACGATATCGCAGCTAAACCGGATGGTTTATATCGATGGCCATCAATATTAGTTAACTTCACTTTGATCTTAGCCATAGGGCCGAGAAGCAATGGAAATACTGCTACCGAACCGTGGCAATGGATCAAAGTGTGGCTGCGTAGAGGAGAGTGTCACTATGACTATGTAGGGTCATGCAAATATCTAGTCTTATTGTAACCGATATCAGTGAGGTTTTTACGATCAAGGAGATGATATCGCAGCTAAACCGGATGGTTTATATTGATGGCCATCAATATTAGTTAACTTCACTTTGATCGTATCCATTGGGCCTAGAAGCAATGGAAATACTGCTACCGAACCGTGGCAATGGATCAAAGTGTGGCTGCGTAAAGAAGAATGCCACTATGATTATGTAGTATCATGCAAATATCTAGTGTTATTGTAACCGATATCAGTAAGGTTTTTACGATCAAGGAGACGATATCGCGGCTAAACCGGATGGTTTATATCGATGGCCATCAATATTAGTTTTCACTTTGATCGTAGCCATAGGGCCGAGAAGCAATGGAAATACTGCTACCGAACCGCGGCATTGGATCAAAGTGTGGCTGCGTAAAGAAGAATTCCACTATGATTATGTATGGTCATGCAAATATCTAGTCTTTTTGTAACCGATATCAATAAGGTTTTTACGATCAAGGAGACGATATCGCAGCTAAACCGGATGGTTTATATCGATGGCTATCAATATTATTTAACTTCACTTTGACCTTAGCCATAGGGACGAGAAGCAATGGAAATACTGCTACCGAACCGTGGCAATGGATCAAAGTGTGGCTGCGTAAAGAAGAATGCCACTATGATTATGTAGGGTCATGCAAATATCTAGTCTTATTGCAACCGATATCAGTAAGGTTTTTACGATCAAGGAGACGATATCGCAGCTAACCGGATGGTTTATATCGATGGCCATCAATATTAGTTCAGTTCACTTTGATCTCAGCTATAGGGCCGAGAAGCAATGGAAATACTGCGACGGAACCGTGGCAATGGATCAAAGTGTGGTTGCGTAAAGAAGAATGCCACTACGATTATGTAGTGTCATGCAAATATCTAGTCTTATTGTAACCGATATCAGTAAGGTTTTTACGATCAAGGAGACGATATCGCAGCTAACCGGATGGTGTATATCGATGGCCATCAATATTAGTTAAGTTCACATTGATCGTAGCCATAGGGCCGAGAAGCAATGGAGATACTGCTATCGAAGCGTGGCAATGGATCAAATTGTGGCTGCGTAAAGAAGAATGCCACTACGATTATGTAGTGTCATGCAAATATCTAGTCTTATTGTAACCGATATCAGTAAGGTTTTTACGATCAAGGAGACGATATCGCAGCTAACCGGATGGTGTATATCGATGGCCATCAATATTAGTTAAGTTCACATTGATCGTAGCCATAGGGCCGAGAAGCAATGGAAATACTGCTATCGAACCGTGGTAATGGATCAAAGTGTGGCTGCGTAAAGAAGAATGCCACTACGATTATGTAGTGTCATGCAAATATATAGTCTTATTGTAACCCAAATCAGTAAGGTTTTTACGGTCAATGGGACGATATCGCAGCTAAACCGGATGGTTTATATCGATGGCCATCAATATTAGTTAACTTCACTTTGATCTTAGCCGTACTGCCGAGAAGCAATGGAAATACTGCGACGGAACCGTGGCAATGGATCAAAGTGTGGCTGCGTAAAGAAGAATGCCACTATGATTATTAAGTGTCATGCAAATATCTAGTCTTATTGTAACCGATATCAGTGAGGTTTTTACGATCAAGGAGATGATATCGCAGCTAAACCGGATGATTTATATCGATGGCCATCAATATTAGTTAACTTCACTTTGATCGTATCCATAGGGCTGAGAAGCAATGGAAATACTGCTACCGAACCATGGCATTGGACCAAAGTGTGACTGCGGAAAGAAGAATGCCACTACGATTATGTAGTGTCATGCAAATATCTAGTCTTATTGCAACCGATATCAGTAAGGTTTTTACGACCAAGGAGACGATATCGCAGCTAACCGGATAGTGTATATCGATGGCCATCAATATTAGTTCAGTTCACTTTGAGCTTAGCCATAGGGCCGAGAAGCAATGGAAATACTGCTACCGAACCGTGGCAATGGATCAAAGTGTGGCTGCATAAAGAAGAATGCCACTATGATGATGTAGTGTCATGCAAATATCTAGTCTTATTGTAACCGATATCAGTGAGGTTTTTACGATCAAGGAAACCATATCGCATGGTTTATATCGATGGCCATCAATATTAGGTCAGTTCACTTTGATCTCAGCCATAGGGCTGAGAAGCTATGGAAATACTGCTACCGAACCGTGGCAATGGATCAAAGTGTGGCTGCGTAAAAAAGAATGCAACCATGATTATGTAGTGTCATGCAAATATCTAGTCATAATGTAACCGATATCAGTAAGGTTTTTACGATCATGGAGACGGTATCGCAGCTAAACCGGATGGGTTATATCGATGGCCATCAATATTAGTTAACTTCACTTTGAGCTTAGCCATAGGGCCGAGAAGCAATGGAAATACTGCTACCGAACCGTGGCAATGGATCAAAGTGTGGCTGCGTAAAGAAGAATGCCACTATGATGATGTAGTGTCATGCAAATATCTAATCTTATTGTAATCGATATCAGTAAGTTTTTTACGATCAATGGGACGATATCGCAGCTAAACCGGATGGTTTATATCGATGGCCATCAATATTAGTTAACTTCACTTTCATCTTAGCCATAGGGCCGAGAAGCACTGGAAATACTGCTACCGAAACGTGGTAATGGATCAAAGTGTGGCTGCGTAAAGAAGAATGCCACTACGATTATGTAGTGTCATGCAAATATCTAGTCTTATTGTAACCGATACCAGTAAGGTTTTTACGATCAAGGAGACGATATCGCAGCTAACCGGATGGTGTATATCGATGGCCATCAATATTAGTTAAGTTCACATTGATCGTAGCCATAGGGCCGAGAAGCAATGGAAATACTGCTATCGAACCGTGGTAATGGATCAAAGTGTGGCTGCGTAAAGAAGAATGCCACTACGATTATGTAGTGTCATGCAAATATCTAATCTTATTGTAATCGATATCAGTAAGGTTTTTACGATCAATGGGACGATATCGCAGCTAAACCGGATGGTTTATATCGATGGCCATCAATATTAGTTAACTTCACTTTCATCTTAGCCATAGGGCCGAGAAGCACTGGAAATACTGCTACCGAAACGTGGTAATGGATCAAAGTGTGGCTGCGTAAAGAAGAATGCCACTACGATTATGTAGTGTCATGCATATATCTAGTCTTATTGTAACCCAAATCAGTAAGGTTTTTACGGTCAATGGGACGATATCGCAGCTAAACCGGATGGTTTATGTTCATGGCCATCAATATTAGTTAACTTCACTTTGATCGTAGCCATAGGGCCGAGAAGCAATGGAGATACTGCTATCGAAGCGTGGCAATGGATCAAAGTGTGGTTGCGTAAAGAAGAATGCCACTATGATTATGTAGTGTCATGCAAATATCTAGTCTTATTGTAACCGATATCAGTGAGGTTTTTACGATCAAGGAGACCATATCGCATGGTTTATATCGATGGCCATCAATATTAGGTCAGTTCACTTTGATCTCAGCCATAGTGCTGAGAAGCTATGGAAATACTGCTACCGAACCGTGGCAATGGATCAAAGTGTGGCTGCGTAAAGAAGAATGCCACTATGATTATTAAGTGTCATGCAAATATCTAGTCTTATTGTAACCGATATCAGTGAGGTTTTTACGATCAAGGAGATGATATCGCAGCTAAACCGGATGATTTATATCGATGGCCATCAATATTAGTTAACTTCACTTTGATCGTATCCATAGGGCCTAGAAGCAATGGAAATACTGCTAACAAACCGTGGCAATGGATCAAAGTGTGGCTGCGTAAAGGAGAATGCCATTATGATTATGTAGGGTCATGCAAATTTCTAGTCTTATTGCAACCGATATCAGTAAGGCTTTTACGATCAAGGAGTTGATATCGCAGCTAAACCGGATGGTTTATATCGATGGCCATCAATATTAGTTAACTTCACTTTGATCGTATCCATAGGGCCTAGAAGCAATGGAAATACTGCTATCGAACCGTGGCAATGGATCAAAGTGTGGCTGCGTAAAGAAGAATGCCACTATGATTATGTAGGGTCATGCAAATATCTAGTCTTATTGTAACCCAAATCAGTAAGGTTTTTACGGTCAATGGGACGATATCGCAGCTAAACCGGATGGTTTATATCGATGGCCATCAATATTAGTTAACTTCACTTTGATCTTAGCCATAGGGCCGAGAAGCAATGGAAATACTGCTACCGAACCGTGGCAATGGATCAAAGTGTGGCTGCGTAGAGGAGAGTGTCACTATGATTATGTAGGGTCATGCAAATATCTAGTCTTATTGTAACCGATATCGGTGAGGTTTTTACGATCAAGGAGATGATATCGCAGCTAAACCGGATGGTTTATATTGATGGCCATCAATATTAGTTAACTTCACTTTGATCGTATCCATTGGGCCTAGAAGCAATGGAAATACTGCTATCGAAGCGTGGCGATGGATCAAAGTGTAGCTGCGTAAAGAAGAATGCCACTATGATTATGTAGTGTGACGCAAATATCTAGTCTTATTGCAACCGATATCAGTAAGGTTTTTACGATCAAAGAGACGATATGGCGGCTAAACCGGATGGTTTATATCGATGGCCATCAATATTAATTAACTTCACTTTGATCGTAGCCATAGGGCCGAGTAGCCATGGAAATACTGCTATCGAAGCGTGGCAATGGATCAAAGTCTGGCTGCGTAAAGAAGAAAGCCACTATGATTATGTAGTGTCATGCAAATATCTAGTCTTTTTGTAACCGATATCAATAACGTTTTTACGATCAAGGAGACGATATCGCAGCTAAACCGGATGGTTTATATCGATGGCTATCAATATTATTTAACTTCACTTTGACCTTAGCCATAGGGACGAGAAGCATTGGAAATACTGCTACCGAACCGTGGCAATGGATCAAAGTGTGGCTGCGTAAAGAAGAATGTCACTATGATTATGTAGTGTCACGCAAATATCTAGTCTTATTGTGACCGATATCAGTAAGGTTTTTACGATCAATGAGACGATATCGCAGCTAAACCGGATGGTTTATATCTATGGCCATCAATATTAGTTCAGTTCACTTTGATCTCAGCTATAGGGCTGAGAAGCAATGGAAATACTGCTACCGAACCATGGCATTGGACCAAAGTGTGACTGCGGAAAGAAGAATGCCACTACGATTATGTAGTGTCATGCAAATATCTAGTCTTATTGCAACCGATATCAGTAAGGTTTTTACGTCCAAGGAGACGATATCGCAGCTAAACCGGATGGATTATATCGATGGCCATCAATATTAGCTAACTTCACTTTGATCTTAGCCATACTGCCGAGAAGCAATGGAAATAATGCGACGGAACCGTGGCAATGGATCAAAGTGTGGCTGCGTAAAGAAGAATGCCACTACGATTATGTAGTGTCATGCATATATCTAGTCTTATTGTAACCCAAATCAGTAAGGTTTTTACGGTCAATGGGACGATATCGCAGCTAAACCGGATGGTTTATGTCCATGGCCATCAATATTAGTTAACTTCACTTTGATCGTAGCCATAGGGCCGAGAAGCAATGGAGATACTGCTATCGAAGCGTGGCAATGGATCAAAGTGTGGCTGCGTAAAGAAGAATGCCACTACGATTATGTAGTGTCATGCAAATATCTAGTCTTATTGTAACCGATACCAGTGAGGTTTTTACGATCAAGGAGACCGTATCGCATGGTTTATATCGATGGCCATCAATATTAGGTCAGTTCACTTTCATCTCAGCCATAGGGCTGAGAAGCTATGGAAATACTGCTACCGAACCATGGCAATGGATCAAAGTGTGGCTGCGTAAAGAAGAATGCCACTATGATTATGTAGTGTGATGCAAATATCTAGTCTTATTGTAACCGATATCAGTAAGGTTTTTACGATCAAAGAGACGATATGGCGGCTAAACCGGATGGTTTATATCGATGGCCATCAATATTAGTTAACTTCACTTTGATCTTAGCCATAGGGCCGAGGAGCAATGGAAATACTGCTACCGAACCGTGGCAATGGATCAAAGTGTGGCTGCGTAAAGAAGAATGCCACTACGATTATGTAGTGTCATGCAAATATCTAGTCTTATTGTAACCGATATCAGTAAGGTTTTTACGATCAAGGAGACGATATCGCAGCTAACCGGATGGTGTATATCGATGGCCATCAATATTAGTTAAGTTCACATTGATCGTAGCCATAGGGCCGAGAAGCAATAGAAATACTGCTATCGAACCGTGGTAATGGATCAAAGTGTGGCTGCGTAAAGAAGAATGCCACTACGATTATGTAGTGTCATGCAAATATATAGTCTTATTGTAACCCAAATCAGTAAGGTTTTTACGGTCAATGGGACGATATCGCAGCTAAACCGGATGGGTTATATCGATGGCCATCAATATTAGTTAACTTCACTTTGAGCTTAGTCATAGGGCCGAGAAGCAATGGAAATACTGCTACCGAACCGTGGCAATGGATCAAAGTGTGGCTGCGTAAAGAAGAATGCCACTATGATGATGTAGTGTCATGCAAATATCTAGTCTTATTGTAACCGATATCAGTGAGGTTTTTACGATCAAGGAAACCATATCGCATGGTTTATATCGATGGCCATCAATATTAGGTCAGTTCACTTTGATCTCAGCCATAGGGCTGAGAAGCTGTGGAAATACTGCTACCGAACCGTGGCAATGGATCAAAGTGTGGCTGCGTAAAAAAGAATGCAACCATGATTATGTAGTGTCATGCAAATATCTAGTCATAATGTAACCGATAGCAGTAAGGTTTTTACGATCATGGAGACGGTATCGCAGCTAAACCGGATGGGTTATATCGATGGCCATCAATATTAGTTAACTTCACTTTGAGCTTAGCCATAGGGCCGAGAAGCAATGGAAATACTGCTACCGAACCGTGGCAATGGATCAAAGTGTGGCTGCGTAAAGAAGAATGCCACTGTGATGATGTAGTGTCATGCAAATATCTAATCTTATTGTAATCGATATCAGTAAGGTTTTTACGATCAATGGGACGATATCGCAGCTAAACCGGATGGTTTATATCGATGGCCATCAATATTAGTTAACTTCACTTTCATCTTAGCCATAGGGCCGAGAAGCACTGGAAATACTGCTACCGAAACGTGGTAATGGATCAAAGTGTGGCTGCGTAAAGAAGAATGCCACTACGATTATGTAGTGTCATGCATATATCTAGTCTTATTGTAACCCAAATCAGTAAGGTTTTTACGGTCAATTGGACGATATCGCAGCTAAACCGGATGGTTTATGTCGATGGCCATCAATATTAGTTAACTTCACTTTGATCGTAGCCATAGGGCCGAGAAGCACTGGAGATACTGCTATCGAAGCGTGGCAATGGATCAAAGTGTGGCTGCGTAAAGAAGAATGCCACTACGATTATGTAGTGTCATGCAAATATCTAGTCTTATTGTAACCGATATCAGTAAGGTTTTTACGATCAAGGAGACGATATCGCAGCTAAACCGGATGGGTTATATCGATGGCCATCAATATTAGTTAACTTCACTTTGAGCTTAGCCATAGGGCCGAGAAGCAATGGAAATACTGCTACCGAACCGTGGCAATGGATCAAAGTGTGGCTGCGTAAAGAAGAATGCCACTATGATGATGTAGTGTCATGCAAATATCTAGTCTTATTGTAACCGATATCAGTGAGGTTTTTACGATCAAGGAAACCATATCGCATGGTTTATATCGATGGCCATCAATATTAGGTCAGTTCACTTTGATCTCAGCCATAGGGCTGAGAAGCTATGGAAATACTGCTACCGAACCGTGGCAATGGATCAAAGTGTGGCTGCGTAAAAAAGAATGCAACCATGATTATGTAGTGTCATGCAAATATCTAGTCATAATGTAACCGATATCAGTAAGGTTTTTACGATCATGGAGACGGTATCGCAGCTAACCGGATGGTGTATATCGATGGCCATCAATATTAGTTAAGTTCACATTGATCGTAGCCATAGGGCCGAGAAGCAATAGAAATACTGCTATCGAACCGTGGTAATGGATCAAAGTGTGGCTGCGTAAAGAAGAATGCCACTACGATTATGTAGTGTCATGCAAATATCTAGTCTTATTGTAACCCAAATCAGTAAGGTTTTTACGGTCAATGGGACGATATCGCAGCTAAACCGGATGGGTTATATCGATGGCCATCAATATTAGTTAACTTCACTTTGAGCTTAGCCATAGGGCCGAGAAGCAATGGAAATGCTGCTACCGAACCGTGGCAATGGATCAAAGTGTGGCTGCGTAAAGAAGAATGCCACTATGATGATGTAGTGTCATGCAAATATCTAATCTTATTGTAATCGATATCAGTAAGGTTTTTACGATCAATGGGACGATATCGCAGCTAAACCGGATGGTTTATATCGATGGCCATCAATATTAGTTAACTTCACTTTCATCTTAGCCATAGGGCCGAGAAGCACTGGAAATACTGCTACCGAAACGTGGTAATGGATCAAAGTGTGGCTGCGTAAAGAAGAATGCCACTACGATTATGTAGTGTCATGCATATATCTAGTCTTATTGTAACCCAAATCAGTAAGGTTTTTACGGTCAATGGGACGATATCGCAGCTAAACCGGATGGTTTATGTCGATGGCCATCAATATTATGTCAGTTCACTTTGATCTCAGCCATAGGGCTGAGAAGCTATGGAAATACTGCTACCGAACCGTGGCAATGGATCAAAGTGTGGCTGCGTAAAAAAGAATGCAACCATGATTATGTAGTGTCATGCAAATATCTAATCATAATGTAACCGATACCAGTAAGGTTTTTACGATCATGGAGACGGTATCGCAGCTAAACCGGATGGGTTATATCGATGGCCATCAATATTAGTTAACTTCACTTTGAGCTTAGCCATAGGGCCGAGAAGCAATGGAAATACTGCTACCGAACCGTGGCAATGGATCAAAGTGTGGCTGCGTACAGAAGAATGCCACTATGATGATGTAGTGTCATGCAAATATCTAATCTTATTGTATTCGATATCAGTAAGGTTTTTACGATCAATGGGACGATATCGCAGCTAAACCGGATGGTTTATATCGATGGCCATCAATATTAGTTAACTTTACTTTCATCTTAGCCATAGGGCCGAGAAGCACTGGAAATACTGCTACCGAAACGTGGTAATGGATCAAAGTGTGGCTGCGTAAAGAAGAATGCCACTACGATTATGTAGTGTCATGCATATATCTAGTCTTATTGTAACCCAAATCAGTAAGGTTTTTACGGTCAATGGGACGATATCGCAGCTAAACCGGATGGTTTATGTCGATGGCCATCAATATTAGTTAACTTCACTTTGATCGTAGCCATAGGGCCGAGAAGCAATGGAGATACTGCTATCGAAGCGTGGCAATGGATCAAAGTGTGGCTGCGTAAAGAAGAATGCCACTACGATTATGTAGTGTCATGCAAATATTTAGTCATAATGTAACCGATATCAGTAAGGTTTTTACGATCATGGAGACGGTATCGCAGCTAAACCGGATGGGTTATATCGATGGCCATCAATATTAGTTAACTTCACTTTGAGCTTAGCCATAGGGCCGAGAAGCAATGGAAATACTGCTACCGAACCGTGGCAATGGATCAAAGTGTGGCTGCGTAAAGAAGAATGCCACTATGATGATGTAGTGTCATGCAAATATCTAATCTTATTGTAATCGATATCAGTAAGGTTTTTACGATCAATGGGACGATATCGCAGCTAAACCGTATGGTTTATATCGATGGCCATCAATATTAGTTAACTTCACTTTCATCTTAGCCATAGGGCCGAGAAGCACTGGAAATACTGCTACCGAAACGTGGTAATGGATCAAAGTGTGGCTGCGTAAAGAAGAATGCCACTACGATTATGTAGTGTCATGCATATATCTAGTCTTATTGTAACCCAAATCAGTAAGGTTTTTACGGTCAATGGGACGATATCGCAGCTAAACCGGATGGTTTATGTCGATGGCCATCAATATTAGTTAACTTCACTTTGATCGTAGCCATAGGGCCGAGAAGCAATGGAGATACTGCTATCGAAGCGTGGCAATGGATCAAAGTGTGGCTGCGTAAAGAAGAATGCCACTACGATTATGTAGTGTCATGCAAATATCTAGTCTTATTGTAACCGATATCAGTAAGGTTTTTACGATCAAGGAGACGATATCGCAGCTAACCGGATGGTGTATATCGATGGCCATCAATATTAGTTAAGTTCACATTGATCGTAGCCATAGGGCCGAGAAGCAATAGAAATACTGCTATCGAACCGTGGTAATGGATCAAAGTGTGGCTGCGTAAAGAAGAATGCCACTACGATTATGTAGTGTCATGCAAATATCTAGTCTTATTGTAACCCAAATCAGTAAGGTTTTTACGGTCAATGGGACGATATCGCAGCTAAACCGGATGGGTTATATCGATGGCCATCAATATTAGTTAACTTCACTTTGAGCTTAGCCATAGGGCCGAGAAGCAATGGAAATACTGCTACCGAAACGTGGCAATGGATCAAAGTGTGGCTGCGTAAAGAAGAATGCCACTATGATGATGTAGTGTCATGCAAATATCTAGTCTTATTGTAACCGATATCAGTGAGGTTTTTACGATCAAGGAAACCATATCGCATGGTTTATATCGATGGCCATCAATATTAGGTCAGTTCACTTTGATCTCAGCCATAGGGCTGAGAAGCTATGGAAATACTGCTACCGAACCGTGGCAATGGATCAAAGTGTGGCTGCGTAAAAAAGAATGCAACCATGATTATGTAGTGTCATGCAAATATCTAGTCATAATGTAACCGATATCAGTAAGGTTTTTACGATCATGGAGACGGTATCGCAGCTAAACCGGATGGGTTATATCGATGGCCATCAATATTAGTTAACTTCACTTTGAGCTTAGCCATAGGGCCGAGAAGCAATGGAAATACTGCTACCGAACCGTGGCAATGGATCAAAGTGTGGCTGCGTAAAGAAGAATGCCACTATGATGATGTAGTGTCATGCAAATATCTAATCTTATTGTAATCGATATCAGTAAGGTTTTTACGATCAATGGGACGATATCGCAGCTAAACCGGATGGTTTATATCGATGGCCATCAATATTAGTTAACTTCACTTTCATCTTAGCCATAAGGCCGAGAAGCACTGGAAATACTGCTACCGAAACGTGGTAATGGATCAAAGTGTGGCTGCGTAAAGAAGAATGCCACTACGATTATGTAGTGTCATGCATATATCTAGTCTTATTGTAACCCAAATCAGTAAGGTTTTTACGGTCAATGGGACGATATCGCAGCTAAACCGGATGGTTTATGTCGATGGCCATCAATATTAGTTAACTTCACTTTGATCGTAGCCATAGGGCCGAGAAGCAATGGAGATACTGCTATCGAAGCTTGGCAATGGATCAAAGTGTGGCTGCGTAAAGAAGAATGCCACTACGATTATGTAGTGTCATGCAAATATCTAGTCTTATTGTAACCGATATCAGTAAGGTTTTTACGATCAAGGAGACGATATCGCAGCTAACCGGATGGTGTATATCGATGGCCATCAATATTAGTTAAGTTCACATTGATCGTAACCATAGGGCCGAGAAGCAATAGAAATACTGCTATCGAACCGTGGTAATGGATCAAAGTGTGGCTGCGTAAAGAAGAATGCCACTACGATTATGTAGTGTCATGCAAATATCTAGTCTTATTGTAACCCAAATCAGTAAGGTTTTTACGGTCAATGGGACGATATCGCAGCTAAACCGGATGGGTTATATCGATGGCCATCAATATTAGTTATCTTCACTTTGAGCTTAGCCATAGGGCCGAGAAGCAATGGAAATACTGCTATCGAAGCGTGGCAATGGATCAAAGTGTGGCTGCGTAAAAAAGAATGCAACCATGATTATGTAGTGTCATGCAAATATCTAGTCATAATGTAACCGATATCAGTAAGGTTTTTACGATCAAGGAGACGGTATCGCAGCTAAACCGGATGGGTTATATCGATGGCCATCAATATTAGTTAATTTCACTTTGAGCTTAGCCATAGGGCCGAGAAGCAATGGCGATACTGCTATCGAAGCGTGGCAATGGATCAAAGTGTGGCTGCGTAAAGAAGAATGCCACTACGATTATGTAGTGTCATGCAAATATCTAGTCTTATTGTAACCGATATCAGTAAGGTTTTTACGATCAAGGAGACGATATCGCAGCTAACCGGATGGTGTATATCGATGGCCATCAATATTAGTTAAGTTCACATTGATCGTAGCCATAGGGCCGAGAAGCAATGGAAATACTGCTATCGAACCGTGGTAATGGATCAAAGTGTGGCTGCGTAAAGAAGAATGCCACTACGATTATGTAGTGTCATGCAAATATCTAATCTTATTGTAATCGATATCAGTAAGGTTTTTACGATCAATGGGACGATATCGCAGCTAAACCGGATGGTTTATATCGATGGCCATCAATATTAGTTCACTTCACTTTCATCTTAGCCATAGGGCCGAGAAGCACTGGAAATACTGCTACCGAAACGTGGTAATGGATCAAAGTATGGCTGCGTAAAGAAGAATGCCAATACGATTATGTAGTGTCATGCATATATCTAGTCTTATTGTAACCCAAATCAGTAAGGTTTTTACGGTCAATGGGACGATATCGCAGCTAAACCGGATGGTTTATGTCGATGGCCATCAATATTAGGTCAGTTCACTTTGATCTCAGCCATAGGGCTGAGAATCTATGGAAATACTGCTACCGAACCGTGGCAATGGATCAAAGTGTGGCTGCGTAAAAAAGAATGCAACCATGATTATGTAGTGTCATGCAAATATTTAGTCATAATGTAACCGATATCAGTAAGGTTTTTTCGATCATGGAGACGGTTTCGCAGCTAAACCGGATGGGTTATATCGATGGCCATCAATATTAGTTAACTTCACTTTGAGCTTAGCCATAGGGCCGAGAAGCAATGGAAATACTGCTACCGAACCGTGGCAATGGATCAAAGTGTGGCTGCGTAAAGAAGAATGCCACTATGATGATGTAGTGTCATGCAAATATCTAATCTTATTGTAATCGATATCAGTAAGGTTTTTACGATCAATGGGACGATATCGCAGCTAAACCGGATGGTTTATATCGATGGCCATCAATATTAGTTAACTTCACTTTCATCTTAGCCATAGGGCCGAGAAGCACTGGAAATACTGCTACCGAAACGTGGTAATGGATCAAAGTGTGGCTGCGTAAAGAAGAATGCCACTACGATTATGTAGTGTCATGCATATATCTAGTCTTATTGTAACCCAAATCAGTAAGGTTTTTACGGTCAATGGGACGATATCGCAGCTAAACCGGATGGTTTATGTCGATGGCCATCAATATTAGGTCAGTTCACTTTGATCTCAGCCATAGGGCTGAGAAGCTATGGAAATACTGCTACCGAACCGTGGCAATGGATCAAAGTGTGGCTGCGTAAAAAAGAATGCAACCATGATTATGTAGTGTCATGCAAATATTTAGTCATAATGTAACCGATATCAGTAAGGTTTTTTCGATCATGGAGACGGTTTCGCAGCTAAACCGGATGGGTTATATCGATGGCCATCAATATTAGTTAACTTCACTTTGAGCTTAGCCATAGGGCCGAGAAGCAATGGAAATACTGCTACCGAACCGTGGCAATGGATCAAAGTGTGGCTGCGTAAAGAAGAATGCCACTATGATGATGTAGTGTCATGCAAATATCTAATCTTATTGTAATCGATATCAGTAAGGTTTTTACGATCAATGGGACGATATCGCAGCTAAACCGGATGGTTTATATCGATGGCCATCAATATTAGTTAACTTCACTTTCATCTTAGCCATAGGGCCGAGAAGCACTGGAAATACTGCTACCGAAACGTGGTAATGGATCAAAGTGTGGCTGCGTAAAGAAGAATGCCACTACGATTATGTAGTGTCATGCATATATCTAGTCTTATTGTAACCCAAATCAGTAAGGTTTTTACGGTCAATGGGACGATATCGCAGCTAAACAGGATGGTTTATGTCGATGGCCATCAATATTAGGTCAGTTCACTTTGATCTCAGCCATAGGGCTGAGAAGCTATGGAAATACTGCTACCGAACCGTGGCAATGGATCAAAGTGTGGCTGCGTAAAAAAGAATGCAACCATGATTATGTAGTGTCATGCAAATATTTAGTCATAATGTAACCGATATCAGTAAGGTTTTTACGATCATGGAGACGGTATCGCAGCTAAACCGGATGGGTTATATCGATGGCCATCAATATTAGTTAACTTCACTTTGAGCTTAGCCATAGGGCCGAGAAGCAATGGAAATACTGCTACCGAACCGTGGCAATGGATCAAAGTGTGGCTGCGTAAAGAAGAATGCCACTATGATGATGTAGTGTCATGCAAATATCTAATCTTATTGTAATCGATATCAGTAAGGTTTTTACGATCAGTGGGACGATATCGCAGCTAAACCGGATGGTTTATATCGATGGCCATCAATATTAGTTAACTTCACTTTCATCTTAGCCATAGGGCCGAGAAGCACTGGAAATACTGCTACCGAAACGTGGTAATGGATCAAAGTGTGGCTGCGTAAAGAAGAATGCCACTACGATTATGTAGTGTCATGCAAATATCTAGTCTTATTGTAACCCAAATCAGTAAGGTTTTTACGGTCAATGGGACGATATCGCAGCTAAACCGGATGGGTTATATCGATGGCCATCAATATTAGTTAACTTCACTTTGAGCTTAGCCATAGGGCCGAGAAGCAATGGAAATACTGCTACCGAAACGTGGCAATGGATCAAAGTGTGGCTGCGTAAAGAAGAATGCCACTATGATGATGTAGTGTCATGCAAATATCTAGTCTTATTGTAACCGATATCAGTGAGGTTTTTACGATCAAGGAAACCATATCGCATGGTTTATATCGATGGCCATCAATATTAGGTCAGTTCACTTTGATCTCAGCCATAGGGCTGAGAAGCTATGGAAATACTGCTACCGAACCGTGGCAATGGATCAAAGTGTGGCTGCGTAAAAAAGAATGCAACCATGATTATGTAGTGTCATGCAAATATCTAGTCATAATGTAACCGATATCAGTAAGGTTTTTACGATCATGGAGACGGTATCGCAGCTAAACCGGATGGGTTATATCGATGGCCATCAATATTAGTTAACTTCACTTTGAGCTTAGCCATAGGGCCGAGAAGCAATGGAAATACTGCTACCGAACCGTGGCAATGGATCAAAGTGTGGCTGCGTAAAGAAGAATGCCACTATGATGATGTAGTGTCATGCAAATATCTAATCTTATTGTAATCGATATCAGTAAGGTTTTTACGATCAATGGGACGATATCGCAGCTAAACCGGATGGTTTTTTATCGATGGCCATCAATATTAGTTAACTTCACTTTCATCTTAGCCATAAGGCCGAGAAGCACTGGAAATACTGCTACCGAAACGTGGTAATGGATCAAAGTGTGGCTGCGTAAAGAAGAATGCCACTACGATTATGTAGTGTCATGCATATATCTACTCTTATTGTAACCCAAATCAGTAAGGTTTTTACGGTCAATGGGACGATATCGCAGCTAAACCGGATGGTTTATGTCGATGGCCATCAATATTAGTTAACTTCACTTTCATCGTAGCCATAGGGCCGAGAAGCAATGGAGATACTGCTATCGAAGCGTGGCAATGGATCAAAGTGTGGCTGCGTAAAGAAGAATGCCACTACGATTATGTAGTGTCATGCAAATATCTAGTCTTATTGTAACCGATATCAGTAAGGTTTTTACGATCAAGGAGACGATATCGCAGCTAACCGGATGGTGTATATCGATGGCCATCAATATTAGTTAAGTTCACATTGATCGTAGCCATAGGGCCGAGAAGCAATGGAAATACTGCTATCGAACCGTGGTAATGGATCAAAGTGTGGCTGCGTAAAGAAGAATGCCACTACGATTATGTAGTGTCATGCATATATCTAGTCTTATTGTAACCCAAATCAGTAAGGTTTTTACGGTCAATGGGACGATATCGCAGCTAAACCGGATGGGTTATATCGATGGCCATCAATATTAGTTAACTTCACTTTGAGCTTAGCCATAGGGCCGAGAAGCAATGGAAATACTGCTACCGAACCGTGGCAATGGATCAAAGTGTGGCTGCGTAAAGAAGAATGCCACTATGATGATGTAGTGTCATGCAAATATCTAATCTTATTGTAATCGATATCAGTAAGGTTTTTACGGTCAATGGGACGATATCGCAGCTAAACCGGATGGTTTATATCGATGGCCATCAATATTAGTTAACTTCACTTTCATCTTAGCCATAGGGCCGAGAAGCACTGGAAATACTGCTACCGAAACGTGGTAATGGATCAAAGTGTGGCTGCGTAAAGAAGAATGCCACTACGATTATGTAGTGTCATGCATATATCTAGTCTTATTGTAACCCAAATCAGTAAGGTTTTTACGGTCAATGGGACGATATCGCAGCTAAACCGGATGGTTTATGTCGATGGCCATCAATATTAGTTAACTTCACTTTGATCGTAGCCATAGGGCCGAGAAGCAATGGAGATACTGCTATCGAAGCGTGGCAATGGATCAAAGTGTGGCTGCGTAAAGAAGAATGCCACTATGATTATGTAGTGTGATGCAAATATCTAGTCTTATTGCAACCGATATCAGTAAGGTTTTTACGATCAAAGAGACGATATGGCGGCTAAACCGGATGGTTTATATCGATGGCCATCAATATTAGTTAACTTCACTTTGATCGTAGCCATAGGGCCGAGAAGCAATAGAAATACTGCTATCGAACCGTGGTAATGGATCAAAGTGTGGCTGCGTAAAGAAGAATGCCACTACGATTATGTAGTGTCATGCAAATATCTAGTCTTATTGTAACCCAAATCAGTAAGGTTTTTACGGTCAATGGGACGATATCGCAGCTAAACCGGATGGGTTATATCGATGGCCATCAATATTAGTTAACTTCACTTTGAGCTTAGCCATAGGGCCGAGAAGCAATGGAAATACTGCTACCGAAACGTGGCAATGGATCAAAGTGTGGCTGCGTAAAGAAGAATGCCACTATGATGATGTAGTGTCATGCAAATATCTAGTCTTATTGTAACCGATATCAGTGAGGTTTTTACGATCAAGGAAACCATATCGCATGGTTTATATCGATGGCCATCAATATTAGGTCAGTTCACTTTGATCTCAGCCATAGGGCTGAGAAGCTATGGAAATACTGCTACCGAACCGTGGCAATGGATCAAAGTGTGGCTGCGTAAAAAAGAATGCAACCATGATTATGTAGTGTCATGCAAATATCTAGTCATAATGTAACCGATATCAGTAAGGTTTTTACGATCATGGAGACGGTATCGCAGCTAAACCGGATGGGTTATATCGATGGCCATCAATATTAGTTAACTTCACTTTGAGCTTAGCCATAGGGCCGAGAAGCAATGGAAATACTGCTACCGAACCGTGGCAATGGATCAAAGTGTGGCTGCGTAAAGAAGAATGCCACTATGATGATGTAGTGTCATGCAAATATCTAATCTTATTGTAATCGATATCAGTAAGGTTTTTACGATCAATGGGACGATATCGCAGCTAAACCGGATGGTTTATATCGATGGCCATCAATATTAGTTAACTTCACTTTCATCTTAGCCATAAGGCCGAGAAGCACTGGAAATACTGCTACCGAAACGTGGTAATGGATCAAAGTGTGGCTGCGTAAAGAAGAATGCCACTACGATTATGTAGTGTCATGCATATATCTAGTCTTATTGTAACCCAAATCAGTAAGGTTTTTACGGTCAATGGGACGATATCGCAGCTAAACCGGATGGTTTATGTCGATGGCCATCAATATTAGTTAACTTCACTTTGATCGTAGCCATAGGGCCGAGAAGCAATGGAGATACTGCTATCGAAGCGTGGCAATGGATCAAAGTGTGGCTGCGTAAAGAAGAATGCCACTACGATTATGTAGTGTCATGCAAATATCTAGTCTTATTGTAACCGATATCAGTAAGGTTTTTACGATCAAGGAGACGATATCGCAGCTAACCGGATGGTGTATATCGATGGCCATCAATATTAGTTAAGTTCACATTGATCGTAGCCATAGGGCCGAGAAGCAATGGAAATACTGCTATCGAACCGTGGTAATGGATCAAAGTGTGGCTGCGTAAAGAAGAATGCCACTACGATTATGTAGTGTCATGCATATATCTAGTCTTATTGTAACCCAAATCAGTAAGGTTTTTACGGTCAATGGGACGATATCGCAGCTAAACCGGATGGGTTATATCGATGGCCATCAATATTAGTTAACTTCACTTTGAGCTTAGCCATAGGGCCGAGAAGCAATGGAAATACTGCTACCGAACCGTGGCAATGGATCAAAGTGTGGCTGCGTAAAGAAGAATGCCACTATGATGATGTAGTGTCATGCAAATATCTAATCTTATTGTAATCGATATCAGTAAGGTTTTTACAGTCAATGGGACGATATCGCAGCTAAACCGGATGGTTTATATCGATGGCCATCAATATTAGTTAACTTCACTTTCATCTTAGCCATAGGGCCGAGAAGCACTGGAAATACTGCTACCGAAACGTGGTAATGGATCAAAGTGTGGCTGCGTAAAGAAGAATGCCACTACGATTATGTAGTGTCATGCATATATCTAGTCTTATTGTAACCCAAATCAGTAAGGTTTTTACGGTCAATGGGACGATATCGCAGCTAAACCGGATGGTTTATGTCGATGGCCATCAATATTAGTTAACTTCACTTTGATCGTAGCCATAGGGCCGAGAAGCAATGGAGATACTGCTATCGAAGCTTGGCAATGGATCAAAGTGTGGCTGCGTAAAGAAGAATGCCACTACGATTATGTAGTGTCATGCAAATATCTAGTCTTATTGTAACCGATATCAGTAAGGTTTTTACGATCAAGGAGACGATATCGCAGCTAACCGGATGGTGTATATCGATGGCCATCAATATTAGTTAAGTTCACATTGATCGTAACCATAGGGCCGAGAAGCAATAGAAATACTGCTATCGAACCGTGGTAATGGATCAAAGTGTGGCTGCGTAAAGAAGAATGCCACTACGATTATGTAGTGTCATGCAAATATCTAGTCTTATTGTAACCCAAATCAGTAAGGTTTTTACGGTCAATGGGACGATATCGCAGCTAAACCGGATGGGTTATATCGATGGCCATCAATATTAGTTATCTTCACTTTGAGCTTAGCCATAGGGCCGAGAAGCAATGGAAATACTGCTATCGAAGCGTGGCAATGGATCAAAGTGTGGCTGCGTAAAGATGAATGCCACTATGATGATGTAGTGTCATGCAAATATCTAGTCTTATTGTAACCGATATCAGTGAGGTTTTTACGATCAAGGAAACCATATCGCATGGTTTATATCGATGGCCATCAATATTAGGTCAGTTCACTTTGATCTCAGCCATAGGGCTGAGAAGCTATGGAAATACTGCTACCGAACCGTGGCAATGGATCAAAGTGTGGCTGCGTAAAAAAGAATGCAACCATGATTATGTAGTGTCATGCAAATATCTAGTCATAATGTAACCGATATCAGTAAGGTTTTTACGATCAAGGAGACGGTATCGCAGCTAAACCGGATGGGTTATATCGATGGCCATCAATATTAGTTAATTTCACTTTGAGCTTAGCCATAGGGCCGAGAAGCAATGGCGATACTGCTATCGAAGCGTGGCAATGGATCAAAGTGTGGCTGCGTAAAGAAGAATGCCACTACGATTATGTAGTGTCATGCAAATATCTAGTCTTATTGTAACCGATATCAGTAAGGTTTTTACGATCAAGGAGACGATATCGCAGCTAACCGGATGGTGTATATCGATGGCCATCAATATTAGTTAAGTTCACATTGATCGTAGCCATAGGGCCGAGAAGCAATAGAAATACTGCTATCGAACCGTGGTAATGGATCAAAGTGTGGCTGCGTAAAGAAGAATGCCACTACGATTATGTAGTGTCATGCAAATATCTAGTCTTATTGTAACCCAAATCAGTAAGGTTTTTACGGTCAATGGGACGATATCGCAGCTAAACCGGATGGGTTATATCGATGGCCATCAATATTAGTTATCTTCACTTTGAGCTTAGCCATAGGGCCGAGAAGCAATGGAAATACTGCTATCGAAGCGTGGCAATGGATCAAAGTGTGGCTGCGTAAAGATGAATGCCACTATGATGATGTAGTGTCATGCAAATATCTAGTCTTATTGTAACCGATATCAGTGAGGTTTTTACGATCAAGGAAACCATATCGCATGGTTTATATCGATGGCCATCAATATTAGGTCAGTTCACTTTGATCTCAGCCATAGGGCTGAGAAGCTATGGAAATACTGCTACCGAACCGTGGCAATGGATCAAAGTGTGGCTGCGTAAAAAAGAATGCAACCATGATTATGTAGTGTCACGCAAATATCTAGTCATAATGTAACCGATATCAGTAAGGTTTTTACGATCAAGGAGACGGTATCGCAGCTAAACCGGATGGGTTATATCGATGGCCATCAATATTAGTTAATTTCACTTTGAGCTTAGCCATAGGGCCGAGAAGCAATGGCGATACTGCTATCGAAGCGTGGCAATGGATCAAAGTGTGGCTGCGTAAAGAAGAATGCCACTACGATTATGTAGTGTCATGCAAATATCTAGTCTTATTGTAACCGATATCAGTAAGGTTTTTACGATCAAGGAGACGATATCGCAGCTAACCGGATGGTGTATATCGATGGCCATCAATATTAGTTAAGTTCACATTGATCGCAGCCATAGGGTCGAGAAGCAATGGAAATACTGCTATCGAACCGTGGTAATGGATCAAAGTGTGGCTGCGTAAAGAAGAATGCCACTACGATTATGTAGTGTCATGCAAATATCTAATCTTATTGTAATCGATATCAGTAAGGTTTTTACGATCAATGGGACGATATCGCAGCTAAACCGGATGGGTTATATCGATGGCCATCAATATTAGTTAATTTCACTTTGAGCTTAGCCATAGGGCCGAGAAGCAATGGCGATACTGCTATCGAAGCGTGGCAATGGATCAAAGTGTGGCTGCGTAAAGAAGAATGCCACTACGATTATGTAGTGTCATGCAAATATCTAGTCTTATTGTAACCGATATCAGTAAGGTTTTTACGATCAAGGAGACGATATCGCAGCTAACCGGATGGTGTATATCGATGGCCATCAATATTAGTTAAGTTCACATTGATCGTAGCCATAGGGCCGAGAAGCAATAGAAATACTGCTATCGAACCGTGGTAATGGATCAAAGTGTGGCTGCGTAAAGAAGAATGCCACTACGATTATGTAGTGTCATGCAAATATCTAGTCTTATTGTAACCCAAATCAGTAAGGTTTTTACGGTCAATGGGACGATATCGCAGCTAAACCGGATGGGTTATATCGATGGCCATCAATATTAGTTATCTTCACTTTGAGCTTAGCCATAGGGCCGAGAAGCAATGGAAATACTGCTATCGAAGCGTGGCAATGGATCAAAGTGTGGCTGCGTAAAGATGAATGCCACTATGATGATGTAGTGTCATGCAAATATCTAGTCTTATTGTAACCGATATCAGTGAGGTTTTTACGATCAAGGAAACCATATCGCATGGTTTATATCGATGGCCATCAATATTAGGTCAGTTCACTTTGATCTCAGCCATAGGGCTGAGAAGCTATGGAAATACTGCTACCGAACCGTGGCAATGGATCAAAGTGTGGCTGCGTAAAAAAGAATGCAACCATGATTATGTAGTGTCACGCAAATATCTAGTCATAATGTAACCGATATCAGTAAGGTTTTTACGATCAAGGAGACGGTATCGCAGCTAAACCGGATGGGTTATATCGATGGCCATCAATATTAGTTAATTTCACTTTGAGCTTAGCCATAGGGCCGAGAAGCAATGGCGATACTGCTATCGAAGCGTGGCAATGGATCAAAGTGTGGCTGCGTAAAGAAGAATGCCACTACGATTATGTAGTGTCATGCAAATATCTAGTCTTATTGTAACCGATATCAGTAAGGTTTTTACGATCAAGGAGACGATATCGCAGCTAACCGGATGGTGTATATCGATGGCCATCAATATTAGTTAAGTTCACATTGATCGTAGCCATAGGGCCGAGAAGCAATGGAAATACTGCTATCGAACCGTGGTAATGGATCAAAGTGTGGCTGCGTAAAGAAGAATGCCACTACGATTATGTAGTGTCATGCAAATATCTAATCTTATTGTAATCGATATCAGTAAGGTTTTTACGATCAATGGGACGATATCGCAGCTAAACCGGATGGTTTATATCGATGGCCATCAATATTAGTTAACTTCACTTTCATCTTAGCCATAGGGCCGAGAAGCACTGGAAATACTGCTACCGAAACGTGGTAATGGATCAAAGTATGGCTGCGTAAAGAAGAATGCCACTACGATTATGTAGTGTCATGCATATATCTAGTCTTATTGTAACCCAAATCAGTAAGGTTTTTACGGTCAATGGGACGATATCGCAGCTAAACCGGATGGGTTATATCGATGGCCATCAATATTAGTTATCTTCACTTTGAGCTTAGCCATAGGGCCGAGAAGCAATGGAAATACTGCTATCGAAGCGTGGCAATGGATCAAAGTGTGGCTGCGTAAAGATGAATGCCACTATGATGATGTAGTGTCATGCAAATATCTAGTCTTATTGTAACCGATATCAGTGAGGTTTTTACGATCAAGGAAACCATATCGCATGGTTTATATCGATGGCCATCAATATTAGGTCAGTTCACTTTGATCTCAGCCATAGGGCTGAGAAGCTATGGAAATACTGCTACCGAACCGTGGCAATGGATCAAAGTGTGGCTGCGTAAAAAAGAATGCAACCATGATTATGTAGTGTCACGCAAATATCTAGTCATAATGTAACCGATATCAGTAAGGTTTTTACGATCAAGGAGACGGTATTGCAGCTAAACCGGATGGGTTATATCGATGGCCATCAATATTAGTTAATTTCACTTTGAGCTTAGCCATAGGGCCGAGAAGCAATGGCGATACTGCTATCGAAGCGTGGCAATGGATCAAAGTGTGGCTGCGTAAAGAAGAATGCCACTACGATTATGTAGTGTCATGCAAATATCTAGTCTTATTGTAACCGATATCAGTAAGGTTTTTACGATCAAGGAGACGATATCGCAGCTAACCGGATGGTGTATATCGATGGCCATCAATATTAGTTAAGTTCACATTGATCGTAGCCATAGGGCCGAGAAGCAATGGAAATACTGCTATCGAACCGTGGTAATGGATCAAAGTGTGGCTGCGTAAAGAAGAATGCCACTACGATTATGTAGTGTCATGCAAATATCTAATCTTATTGTAATCGATATCAGTAACGTTTTTACGATCAATGGGACGATATCGCAGCTAAACCGGATGGTTTATATCGATGGCCATCAATATTAGTTAACTTCACTTTCATCTTAGCCATAGGGCCGAGAAGCACTGGAAATACTGCTACCGAAACGTGGTAATGGATCAAAGTATGGCTGCGTAAAGAAGAATGCCACTACGATTATGTAGTGTCATGCATATATCTAGTCTTATTGTAACCCAAATCAGTAAGGTTTTTACGGTCAATGGGACGATATCGCAGCTAAACCGGATGGTTTATGTCGATGGCCATCAATATTAGGTCAGTTCACTTTGATCTCAGCCATAGGGCTGAGAAGCTATGGAAATACTGCTACCGAACCATGGCAATGGATCAAAGTGTGGCTGCGTAAAAAAGAATGCAACCATGATTATGTAGTGTCATGCAAATATTTAGTCATAATGTAACCGATATCAGTAAGGTTTTTACGATCATGGAGACGGTATCGCAGCTAAACCGGATGGGTTATATCGATGGCCATCAATATTAGTTAACTTCACTTTGAGCTTAGCCATAGGGCCGAGAAGCAATGGAAATACTGCTACCGAACCGTGGCAATGGATCAAAGTGTGGCTGCGTAAAGAAGAATGCCACTATGATGATGTAGTGTCATGCAAATATCTAATCTTATTGTAACCGATATCAGTAAGGTTTTTACGATCAAGGAGACGATATCGCAGCTAACCGGATGGTGTATATCGATGGCCATCAATATTAGTTAAGTTCACATTGATCGTAGCCATAGGGCCGAGAAGCAATAGAAATACTGCTATCGAACCGTGGTAATGGATCAAAGTGTGGCTGCGTAAAGAAGAATGCCACTACGATTATGTAGTGTCATGCAAATATCTAGTCTTATTGTAACCCAAATCAGTAAGGTTTTTACGGTCAATGGGACGATATCGCAGCTAAACCGGATGGGTTATATCGATGGCCATCAATATTAGTTAACTTCACTTTGAGCTTAGCCATAGGGCCGAGAAGCACTGGAAATACTGCTACCGAGACGTGGCAATGGATCAAAGTGTGGCTGCGTAAAGAAGAATGCCACTATGATGATGTAGTGTCATGCAAATATCTAGTCTTATTGTAACCCAAATCAGTAAGGTTTTTACGGTCAATGGGACGATATCGCAGCTAAACCGGATGGTTTATGTCGATGGCCATCAATATTAGTTAACTTCACTTTGATCGTAGCCATAGGGCCGAGAAGCAATGGAGATACTGCTATCGAAGCGTGGCAATGGATCAAAGTGTGGCTGCGTAAAGAAGAATGCCACTACGATTATGTAGTGTCATGCAAATATCTAGTGTTATTGTAACCGATATCAGTAAGGTTTTTACGATCAAGGAGGCGATATCGCAGCTAACCGGATGGTGTATATCGATGGCCATCAATATTAGTTAAGTTCACATTGATCGTAGCCATAGGGCCGAGAAGCAATGGAAATACTGCTATCGAACCGTGGTAATGGATCAAAGTGTGGCTGCGTAAAGAAGAATGCCACTACGATTATGTAGTGTCATGCATATATCTAGTCTTATTGTAACCCAAATCAGTAAGGTTTTTACGGTCAATGGAACGATATCGCAGCTAAACCGGATGGGTTATATCGATGGCCATCAATATTAGTTAACTTCACTTTGAGCTTAGCCATAGGGCCGAGAAGCAATGGAAATACTGCTACCGAACCGTGGCAATGGATCAAAGTGTGGCTGCGTAAAGAAGAATGCCACTATGATGATGTAGTGTCATGCAAATATCTAATCTTATTGTAATCGATATCAGTAAGGTTTTTACGGTCAATGGGACGATATCGCAGCTAAACCGGATGGTTTATATCGATGGCCATCAATATTAGTTATCTTCACTTTAACCCTCGCACCACCGGACTGGGTATATTTTACCCGAGCCTGACGAATGGCAACCCTTTCTACGTAGATATGCCGATAATGTCACTGGCTACAAACGTAGCCATGTTGCGGAAACTGTAGAATGACAGTTACCGACTCAGTGCTACTAGTGTCGGTTGGAATTAAAGCAGGCTTTACACTTTTCAGTTTTCTTTCAGCGCGCCAGACATGTACAAGGGTGATCACGCAACTTGCACACCTGTATGTATTCGTTACGTTCTCTGTGTCAATGCGAATCACTACCTCAGATTCCGGCGACAATACCACGCTTCCTAACTTCTGTCATATACGTAAATTGTCTCATCCTTTCCGCGGTCGAAGTCCAATGTGCCGTGCGTTACCAGGGAGCGCTCAGTCGCAAACGGATATGTGCGTATTCGCAGTGTTTCGGTGCAGTGGAGAGACATGTGCTTCGATGGCGACTCGAGGAAGCGGATTCAGTACGAGTCGCGGAACTATTTCCATGCAGGACAGTGACAAAAATAATGGTGATGAGGACACCCCAGTGACAGTGGTAGTGGACTGAGTGCGGACAGTAGCTGTAGTGAATTTATTGATAACCCACCCGAAGGGAACGCGTCCGAGAGCGACGCATTTTTAGGTTACGAAAGCGATGACGACGCGAAGAAGACGATGTTGACGGCGCGAAGAGGGAGACGGCGCAAGGAGGACGACAGCGCGAGGAGGACGACGGAGCCAGGAGGACGACGGAGCGAGGAGGACGACGGCGCGAGGAGGGCTACGCCGCGAAGAAGACGACGAATAATGAAGAGCCACCAATTGCACCGTGGGGGATTTACAAATTAGCAACAAATTGTTAACAATTTATAAGAAATACATTGCAATGTTGCAAAAATGTGCGTACGCAAAATATTAAATTTTGCTTCAAAAATATTGCAAATAATTTATAAACAAATTGTCAACAATTTATAAAAAATACATTGCAATGTTGCAAAAATGTGCGTACGCAAACTATTAAATTTTGCTTCAAAAATATTGCAAATAATTTATAAACAAATTGTTAACAATTTATAAAAAATACATTGCAATGTTGCAAAAATGTGCGTACGCAAAATATTAAATTTTGTTTCAAAAATATTGCAAATAAATTATAAACAAATTGTTAACAATGTATATAATATTTGGAAGCATCAAGAAGAATCATGTATGTAGCCAGAAAGAACGATTTTCGTGGAATAAATAATTCAACAAGTGTAACCACTGTTTTACTTTCTTGACCTGTAGTTTCTGTAACGAGTGACTTTACCGGCATACCCGTGTAGAATGGGTTGCCATGCTTCAGGCCTGGGTCAAATCTACCCATCCGGTACGCGCTGTCGCGATTCTATTTTCCGGTAGTGCGAGGGTTAATATTAGCCATAGGGCCGAGAAGCAATGGAAATACTGCTATCGAAGCGTGGCAATGGATCAAAGTGTGGCTGCGTAAAGATGAATGCCACTATGATGATGTAGTGTCATGCAAATATCTAGTCTTATTGTAACCGATATCAGTGAGGTTTTTACGATCAAGGAAACCATATCGCATGGTTTATATCGATGGCCATCAATATTAGGTCAGTTCACTTTGATCTCAGCCATAGGGCTGAGAAGCTATGGAAATACTGCTACCGAACCGTGGCAATGGATCAAAGTGTGGCTGCGTAAAAAAGAATGCAACCATGATTATGTAGTGTCATGCAAATATCTAGTCTTATTGTAACCGATATCAGTGAGGTTTTTACGATCAAGGAGATGATATCGCAGCTAAACCGGATGATTTATATCGATGGCCATCAATATTAGTTAACTTCACTTTGATCGTATCCATAGGGCCTAGAAGCAATGGAAATACTGCTAACAAACCGTGGCAATGGATCAAAGTGTGGCTGCGTAAAGGAGAATGCCATTATGATTATGTAGGGTCATGCAAATATCTAGTCTTATTGCAACCGATATCAGTAAGGTTTTTACGATCAAGGAGATGATATCGCAGCTAAACCGGATGGTTTATATCGATGGCGATCAATATTAGTTAACTTCACTTTGATCGTATCCATAGGGCCTAGAAGCAATGGAAATACTGCTATCGAACCGTGGCAATGGATCAAAGTGTGGCTGCGTAAAGAAGAATGCCACTATGATTATGTAGGGTCATGCAAATATCTAGTCTTATTGTAACCCAAATCAGTAAGGTTTTTACGGTCAATGGGACGATATCGCAGCTAAACCGGATGGTTTATATCGATGGCCATCAATATTAGTTAACTTCACATTGATCGTAGCCATAGGGCCGAGGAGCAATGGAAATACTGCTACCGAACCGTGGCAATGGATTAAAGTGTGGCTGCGTAAAGGAGAATGTCACTATGATTATGTAGTGTCATGCAAATATCTAGTCTTATTGTAACCGATATCAGTGAGGTTTTTACGATCAAGGAGACCATATCACATGGTTTATATCGATGGCCATCAATATTAGGTCAGTTCACTTTGATCTCAGCCATAGGGCTGAGAAGCTATGGAAATACTGCTACCGAACCATGGCAATGGATCAAAGTGTGGCTGCGTAAAGAAGAATGCCACTATGATTATGCAGTGTCATGCAAATATCTAGTCTTATTGTAACCGATATCAGTGAGGTTTTTACGATCAAGGAGATGATATCGCAGCTAAACCGGATGGTTTATATCGATGGCCATCAATATTAGTTAACTTCACATTGATCGTATCCATAGGGCCTAGAAGCAATGGAAATACTGCTATCGAACCGTGGCAATGGATCAAAGTGTGGCTGCGTAAAGAAGAATGCCACTATGATTATGTAGGGTCATGCAAATATCTAGTCTTATTATAACCGATATCAGTAAGGTTTTTACGATCAAGGAGACAATGTCGCAGCTAAACCGGATGGTTTATATCGATGGCCATCAATATCAGGTCAGTTCACTTTGATCTTAGCCATAGGGCCGAGAAGCAATGGAAATACTGCTACAGAACCGTGGTAATGGATCAAAGTGTGGCTGCGTAAAGAAGAATGCCAATACGATTATGTAGTGTGATGCAAATATCTAGTCTTATTGCAACCGATATCAGTAAGGTTTTTACGGTCAATGGGACGATATCGCAGCTAAACCGGATGGTTTATATCGATGGCCATCAATATTAGTTAACTTCACTTTGATCTTAGCCATAGGGCCGAGAAGCAATGGAAAAACTGCTACCGAACCGTGGCAATGCATCAAAGTGTGGCTGCGTTAAGAAGAATGCCACTATGATTATTGTTCCGTACGCAACGCCGTGATTGAGGTGGATGCATGCAGGCGCTTCGATTCTCGAGCGATAGAGCGTCGTCACTGCCAAAAGATCAGGCTTTGTTTGTTTTTTCCGCTCAGCGAGATCCGAAAAAGACAGTCTCCGCGCATACCTCACATGGTTCGGATCGGCACATTCTATCTCGCTTTCGGTGTGATTTACAGTTGCATTGTGAGTGAGTGAGTGAGCAATAACATTAATTGTGAGGTACCTCAATCTCGTTATCGTCTCATAATAGAGATCAGAATCGTACATATACAAAGGTTTCTCACTGGACCTACATATCCAAGCACACATAACCTGAACTGGTATTCATTGAAATCTCAGATTCTGCGAGCTCAGGGTATTATAGGAATTGCCCTCGGTATCACTCATAGCCGTGCCCTGAGACCAGATACGTAGCTTTAATATGATGGCGACACGTAACACGAAATCAATGAATTACCTGCTTTGGGAGTATATACACTCATATCAAATCCATGGCACACAGCAATGCCGCTTCTCATGAGCATCAAACATAAAATATCTGCACTACATTAATTTGTCGTGTAGAGTCCGCAGTTTCAGGGTAATATAGGAATTAACCTCGGTATCAATCATAACCGTGCCCTGAGACCGGACACGTGGCTTAATACTATGGCGACACGTAACAATTATGTAGTGTGATGCAAATATCTAGTCTTATTGCAACCGATATCAGTAAGGTTTTTACGATCAAAGAGACGATATGGCGGCTAAACCGGATGGTTTATATCGATGGCCATCAATATTAGTTAACTTCACTTTGATCTTAGCCATAGGGCCGAGAAGCACGGGAAATACTGCTACCGAACCGTGGCAATGGATCAAAGTGTGGCTGCGTAGAGGAGAGTGTCACTATGATTATGTAGGGTCATGCAAATATCTAGTCTTATTGCAACCGATATCAGTAAGGTTTTTACGATCAAGGAGACGATATCGCAGCTAACCGGATGGTTTATATCGATGGCCATCAATATTAGTTAACTTCACTTTGATCGTATCCTTAGGGCCTAGAAGCAATGGAAATACTGCTAACAAACCGTGGCAATGGATCAAAGTGTGGCTGCGTAAAGGAGAATGCCATTATGATTATGTAAGGGTCATGCAAATATCTAGTCTCATTATAACCGATATCAGTAAGGTTTTTACGATCAAGGAGACGATGTCGCAGCTAAACCGGATGGTTTATATCGATGGCCATCAATATCAGGTCAGTTCACTTTGATCTTAGCCATAGGGCCGAGAAGCAATGGAAATACTGCTACAGAACCGTGGTAATGGATCAAAGTGTGGCTGCGTAAAGAAGAATGCCAATACGATTATGTAGTGTGATGCAAATATCTAGTCTTATTGCAACCGATATCAGTAAGGTTTTTACGGTCAATGGGACGATATCGCAGCTAAACCGGATGGTTTATATCGATGGCCATCAATATTAGTTAACTTCACTTTGATCTTAGCCATAGGGCCGAGAAGCAATGGAAAAACTGCTACCGAACCGTGGCAATGCATCAAAGTGTGGCTGCGTTAAGAAGAATGCCACTATGATTATTGTTCCGTACGCAACGCCGTGATTGAGGTGGATGCATGCAGACGCTTCGATTCTCGAGCGATAGAGCGTCGTCACTGCCAAAAGATCAGGCTTTGTTTGTTTTTTCCGCTCAGCGAGATCCGAAAAAGACAGTCTCCGCGCATACCTCACATGGTTCGGATCGGCACATTCTATCTCGCTTTCGGTGTGATTTACAGTTGCATTGTGAGTGAGTGAGTGAGCAATAACATTAATTGTGAGGTACCTCAATCTCGTTATCGTCTCATAATAGAGATCAGAATCGTACATATACAAAGGTTTCTCACTGGACCTACATATCCAAGCACACATAACCTGAACTGGTATTCATTGAAATCTCAGATTCTGCGAGCTCAGGGTATTATAGGAATTGCCCTCGGTATCACTCATAGCCGTGCCCTGAGACCAGATACGTAGCTTTAATATGATGGCGACACGTAACACGAAATCAATGAATTACCTGCTTTGGGAGTATATACACTCATATCAAATCCATGGCACACAGCAATGCCGCTTCTCATGAGCATCAAACATAAAATATCTGCACTACATTAATTTGTCGTGTAGAGTCCGCAGTTTCAGGGTAATATAGGAATTAACCTCGGTATCAATCATAACCGTGCCCTGAGACCGGACACGTGGCTTAATACTATGGCGACACGTAACAATTATGTAGTGTGATGCAAATATCTAGTCTTATTGCAACCGATATCAGTAAGGTTTTTACGATCAAAGAGACGATATGGCGGCTAAACCGGATGGTTTATATCGATGGCCATCAATATTAGTTAACTTCACTTTGATCTTAGCCATAGGGCCGAGAAGCACGGGAAATACTGCTACCGAACCGTGGCAATGGATCAAAGTGTGGCTGCGTAGAGGAGAGTGTCACTATGATTATGTAGGGTCATGCAAATATCTAGTCTTATTGCAACCGATATCAGTAAGGTTTTTACGATCAAGGAGACGATATCGCAGCTAACCGGATGGTTTATATCGATGGCCATCAATATTAGTTAACTTCACTTTGATCGTATCCTTAGGGCCTAGAAGCAATGGAAATACTGCTAACAAACCGTGGCAATGGATCAAAGTGTGGCTGCGTAAAGGAGAATGCCATTATGATTATGTAAGGGTCATGCAAATATCTAGTCTCATTATAACCGATATCAGTAAGGTTTTTACGATCAAGGAGACGATGTCGCAGCTAAACCGGATGGTTTATATCGATGGCCATCAATATTAGGTCAGTTCACTTAGATCTCAGCCATAGGGCTGAGAAGCTATGGAAATACTGCTACCGAACCATGGCAATGGATCAAAGTGTGGCTGCGTAAAGAAGAATGCCACTATGATTATGTAGGGTCATGCAAATATCTAGTCTTATTGTAACCCAAATCACTAAGGTTTTTACGGTCAATGGGACGATATGGCGGCTAAACCGGATGGTTTATATCGATGGCCATCAATATTAGTTAACTTCACTTTGATCGTAGCCATAGGGCCGAGAAGCCATGGAAATACTGCTATCGAAGCGTGGCAATGGATCAAAGTCTGGCTGCGTAAAGAAGAAAGCCACAATGATTATGTAGTGTCATGCAAATATCTAGTCTTATTGCAACCGACATCAGTAAGGTTTTTTCGATCAAGGAGACGATATCGCAGCTAACCGGATAGTTCATATTGATGGCCATCAATATTAGTTAACTTCACTTTGATCGTATCCATTGGGCCTAGAAGCAATGGAAATACTGCTATCGAAGCGTGGCGATGGATCAAAGTGTAGCTGCGTAAAGAAGAATGCCACTATGATTATGTATGGTCATGCAAATATCTAGTCTTTTTGTAACCGATATCAATAAGGTTTTTACGATCAAGGAGACGATATCGCAGCTAAACCGGATGGTTTATATCGATGGCCATCAACATTAGTTCAGTTCACTTTGATCTCAGCTATAGGGCTGAGAAGCAATGGAAATACTGCTACCGAACCATGGCATTGGACCAAAGTGTGACTGCGTAAAGAAGAATGCCACTACGATTATGTAGTGTCATGCAAATATCTAGTCTTATTGCAACCGATATCAGTAAGGTTTTTACGATCAAGGAAACGATATCGCAGCTAAACCGGATGGATTATATCGATGGCCATCAATATTAGTTAACTTCACTTTGATCTTAGCCATACTGCCGAGAAGCAATGGAAATAATGCGACGGAACCGTGGCAATGGATCAAAGTGTGGCTGCGTAAAGAAGAATGCCACTATGATTATGAAGCGTCATGCAAATATCTAGTCTTATTGCAACCGATATCAGCAAGGTTTTTACGATCAAGGAGACGATATCGCAGCTAACTGGATAGTGTATATCGATGGCCATCAATATTAGTTCAGTTCACTTTGATCTCAGCTATTGGGCTCAGAAGCAATGGAAATACTGCTACCGAACCATGGCAATGGACCAAAGTGTGACTGCGTAAAGAAGAATGCCACTATGATTATGTAGTGTCATGCAAATATCTAGTCTTATTGTAACCGATATCAGTAAGGTTTTTACGATCAAAGAGACGATATGGCGGCTAAACCGGATGGTTTATATCGATGGCCATCAATATTAGTTAACTTCACTTTGATCGTAGCCATAGGGCCGAGAAGCAATGGAGATAGTGCTATCGAAGCGTGGCAATGGATCAAAGTGTGGCTGCGTAAAGAAGAATGCCACTACGATTATGTAGTGACATGCAAATATCTAGTCTTATTGTAACCGATATCAGTAAGGTTTTTACGATCAAGGAGACGATATCGCAGCTAACCGGATGGTGTATATCGATGGCCATCAATATTAGTTAAGTTCACATTGATCGTAGCCATAGGGCCGAGAAACAATGGAAATACTGCTATCGAACCGTGGCAATGGATCAAAGTGTGACTGCGTAAAGAAGAATGCCACTATGATTATGTAGTGTCACGCAAAAATCTAGTCTTATTGTAACCGATATCAGTGAGGTTTTTACGATCAAGGAGATGATATCGCAGCTAAACCGGATGGTTTATATTGATGGCCATCAATATTAGTTAACTTCACTTTGATCGTATCCATTGGGCCTAGAAGCAATGGAAATACTGCTATCGAAGCGTGGCGATGGATCAAAGTGTAGCTGCGTAAAGAAGAATGCCACTATGATTATGTATGGTCATGCAAATATCTAGTCTTTTTGTAACCGATATCAATAAGGTTTTTACGATCAAGGAGACGATATCGCAGCTAAACCGGATGGTTTATATCGATGGCTATCAATATTATTTAACTTCACTTTGACCTTAGCCAAAGGGACGAGAAGCAATGAAAATACTGCTACCGAACCGTGGCAATGGATCAAAGTGTGGCTGCGTAAAGAAGAATGTCACTATGATTATGTAGTGTCACGCAAATATCTAGTCTTATTGTGACCGATATCAGTAAGATTTTTACGATCAATGAGACGATATCGCAGCTAAACCGGATGGTTTATATCGATGGCCATCAACATTAGTTCAGTTCACTTTGATCTCAGCTATAGGGCTGAGAAGCAATGGAAATACTGCTACCGAACCATGGCATTGGACCAAAGTGTGACTGCGTAAAGAAGAATGCCACTACGATTATGTAGTGTCATGCAAATATCTAGTCTTATTGCAACCGATATCAGTAAGGTTTTTACGATCAAGGAGACGATATCGCAGCTAAATCGGATGGATTATATCGATGGCCATCAATATTAGTTGACTTCACTTTGATCTTAGCCATACTGCCGAGAAGCAATGGAAATAATGCGACGGAACCGTGGCAATGGATCAAAGTGTGGCTGCGTAAAGAAGAATGCCACTATGATTATGAAGCGTCATGCAAATATCTAGTCTTATTGCAACCGATATCAGCAAGGTTTTTACGATCAAGGAGACGATATCGCAGCTAACTGGATAGTGTATATCGATGGCCATCAATATTAGTTCAGTTCACTTTGATCTCAGCTATTGGGCTCAGAAGCAATGGAAATACTGCTACCGAACCATGGCAATGGACCAAAGTGTGACTGCGTAAAGAAGAATGCCACTATGATTATGTAGTGTCATGCAAATATCTAGTCTTATTGTAACCGATATCAGTAAGGTTTTTACGATCAAAGAGACGATATGGCGGCTAAACCGGATGGTTTATATCGATGGCCATCAATATTAGTTAACTTCACTTTGATCTTAGCCATAGGGCCGAGGAGCAATGGAAATACTGCTACCGAACCGTGGCAATGGATCAAAGTGTGGCTGCGTAAACAAGAATGCCACTACGATTATGTAGTGTCATGCAAATATATAGTCTTATTGTAACCCAAATCAGTAAGGTTTTTACGGTCAATGGGACGATATCGCAGCTAAACCGGATGGTTTATGTCGATGACCATCAATATTAGTTAACTTCACTTTGATCTTAGCCATACTGCCGAGAAGCAATGGAGATAGTGCTATCGAAGCGTGGCAATGGATCAAAGTGTGGCTGCGTAAAGAAGAATGCCACTACGATTATGTAGTGTCATGCAAATATCTAGTCTTATTGTAACCGATATCAGTAAGGTTTTTACGATCAAGGAGACGATATCGCAGCTAACCGGATGGTTTATATCGATGGCCATCAATATTAGTTAAGTTCACATTGATCGTAGCCATAGGGCCGAGAAACAATGGAAATACTGCTATCGAACCGTGGTAATGGATCAAAGTGTGGCTGCGTAAAGAAGAATGCCACTACGATTATGTAGTGTCATGCAAATATCTAGTCTTATTGTAACCCAAATCAGTAAGGTTTTTACGGTCAATGGGACGATATCGCAGCTAAACCGGATGATTTATATCGATGGCCATCAATATTAGTTAACTTCACTTTGATCGTATCCATAGGGCCTAGAAGCAATGGAAATACTGCTAACAAACCGTGGCAATGGATCAAAGTGTGGCTGCGTAAAGGAGAATGCCATTATGATTATGTAGGGTCATGCAAATTTCTAGTCTTATTGCAACCGATATCAGTAAGGCTTTTACGATCAAGGAGATGATATCGCAGCTAAACCGCATGGTTTATATCGATGGCCATCAATATTAGTTAACTTCACTTTGATCGTATCCATAGGGCCTAGAAGCAATGGAAATACTGCTATCGAACCGTGGCAATGGATCAAAGTGTGGCTGCGTAAAGAAGAATGCCACTATGATTATGTAGGGTCATGCAAATATCTAGTCTTATTGTAACCCAAATCAGTAAGGTTTTTACGGTCAATGGGACGATATCGCAGCTAAACCGGATGGTTTATATCGATGGCCATCAATATTAGTTAACTTCACTTTGATCTTAGCCATAGGGCCGAGAAGCAATGGAAATACTGCTACCGAACCGTGGCAATGGATCAAAGTGTGGCTGCGTAGAGGAGAGTGTCACTATGATTATGTAGGGTCATGCAAATATCTAGTCTTATTGTAACCGATATCAGTGAGGTTTCTACGATCAAGGAGATGATATCGCAGCTAAACCGGATGGTTTATATTGATGGCCATCAATATTAGTTAACTTCACTTTGATCGTATCCATTGGGCCTAGAAGCAATGGAAATACTGCTATCGAAGCGTGGCGATGGATCAAAGTGTAGCTGCGTAAAGAAGAATGCCACTATGATTATGTAGTGTGATGCAAATATCTAGTCTTATTGCAACCGATATCAGTAAGGTTTTTACGATCAAAGAGACGATATGGCGGCTAAACCGGATGGTTTATATCGATGGCCATCAATATTAGTTAACTTCACTTTGATCGTAGCCATAGGGCCGAGAAGCCATGGAAATACTGCTATCGAAGCGTGGCAATGGATCAAAGTCTGGCTGCGTAAAGAAGAAAGCCACTATGATTATGTAGTGTCATGCAAATATCTAGTCTTATTGCAACCGACATCAGTAAGGTTTTTTCGATCAAGGAGACGATATCGCAGCTAATCCGGATGGTTTATATCGATGGCCATCAATATTAGTTAAGTTCACATTGATCGTAGCCATAGGGCCGAGAAACAATGGAAATACTGCTATCGAACCGTGGTAATGGATCAAAGTGTGGCTGCGTAAAGAAGAATGCCACTACGATTATGTAGTGTCATGCAAATATCTAGTCTTATTGTAACCCAAATCAGTAAGGTTTTTACGGTCAATGGGACGATATCGCAGCTAAACCGGATGATTTATATCGATGGCCATCAATATTAGTTAACTTCACTTTGATCGTATCCATAGGGCCTAGAAGCAATGGAAATACTGCTAACAAACCGTGGCAATGGATCAAAGTGTGGCTGCGTAAAGAAGAATGCCACTATGATTATGAAGCGTCATGCAAATATCTAGTCTTATTGCAACCGATATCAGCAAGGTTTTTACGATCAAGGAGACGATATCGCAGCTAACTGGATAGTGTATATCGATGGCCATCAATATTAGTTCAGTTCACTTTGATCTCAGCTATTGGGCTCAGAAGCAATGGAAATACTGCTACCGAACCATGGCAATGGACCAAAGTGTGACTGCGTAAAGAAGAATGCCACTATGATTATGTAGTGTCATGCAAATATCTAGTCTTATTGTAACCGATATCAGTAAGGTTTTTACGATCAAAGAGACGATATGGCGGCTAAACCGGATGGTTTATATCGATGGCCATCAATATTAGTTAACTTCACTTTGATCTTAGCCATAGGGCCGAGGAGCAATGGAAATACTGCTACCGAACCGTGGCAATGGATCAAAGTGTGGCTGCGTAAACAAGAATGCCACTACGATTATGTAGTGTCATGCATATATCTAGTCTTATTGTAACCCAAATCAGTAAGGTTTTTACGGTCAATGGGACGATATCGCAGCTAAACCGGATGGTTTATGTCGATGACCATCAATATTAGTTAACTTCACTTTGATCGTAGCCATAGGGCCGAGAAGCAATGGAGATAGTGCTATCGAAGCGTGGCAATGGATCAAAGTGTGGCTGCGTAAAGAAGAATGCCACTACGATTATGTAGTGTCATGCAAATATCTAGTCTTATTGTAACCGATATCAGTAAGGTTTTTACGATCAAGGAGACGATATCGCAGCTAACCGGATGGTGTATATCGATGGCCATCAATATTAGTTAAGTTCACATTGATCGTAGCCATAGGGCCGAGAAACAATGGAAATACTGCTATCGAACCGTGGTAATGGATCAAAGTGTGGCTGCGTAAAGAAGAATGCCACTACGATTATGTAGTGTCATGCAAATATCTAGTCTTATTGTAACCCAAATCAGTAAGGTTTTTACGGTCAATGGGACGATATCGCAGCTAAACCGGATGGTTTATGTCGATGGCCATCAATATTAGTTAACTTCACTTTGATCGTAGCCATAGGGCCGAGAAGCAATGGAGATACTGCTATCGAAGCGTGGCAATGGATCAAATTGTGGCTGCGTAAAGAAGAATGCTACTACGATTATGTAGTGTCATGCAAATATCTAGTCTTATTGTAACCGATATCAGTAAGGTTTTTACGATCAAGGAGACGATATCGCAGCTAACCGGATGGTGTATATCGATGGTCATCAATATTAGTTAAGTTCACATTGATCGTAGCCATAGGGCCGAGAAGCAATGGAAATACTGCTATCGAACCGTGGTAATGGATCAAAGTGTGGCTGCGTAAACAAGAATGCCACTACGATTATGTAGTGTCATGCAAATATATAGTCTTATTGTAACCCAAATCAGTAAGGTTTTTACGGTCAATGGGACGATATCGCAGCTAAACCGGATGGTTTATATCGATGGCCATCAATATTAGTTAACTTCACTTTGATCTTAGCCATACTGCCGAGAAGCAATGGAAATACTGCGACGGAACCGTGGCAATGGATCAAAGTGTGGCTGCGTAAAGAAGAAAGCCACTATGATTATGTAGTGTCATGCAAATATCTAGTCTTATTGCAACCGACATCAGTAAGGTTTTTTCGATCAAGGAGACGATATCACAGCTAATCCGGATGGTTTATATCGATGGCTTCAATATTAGTTAACTTCACTTTGATCTTAGCCATAGGGCCGAGAAGCATATGGAAATACTGCTACCGAACCGTGGCAATGGATCAAAGTGTGGCTGCGTAAAGAAGAATGCCACTATGATTATGTAGTATCATGCAAATATCTAGTGTTATTGTAACCGATATCAGTAAGGTTTTTACGATCAAGGAGACGATATCGCGGCTAAACCGGATGGTTTATATCGATGGCCATCAATATTAGTTTTCACTTTGATCGTAGCCATAGGGCCGAGAAGCAATGGAAATACTGCTACCGAACCGCGGCATTGGATCAAAGTGTGGCTGCGTAAAGAAGAATTCCACTATGATTATGTATGGTCATGCAAATATCTAGTCTTTTTGTAACCGATATCAATAAGGTTTTTACGATCAAGGAGACGATATCGCAGCTAAACCGGATGGTTTATATCGATGGCTATCAATATTATTTAACTTCACTTTGACCTTAGCCATAGGGACGAGAAGCATTGGAAATACTGCTACCGAACCGTGGCAATGGATCAAAGTGTGGCTGTGTAAAGAAGAATGTCACTATGATTATGTAGTGTCACGCAAATATCTAGTCTTATTGTGACCGATATCAGTAAGGTTTTTACGATCAATGAGACGATATCGCAGCTAAACCGGATGGTTTATATCGATGGCCATCAATATTAGTTCAGTTCACTTTGATCTCAGCTATAGGGCTGAGAAGCAATGGAAATACTGCTACCGAACCATGGCATTGGACCAAAGTGTGACTGCGTAAAGAAGAATGCCACTACGATTATGTAGTGTCATGCAAATATCTAGTCTTATTGCAACCGATATCAGTAAGGTTTTTACGATCAAGGAGACGATATCGCAGCTAAACCGGATGGATTATATCGAAGGCCATCAATATTAGTTAACTTCACTTTGATCTTAGCCATACTGCCGAGAAGTAATGGAAATAATGCGACGGAACCGTGGCAATGGATCAAAGTGTGGCTGCCTAAAGAAGAATGCCACTATGATTATGAAGCGTCATGCAAATATCTAGTCTTATTGCAACCGATATCAGCAAGGTTTTTACGATCAAGGAGACGATATCGCAGCTAACCGGATAGTGTATATCGATGGCCATCAATATTAGTTCAGTTCACTTTGAGCTTAGCCATAGGGCCGAGAAGCAATGGAAATACTGCTACCGAACCGTGGCAATGGATCAAAGAGTGGCTGCGTAAAGAAGAATGCCACTACGATTATGTAGTGTCATGCATATATCTAGTCTTATTGTAACCCAAATCAGTAAGGTTTTTACGGTCAATGGGACGATATCGCAGCTAAACCGGATGGTTTATGTCGATGGCCATCAATATTATTTAACTTCACTTTGACCTTAGCCATAGGGACGAGAAGCATTGGAAATACTGCTACCGAACCGTGGCAATGGATCAAAGTGTGGCTGCGTAAAGAAGAATGTCACTATGATTATGTAGTGTCACGCAAATATCTAGTCTTATTGTAACCGATATCAGTGAGGTTTTTACGATCAAGGAAACCATATCGCATGGTTTATATCGATGGCCATCAATATTAGGTCAGTTCACTTTGATCTCAGCCATAGGGCTGAGAAGCTATGGAAATACTGCTACCGAACCGTGGCAATGGATCAAAGTGTGGCTGCGTAAAAAAGAATGCAACCATGATTATGTAGTGTCATGCAAATATCTAGTCATAATGTAACCGATATCAGTAAGGTTTTTACGATCATGGAGACGGTATCGCAGCTAAACCGGATGGGTTATATCGATGGCCATCAATATTAGTTAACTTCACTTTGAGCTTAGCCATAGGGCCGAGAAGCAATGGAAATACTGCTACCGAACCGTGGCAATGGATCAAAGTGTGGCTGCGTAAAGAAGAATGCCACTATGATGATGTAGTGTCATGCAAATATCTAATCTTATTGTAATCGATATCAGTAAGGTTTTTACGATCAATGGGACGATATCGCAGCTAAACCGGATGGTTTATATCGAAGGCCATCAATATTAGTTAACTTCACTTTCATCTTAGCCATAGGGCCGAGAAGCACTGGAAATACTGCTACCGAAACGTGGTAATGGATCAAAGAGTGGCTGCGTAAAGAAGAATGCCACTACGATTATGTAGTGTCATGCATATATCTAGTCTTATTGTAACCCAAATCAGTAAGGTTTTTACGGTCAATGGGACGATATCGCAGCTAAACCGGATGGTTTATGTCGATGGCCATCAATATTAGTTAACTTCACTTTGATCGTAGCCATAGGGCCGAGAAGCAATGGAGATACTGCTATCGAAGCGTGGCAATGCATCAAAGTGTGGCTGCGTAAAGAAGAATGCCACTACGATTATGTAGTGTCATGCAAATATCTAGTCTTATTGTAACCGATATCAGTAAGGTTTTTACGATCAAGGAGACGATATCGCAGCTAACCGGATGGTGTATATCGATGGCCATCAATATTAGTTAACTTCACTTTGATCGTATCCATAGGGCCTAGAAGCAATGGAAATACTGCTATCGAACCGTGGCAATGGATCAAAGTGTGGCTGCGTAAAGAAGAATGCCACTATGATTATGTAGGGTCATGCAAATATCTAGTCTTATTGTAACCCAAATCAGTAAGGTTTTTACGGTCAATGGGACGATATCGCAGCTAAACCGGATGGTTTATATCGATGGCCATCAATATTAGTTAACTTCACTTTGATCTTAGCCATAGGGCCGAGAAGCAATGGAAATACTGCTACCCAACCGTGGCAATGGATCAAAGTGTGGCTGCGTAGAGGAGAGTGTCACTATGATTATGTAGGGTCATGCAAATATCTAGTCTTATTGCAACCGATATCAGTAAGGTTTTTACGATCAAGGAGATGATATCGCAGCTAAACCGGATGGTTTATATCGATGGCTATCAATATTATTTAACTTCACTTTGACCTTAGCCATAGGGACGAGAAGCAATGGAAATACTGCTACAGAACCGTGGTAATGGATCAAAGTGTGGCTGCGTAAAGAAGAATGCCATTATGATAATGTAGGGTCATGCAAATATCTAGTCTTATTGCAACCGATATCAGTAAGGTTTTTACGATCAAGGAGATGATATCGCAGCTAAACCGGATGGTTTATATCGATGGCCATCAATATTAGTTAACTTCACTTTGATCTTAGCCATAGGGCCGAGAAGCAATGGAAATACTGCTACCGAACCGTGGCAATGGATCAAAGTGTGGCTGCGTAGAGGAGAGTGTCACTATGATCATGTAGGGTCATGCAAATATCTAGTCTTATTGCAACCCACATCAGTAAGGTTTTTACGATCAAGGAGATGATATCGCAGCTAAACCGGATGGTTTATATCGATGGCCATCAATATTAGTTAACTTCACTTTGATCGTATCCATAGGGCCTAGAAGCAATGGAAATACTGCTATCGAACCGTGGCAATGGATCAAAGTGTGGCTGCGTAAAGAAGAATGCCACTATGATGATGTAGTGTCATACAAATATCTAGTCTTATTGCAACCGATATCAGTGAGGTTTTTACGATCAAGGAAACCATATCGCATGGTTTATATCGATGGCCATCAATATTAGGTCAGTTCACTTTGATCTCAGCCATAGGGCTGAGAAGCTATGGAAATACTGCTACCGAACCGTGGCAATGGATCAAAGTGTGGCTGCGTAAAAAAGAATGCAACCATGATTATGTAGTGTCATGCAAATATCTAGTCATAATGTAACCGATATCAGTAAGGTTTTTACGATCAAGGAGACGGTATCGCAGCTAAACCGGATGGGTTATATCGATGGCCATCAATATTAGTTAACTTCACTTTGATCTTAGCCATAGGGCCGAGAAGCAATGGAAATACTGCTACCGAACCGTGGCAATGGATCAAAGTGTGGCTGCGTAAAGAAGAATGCCACTATGATGATGTAATGTCATGCAAATATCTAATCTTATTGTAATCGATATCAGTAAGGTTTTTACGATCAATGGGACGATATCGCAGCTAAACCGGATGGTTTATATCGATGGCCATCAATATTAGTTAACTTCACTTTCATCTTAGCCATAGGGCCGAGAAGCACTGGAAATACTGCTACCGAAACGTGGTAATGGATCAAAGTGTGGCTGCGTAAAGAAGAATGCCACTACGATTATGTAGTGTCATGCATATATCTAGTCTATATTGTAACCCAAATCAGTACCGGGTTTTTACGGTCAATGGGACGATATCGCAGCTAAACCGGATGGTTTATGTCGATGGCCATCAATATTAGTTAACTTCACTTTGATCGTAGCCATAGGGCCGAGAAGCAATGGAGATACTGCTATCGAAGCGTGGCAATGCATCAAAGTGTGGCTGCGTAAAGAAGAATGCCACTACGATTATGTAGTGTCATGCAAATATCTAGTCTTATTGTAACCGATATCAGTAAGGTTTTTACGATCAAGGAGACGATATCGCAGCTAACCGGATGGTGTATATCGATGGCCATCAATATTAGTTAACTTCACTTTGATCGTATCCATAGGGCCTAGAAGCAATGGAAATACTGCTATCGAACCGTGGCAATGGATCAAAGTGTGGCTGCGTAAAGAAGAATGCCACTATGATTATGTAGGGTCATGCAAATATCTAGTCTTATTGTAACCCAAATCAGTTAGGTTTTTACGGTCAATGGGACGATATCGCAGCTAAACCGGATGGTTTATATCGATGGCCATCAATATTAGTTAACTTCACTTTGATCTTAGCCATAGGGCCGAGAAGCAATGGAAATACTGCTACCGAACCGTGGCAATGGATCAAAGTGTGGCTCCGTACAGGAGAGTGTCACTATGATTATGTAGGGTCATGCAAATATCTAGTCTTGTTGTAACCGATATCAGGAAGGTTTTTACCATCAAGGAGACAACATCGCAGCTAAACCGGATGGGTTATATGTATGGCCATCAATATTAGTTAACTTCACTTTGATCTTAGCCATAGGGCCGAGCAGCATATGGAAATACTGCTACCGAACCGTGGCAATGGATCAAAGTGTGGCTGCGTAAAGAAGAATGCCACTATGATTATGTAGTATCATGCAAATATCTAGTGTTATTGTAACCGATATCAGTAAGGTTTTTACGTTCAAGGAGACGATATCGCGGCTAAACCGGATGGTTTATATCGATGGCTATCAATATTATTTAACTTCACTTTGACCTTAGCCATAGGGACGAGAAGCAATGGAAATACTGCTACCGAACCGTGGCAATGGATCAAAGTGTGGCTGCGTAAAGAAGAATGTCACTATGATTATGTAGTGTCACGCAAATATCTAGTCTTATTGTGACCGATATCAGTAAGGTTTTTACGATCAATGAGACGATATCGCAGCCAAACCGGATGGTTTATATCGATGGCCATCAATATTAGTTCAGTTCACTTTGATCTTAGCCATACTGCCGAGAAGCAATGGAAATAATGCGACGGAACCGTGGCAATGGATCAAAGTGTGGCTGCGTAAAGAAGAATGCCACTATGATTATGAAGCGTCATGCAAATATCTAGTCTTATTGCAAACGATATCAGCAAGGTTTTTACGATCAAGGAGACGATATCGCAGCTAACCGGATAGTGTATATCGATGGCCATCAATATTAGTTCAGTTCACTTTGATCTCAGCTATTGGGCTCAGAAGCAATGGAAATACTGCTACCGAACCATGGCAATGGACCAAAGTGTGACTGCGTAAAGAAGAATGCCACTATGATTATGTAGTGTCATGCAAATATCTAGTCTTATTGTAACCGATACCAGTGAGGTTTTTACGATCAAGGAGACCATATCGCATGGTTTATATCGATGGCCATCAATATTAGGTCAGTTCACTTTCATCTCAGCCATAGGGCCGAGAAGTAATGGAAATACAGCTATCGAACCGTGGCAATGGATCAAAGTGTGGCTGCGTAAAGAAGAATGCCACTATGATTATGCAGTGTCATGCAAATATCTAGTCTTATTGTAACCGATATCAGTGAGGTTTTTACGATCAAGGAGATGATATCGCAGCTAAACCGGATGGTTTATATCGATGGCCATCAATATTAGTTAACTTCACTTTGATCGTATCCATAGGGCCTAGAAGCAATGGAAATACTGCTATCGAACCGTGGCAATGGATCAAAGTGTGGCTGCGTAAAGAAGAATGCCACTATGATTATGTAGGGTCATGCAAATATCTAGTCTTATTATAACCGATATCAGTGAGGTTTTTACGATCAAGGAGATGATATCGCAGCTAAACCGGATGGTTTATATCGATGGCTATCAATATTATTTAACTTCACTTTGACCTTAGCCATAGGGACGAGAAGCAATGGAAATACTGCTACAGAACCGTGGTAATGGATCAAAGTGTGGCTGCGTAAAGAAGAATGCCAATACGATTATGTAGTGTCACGCAAATATCTAGTCTTATTGCAACCGATATCAGTAAGGTTTTTACGATCAAAGAGACGATATGGCGGCTAAACCGGATGGTTTATATCGATGGCCATCAATATTAGTTCAGTTCATTTTGATCTCAGCTATAGGGCCGAGAAGCAATGGAAATACTGCGACGGAACCGTGGCAATGGATCAAAGTGTGGCTGCGTAAAGAAGAATGCCACTATGATTATGTAGTGTCATGCAAATATCTAGTCTTATTGTAACCGATATCAGTGAGGTTTTTACGATCAAGGAGACCATATCGCATGGTTCATATCGATGGCCATCAATATTAGGTCAGTTCACTTTGATCTCAGCCATAGGGCTGAGAATCTATGGAAATACTGCTACCGAACCATGGCAATGGATCAAAGTGTGGCTGCGTAAAGAAGAATGCCACTATGATTATTAAGTGTCATGCAAATATCTAGTCTTATTGTAACCGATATCAGTGAGGTTTTTACGATCAAGGAGATGATATCGCAGCTAAACCGGATGATTTATATCGATGGCCATCAATATTAGTTAACTTCACTTTGATCGTATCCATAGGGCCTAGAAGCAATGGAAATACTGCTAACAAACCGTGGCAATGGATCAAAGTGTGGCTGCGTAAAGGAGAATGCCATTATGATTATGTAGGGTCATGCAAATATCTAGTCTTATTGCAACCGATATCAGTAAGGTTTTTACGATCAAGGAGATGATATCGCAGCTAAACCGGATGGTTTATATCGATGGCCATCAATATTAGTCAACTTCACTTTGATCGTATCCATAGGGCCTAGAAGCAATGGAAACACTGCTATCGAACCGTGGCAATGGATCAAAGTGTGGCTGCGTAAAGAAGAATGCCACTATGATTATGTAGTGTCATGCAAATATCTAGTCTTATTGCAACCGATATCAGTAAGGTTTTTACGATCAAGGAGACGATATGGCGGCTAAACCGGATGGTTTATATCGATGGCCATCAATATTAGTTAACTTCACTTTGATCTTAGCCATAGGGCCGAGGAGCAATGGAAATACTGCTACCGAACCGTGGCAATGGATCAAAGTGTGGCTGCGTAGAGGAGAGTGTCACTATGATTATGTAGGGTCATGCAAATATCCAGTCTTGTTGTAACCGATATCAGGAAGGTTTTTACCATCAAGGAGACCATATCACATGGTTTATATCGATGGCCATCAATATTAGGTCAGTTCACTTTGATCTCAGCCATAGGGCTGAGATGCTATGGAAATACTGCTACCGAACCATGGCAATGGATCAAAGTGTGGCTGCGTAAAGAAGAATGCCACTATGATTATGCAGTGTCATGCAAATATCTAGTCTTATTGTAACCGATATCAGTGAGGTTTTTACGATCAAGGAGATGATATCGCAGCTAAACCGGATGGTTTATATCGATGGCCATCAATATTAGTTAACTTCACTTTGATCGTATCCATAGGGCCTAGAAGCAATGGAAATACTGCTATCGAACCGTGGCAATGGATCAAAGTGTAGCTGCGTAAAGAAGAATGCCACTATGATTATGTAGGGTCATGCAAATATCTAGTCTTATTATAACCGATATCAGTAAGGTTTTTACGATCAAGGAGACGATGTCGCAGCGAAACCGGATGGTTTATATCGATGGCCATCAATATTAGGTCAGTTCACTTTGATCTCAGCCATAGGGCTGAGAAGCTATGGAAATACTGCTACCGAACCATGGCAATGGATCAAAGTGTGGCTGCGTAGAGGAGAGTGTCACTATGATTATGTATTGTCATGCAAATATCTAGTCTTATTGCAACCGATATCAGTAAGGTTTTTACGATCAAAGAGACGATATGGCGGCTAAACCGGATGGTTTATATCGATGGCCATCAATATTAGTTAACTTCACTTTGATCGTATCCATAGGGCCTAGAAGCAATGGAAATACTGCTATCGAACCGTGGCAATGGATCAAAGTGTAGCTGCGTAAAGAAGAATGCCACTATGATTATGTAGGGTCATGCAAATATCTAGTCTTATTATAACCGATATCAGTAAGGTTTTTACGATCAAGGAGACGATGTCGCAGCTAAACCGGATGGTTTATATCGATGGCCATCAATATTAGGTCAGTTCACTTTCATCTCAGCCATAGGGCTGAGAAGCTATGGAAATACTGCTACCGAACCATGGCAATGGATCAAAGTGTGGCTGCGTAAAGAAGAATGCCACTATGATTATTTAGTGTGATGCAAATATCTAGTCTTATTGCAACCGATATCAGCAAGGTTTTTACGATCAAGGAGACGATATCGCAGCTAACCGGATAGTGTATATCGATGGCCATCAATATTAGTTCAGTTCACTTTGATCTCAGCTATTGGGCTCAGAAGCAATGGAAATACTGCTACCGAACCATGGCAATGGACCAAAGTGTGACTGCGTAAAGAAGAATGCCACTATGATTATGTAGTGTCATGCAAATATCTAGTCTTATTGTAACCGATACCAGTGAGTTTTTTACGATCAAGGAGACCATATCGCATGGTTTATATCGATGGCCATCAATATTAGTTAACTTCACTTTGATCTTAGCCATAGGGCCGAGAAGCAATGGAAATACTGCTACCGAACCGTGGCAATGGATCAAAGTGTGGCTGCGTAGAGGAGAGTGTCACTATGATTATGTATTGTCATGCAAATATCTAGTCTTATTGCAACCGATATCAGTAAGGTTTTTACGATCAAGGAGACGATATCGCAGCTAAACCGGATGGTTTATATCGATGGCTATCAATATTATTTAACTTCACTTTGATCTTAGCTTTAGGGACGAGAAGCAATGGAAATACTGCTACAGAACCGTGGTAATGGATCAAAGTGTGGCTGCGTAAAGAAGAATGCCAATACGATTATGTAGTGTGATGCAAATATCTAGTCATATTGCAACCGATATCAGTAAGGTTTTTACGATCAAAGAGACGATATGGCGGCTAAACCGGATGGTTTATATCGATGGCCATCAATATTAGTTCAGTTCACTTTGATCTTAGCCATAGGGCCTAGAAGCAATGGAAATACTGCTACTGAACCGTGGCAATGGATCAAAGTGTAGCTGCGTAAAGAAGAATGCCACTATGATTATGTAGTGTGATGCAAATATCTAGTCTTATTGCAACCGATATCAGTAAAGTTTTTACGATCAAAGAGACGATATGGCGGCTAAACCGGATGGTTTATATCGATGGCCATCAATATTAGTTAACTTCACTTTGATCTTAGCCATAGGGCCGAGAAGCAATGGAAATACTGCTACCGAACCGTGGCAACGGATCAAAGTGTGGCTGCGTAAAGGAGAGTGTCACTATGATTATGTATTGTCGTGCAAATATCTAGTCTTATTGTAATCGATATCAGTAAGGTTTTTACGATCAAGGAGACGATGTCGCAGCTAAACCGGATGGTTTATATCGATGGCCATCAATATTAGGTCAGTTCACTTTGATCTTAGCCATAGGGCCGAGAAGCAATGGAAATACTGCTACAGAACCGTGGTAATGGATCAATGTGTGGCTGCGTGAAGAAGAATGCCAATACGATTATGTAGTGTGATCCAAATATCTAGTCTTATTGCAACCGATATCAGTAAGGTTCTAACGATCAAAGAGACGATATGGCGGCTAAACCAAATGGTTTATATCGATGGCCATCAATATTAGTTAACTTCACTTTGATCTTAGCCATAGGGCCGAGAAGCAATGGAAATACTGCTACCGAACCGTGGCAATGGATCAAAGTGTGGCAGCGTAAAGGAGAGTGTCACTATAATTATGTATTGTCATGCAAATATCTAGTCTTATTGTAATCGATATCAGTAAGGTTTTTACGATCAATGGGACGATATCGCAGCTAAACCGGATGGTTTTTATCGATGGCCATCAATATTAGTTAACTTCACTTTCATCTTAGCCATAGGGCCGAGAAGCACTGGAAATAGTGCTACCGAACCGTGGTAATGGATCAAAGTGTGGCTGCGTAAAGAAGAATGCCACTATGATTATGTAGTGTCATGCAAATATCTAGTCTTATTGTAACACAAATCAGTAAGGTTTTTACGGTCAATGGGACGATATCGCAGCTAAACCGGATGGTTTATATCGATGGCCATCAATATTAGTTAACTTCACTTTGATCTTAGCCATAGGGACGAGAAGCAATGGAAATACTGCGACGGAACCGTGGCAATGGATCAAAGTGTGGCTGCGTAAAGAAGAATGCCACTATGATTATGAAGCGTCATGCAAATATCCAGTCTTATTGCAACCGATATCAGTAAGGTTTTTACGATCAAGGAGACGATATCGCAGCTAACCGGATAGTATATATCGATGGCCATCAATATTAGTTAAGTTCACATTGATCGTAGCCATAGGGCCGAGAAGCAATGGAAATACTGCTATCGAACCGAGGTAATGGATCAAAGTGTGGCTGCGTAAAGAAGAATGCCACTACGATTATGTAGTGTCATGCAAATATATAGTCTTATTGTAACCCAAATCAGTAAGGTTTTTACGGTCAATGGGACGATATCGCAGCTAAACCGGATGGTTTATATCGATGGCCATCAATATTAGTTAACTTCACTTTGATCTTAGCCATACTGCCGAGAAGCAATAGAAATACTGCGACGGAACCGTGGCAATGGATCAAAGTGTGGCTGCGTAAAGAAGAATGCCACTATGATTATGTAGTATCATGCAAATATCTAGTGTTATTGTAACCGATATCAGTAAGGTTTTTACGTTCAAGGAGACGATATCGCGGCTAAACCGGATGGTTTATATCGATGGCCATCAATATTAGTTAACTTCACTTTGATCTTAGCCATAGGGCCGAGAAGCAATGGAAATACTGCTACCGAACCGTGGCAATGGATCAAAGTGTGGCTCCGTAGAGGAGAGTGTCACTATGATTATGTAGGGTCATGCAAATATCTAGTCTTGTTGTAACCGATATCAGGAAGGTTTTTACCATCAAGGAGACAACATCGCAGCTAAACCGGATGGGTTATATGTATGGCCATCAATATTAGTTAACTTCACTTTGATCTTAGCCATAGGGCCGAGAAGCATATGGAAATACTGCTACCGAACCGTGGCAATGGATCAAAGTGTGGCTGCGTAAAGAAGAATGCCACTATGATTATGTAGTATCATGCAAATATCTAGTGTTATTGTAACCGATATCAGTAAGGTTTTTACGTTCAAGGAGACGATATCGCGGCTAAACCGAATGGTTTATATCGATGGCCATCAATATTAGTTTTCACTTTGATCGTAGCCATAGGGCCGAGAAGCAATGGAAATACTGCTACCGAACCGCGGCATTGGATCAAAGTGTGGCTGCGTAAAGAAGAATTCCACTATGATTATGTATGGTCATGCATATATCTAGTCTTTTTGTAACCGATATCAATAAGGTTTTTACGATCAAGGAGACGATATCGCAGCTAAACCGGATGGTTTATATCGATGGCTATCAATATTATTTAACTTCACTTTGACCTTAGCCATAGGGACGAGAAGCAATGGAAATACTGCTACCGAACCGCGGCATTGGATCAAAGTGTGGCTGCGTAAAGAAGAATTCCACTATGATTATGTATGGTCATGCATATATCTAGTCTTTTTGTAACCGATATCAATAAGGTTTTTACGATCAAGGAGACGATATCGCAGCTAAACCGGATGGTTTATATCGATGGCTATCAATATTATTTAACTTCACTTTGACCTTAGCCATAGGGACGAGAAGCAATGGAAATACTGCTACCGAACCGTGGCAATGGATCAAAGTGTGGCTGCGTAAAGAAGAATGTCACTATGATTATGTAGTGTCACGCAAATATCTAGTCTTATTGTGACCGATATCAGTAAGGTTTTTACGATCAAGGAGACGATATCGCAGCTAAACCGGATGGTTTATATCGATGGCCATCAATATTAGTTAACTTCACTTTGATCGTAGCCATAGGACCGAGAAGCAATGGAAATACTGCTATCGAAGCGTGGCAATGGGTCAAAGTGTGGCTGCGTAAAGAAGAATGCCACTATGCTTATGTAGTGTCACGCAAATATCTAGTCTTATTGTGACCGATATCAGTAAGGTTTTTACGATCAAGGAGACGATATCGCAGCTAAACCGGATGGTTTATATCGATGGCCATCAATATTAGTTAACTTCACTTTGATCGTAGCCATAGGACCGAGAAGCAATGGAAATACTGCTATCGAAGCGTGGCGATGGGTCAAAGTGTGGCTGCGTAAAGAAGAATGCCACTATGCTTATGTAGTGTCATGCAAATATCTAGTCTTATTGCAACCGATATCAGTAAGGTTTTTACGATCAAGGAGACGATATCGCAGCTAAACCGGATGGTTTATATGGATGGCCATCAATATTAGTTAACTTCACATTGATCGTAGCCATAGGGCCGAGGAGCAATGGAAATACTGCTACCGAACCGTGGCAATGGATCAAAGTGTGGCTGCGTAAAGGAGAATGTCACTATGATTATGTAGTGTCATGCAAATATCTAGTCTTATTGTAACCGATATCAGTGAGGTTTTTACGATCAAGGAGATGATATCGCAGCTAAACCGGATGGTTTATATCGATGGCCATCAATATTAGTTAACTTCACTTTGATCTCAGCTATTGGGCTCAGAAGCAATGGAAATACTGCTACCGAACCATGGCAATGGACCAAAGTGTGACTGCGTAAAGAAGAATGCCACTATGATTATGTAGTGTCATGCAAATATCTAGTCTTATTGTAACCGATACCAGTGAGGTTTTTACGATCAAGGAGACCATATCGCATGGTTTATATCGATGGCCATCAATATTAGGTCAGTTCACTTTCATCTCAGCCATAGGGCTGAGAAGCTATGGAAATACTGCTACCGAACCATGGCAATGGATCAAAGTGTGGCTGCGTAGAGGAGAGTGTCACTATGATTATGTATTGTCATGCAAATATCTAGTCTTATTGCAACCGATATCAGTAAGGTTTTTACGATCAAAGAGACGATATGGCGGCTAAACCGGATGGTTTATATCGATGGCCATCAATATTAGTTAACTTCACTTTGATCGTATCCATAGGGCCTAGAAGCAATGGAAATACTGCTATCGAACCGTGGCAATGGATCAAAGTGTAGCTGCGTAAAGAAGAATGCCACTATGATTATGTAGGGTCATGCAAATATCTAGTCTTATTATAACCGATATCAGTAAGGTTTTTACGATCAAGGAGACGATGTCGCAGCTAAACCGGATGGTTTATATCGATGGCCATCAATATTAGGTCAGTTCACTTTCATCTCAGCCATAGGGCTGAGAAGCTATGGAAATACTGCTACCGAACCATGGCAATGGATCAAAGTGTGGCTGCGTAAAGAAGAATGCCACTATGATTATTTAGTGTGATGCAAATATCTAGTCTTATTGCAACCGATATCAGCAAGGTTTTTACGATCAAGGAGACGATATCGCAGCTAACCGGATAGTGTATATCGATGGCCATCAATATTAGTTCAGTTCACTTTGATCTCAGCTATTGGGCTCAGAAGCAATGGAAATACTGCTACCGAACCATGGCAATGGACCAAAGTGTGACTGCGTAAAGAAGAATGCCACTATGATTATGTAGTGTCATGCAAATATCTAGTCTTATTGTAACCGATACCAGTGAGGTTTTTACGATCAAGGAGACCATATCGCATGGTTTATATCGATGGCCATCAATATTAGTTAACTTCACTTTGATCTTAGCCATAGGGCCGAGAAGCAATGGAAATACTGCTACCGAACCGTGGCAATGGATCAAAGTGTGGCTGCGTAGAGGAGAGTGTCACTATGATTATGTATTGTCATGCAAATATCTAGTCTTATTGCAACCGATATCAGTAAGGTTTTTACGATCAAGGAGACGATATCGCAGCTAAACCGGATGGTTTATATCGATGGCTATCAATATTATTTAACTTCACTTTGATCTTAGCTTTAGGGACGAGAAGCAATGGAAATACTGCTACAGAACCGTGGTAATGGATCAAAGTGTGGCTGCGTAAAGAAGAATGCCAATACGATTATGTAGTGTGATGCAAATATCTAGTCATATTGCAACCGATATCAGTAAGGTTTTTACGATCAAAGAGACGATATGGCGGCTAAACCGGATGGTTTATATCGATGGCCATCAATATTAGTTCAGTTCACTTTGATCTTAGCCATAGGGCCTAGAAGCAATGGAAATACTGCTACTGAACCGTGGCAATGGATCAAAGTGTAGCTGCGTAAAGAAGAATGCCACTATGATTATGTAGTGTGATGCAAATATCTAGTCTTATTGCAACCGATATCAGTAAAGTTTTTACGATCAAAGAGACGATATGGCGGCTAAACCGGATGGTTTATATCGATGGCCATCAATATTAGTTAACTTCACTTTGATCTTAGCCATAGGGCCGAGAAGCAATGGAAATACTGCTACCGAACCGTGGCAACGGATCAAAGTGTGGCTGCGTAAAGGAGAGTGTCACTATGATTATGTATTGTCGTGCAAATATCTAGTCTTATTGTAATCGATATCAGTAAGGTTTTTACGATCAAGGAGACGATGTCGCAGCTAAACCGGATGGTTTATATCGATGGCCATCAATATTAGGTCAGTTCACTTTGATCTTAGCCATAGGGCCGAGAAGCAATGGAAATACTGCTACAGAACCGTGGTAATGGATCAATGTGTGGCTGCGTGAAGAAGAATGCCAATACGATTATGTAGTGTGATCCAAATATCTAGTCTTATTGCAACCGATATCAGTAAGGTTCTAACGATCAAAGAGACGATATGGCGGCTAAACCAAATGGTTTATATCGATGGCCATCAATATTAGTTAACTTCACTTTGATCTTAGCCATAGGGCCGAGAAGCAATGGAAATACTGCTACCGAACCGTGGCAATGGATCAAAGTGTGGCAGCGTAAAGGAGAGTGTCACTATAATTATGTATTGTCATGCAAATATCTAGTCTTATTGTAATCGATATCAGTAAGGTTTTTACGATCAATGGGACGATATCGCAGCTAAACCGGATGGTTTTTATCGATGGCCATCAATATTAGTTAACTTCACTTTCATCTTAGCCATAGGGCCGAGAAGCACTGGAAATAGTGCTACCGAACCGTGGTAATGGATCAAAGTGTGGCTGCGTAAAGAAGAATGCCACTATGATTATGTAGTGTCATGCAAATATCTAGTCTTATTGTAACACAAATCAGTAAGGTTTTTACGGTCAATGGGACGATATCGCAGCTAAACCGGATGGTTTATATCGATGGCCATCAATATTAGTTAACTTCACTTTGATCTTAGCCATAGGGACGAGAAGCAATGGAAATACTGCGACGGAACCGTGGCAATGGATCAAAGTGTGGCTGCGTAAAGAAGAATGCCACTATGATTATGAAGCGTCATGCAAATATCCAGTCTTATTGCAACCGATATCAGTAAGGTTTTTACGATCAAGGAGACGATATCGCAGCTAACCGGATAGTATATATCGATGGCCATCAATATTAGTTAAGTTCACATTGATCGTAGCCATAGGGCCGAGAAGCAATGGAAATACTGCTATCGAACCGAGGTAATGGATCAAAGTGTGGCTGCGTAAAGAAGAATGCCACTACGATTATGTAGTGTCATGCAAATATATAGTCTTATTGTAACCCAAATCAGTAAGGTTTTTACGGTCAATGGGACGATATCGCAGCTAAACCGGATGGTTTATATCGATGGCCATCAATATTAGTTAACTTCACTTTGATCTTAGCCATACTGCCGAGAAGCAATGGAAATACTGCTACCGAACCGCGGCATTGGATCAAAGTGTGGCTGCGTAAAGAAGAATGCCACTATGATTATGTATGGTCATGCATATATCTAGTCTTTTTGTAACCGATATCAATAAGGTTTTTACGATCAAGGAGACGATATCGCAGCTAAACCGGATGGTTTATATCGATGGCTATCAATATTATTTAACTTCACTTTGACCTTAGCCATAGGGACGAGAAGCAATGGAAATACTGCTACCGAACCGTGGCAATGGATCAAAGTGTGGCTGCGTAAAGAAGAATGTCACTATGATTATGTAGTGTCACGCAAATATCTAGTCTTATTGTGACCGATATCAGTAAGGTTTTTACGATCAAGGAGACGATATCGCAGCTAAACCGGATGGTTTATATCGATGGCCATCAATATTAGTTAACTTCACTTTGATCGTAGCCATAGGACCGAGAAGCAATGGAAATACTGCTACCGAACCGTGGCAATGGATCAAAGTGTGGCTCCGTAGAGGAGAGTGTCACTATGATTATGTAGGGTCATGCAAATATCTAGTCTTGTTGTAACCGATATCAGGAAGGTTTTTACCATCAAGGAGACAACATCGCAGCTAAACCGGATGGGTTATATGTATGGCCATCAATATTAGTTAACTTCACTTTGATCTTAGCCATAGGGCCGAGAAGCATATGGAAATACTGCTACCGAACCGTGGCAATGGATCAAAGTGTGGCTGCGTAAAGAAGAATGCCACTATGATTATGTAGTATCATGCAAATATCTAGTGTTATTGTAACAGATATCAGTAAGGTTTTTACGTTCAAGGAGACGATATCGCGGCTAAACCGGATGGTTTATATCGATGGCCATCAATATTAGTTTTCACTTTGATCGTAGCCATAGGGCCGAGAAGCAATGGAAATACTGCTACCGAACCGCGGCATTGGATCAAAGTGTGGCTGCGTAAAGAAGAATTCCACTATGATTATGTATGGTCATGCATATATCTAGTCTTTTTGTAACCGATATCAATAAGGTTTTTACGATCAAGGAGACGATATCGCAGCTAAACCGGATGGTTTATATCGATGGCTATCAATATTATTTAACTTCACTTTGACCTTAGCCATAGGGACGAGAAGCAATGGAAATACTGCTACCGAACCGTGGCAATGGATCAAAGTGTGGCTGCGTAAAGAAGAATGTCACTATGATTATGTAGTGTCACGCAAATATCTAGTCTTATTGTGACCGATATCAGTAAGGTTTTTACGATCAAGGAGACGATATCGCAGCTAAACCGGATGGTTTATATCGATGGCCATCAATATTAGTTAACTTCACTTTGATCGTAGCCATAGGACCGAGAAGCAATGGAAATACTGCTATCGAAGCGTGGCAATGGGTCAAAGTGTGGCTGCGTAAAGAAGAATGCCACTATGCTTATGTAGTGTCACGCAAATATCTAGTCTTATTGTGACCGATATCAGTAAGGTTTTTACGATCAAGGAGACGATATCGCAGCTAAACCGGATGGTTTATATCGATGGCCATCAATATTAGTTAACTTCACTTTGATCGTAGCCATAGGACCGAGAAGCAATGGAAATACTGCTATCGAAGCGTGGCGATGGGTCAAAGTGTGGCTGCGTAAAGAAGAATGCCACTATGCTTATGTAGTGTCATGCAAATATCTAGTCTTATTGCAACCGATATCAGTAAGGTTTTTACGATCAAGGAGACGATATCGCAGCTAAACCGGATGGTTTATATGGATGGCCATCAATATTAGTTAACTTCACATTGATCGTAGCCATAGGGCCGAGGAGCAATGGAAATACTGCTACCGAACCGTGGCAATGGATCAAAGTGTGGCTGCGTAAAGGAGAATGTCACTATGATTATGTAGTGTCATGCAAATATCTAGTCTTATTGTAACCGATATCAGTGAGGTTTTTACGATCAAGGAGATGATATCGCAGCTAAACCGGATGGTTTATATCGATGGCCATCAATATTAGTTAACTTCACTTTGATCTCAGCTATTGGGCTCAGAAGCAATGGAAATACTGCTACCGAACCATGGCAATGGACCAAAGTGTGACTGCGTAAAGAAGAATGCCACTATGATTATGTAGTGTCATGCAAATATCTAGTCTTATTGTAACCGATACCAGTGAGGTTTTTACGATCAAGGAGACCATATCGCATGGTTTATATCGATGGCCATCAATATTAGGTCAGTTCACTTTCATCTCAGCCATAGGGCTGAGAAGCTATGGAAATACTGCTACCGAACCATGGCAATGGATCAAAGTGTGGCTGCGTAGAGGAGAGTGTCACTATGATTATGTATTGTCATGCAAATATCTAGTCTTATTGCAACCGATATCAGTAAGGTTTTTACGATCAAAGAGACGATATGGCGGCTAAACCGGATGGTTTATATCGATGGCCATCAATATTAGTTAACTTCACTTTGATCGTATCCATAGGGCCTAGAAGCAATGGAAATACTGCTATCGAACCGTGGCAATGGATCAAAGTGTAGCTGCGTAAAGAAGAATGCCACTATGATTATGTAGGGTCATGCAAATATCTAGTCTTATTATAACCGATATCAGTAAGGTTTTTACGATCAAGGAGACGATGTCGCAGCTAAACCGGATGGTTTATATCGATGGCCATCAATATTAGGTCAGTTCACTTTCATCTCAGCCATAGGGCTGAGAAGCTATGGAAATACTGCTACCGAACCATGGCAATGGATCAAAGTGTGGCTGCGTAAAGAAGAATGCCACTATGATTATTTAGTGTGATGCAAATATCTAGTCTTATTGCAACCGATATCAGCAAGGTTTTTACGATCAAGGAGACGATATCGCAGCTAACCGGATAGTGTATATCGATGGCCATCAATATTAGTTCAGTTCACTTTGATCTCAGCTATTGGGCTCAGAAGCAATGGAAATACTGCTACCGAACCATGGCAATGGACCAAAGTGTGACTGCGTAAAGAAGAATGCCACTATGATTATGTAGTGTCATGCAAATATCTAGTCTTATTGTAACCGATACCAGTGAGGTTTTTACGATCAAGGAGACCATATCGCATGGTTTATATCGATGGCCATCAATATTAGTTAACTTCACTTTGATCTTAGCCATAGGGCCGAGAAGCAATGGAAATACTGCTACCGAACCGTGGCAATGGATCAAAGTGTGGCTGCGTAGAGGAGAGTGTCACTATGATTATGTATTGTCATGCAAATATCTAGTCTTATTGCAACCGATATCAGTAAGGTTTTTACGATCAAGGAGACGATATCGCAGCTAAACCGGATGGTTTATATCGATGGCTATCAATATTATTTAACTTCACTTTGATCTTAGCTTTAGGGACGAGAAGCAATGGAAATACTGCTACAGAACCGTGGTAATGGATCAAAGTGTGGCTGCGTAAAGAAGAATGCCAATACGATTATGTAGTGTGATGCAAATATCTAGTCATATTGCAACCGATATCAGTAAGGTTTTTACGATCAAAGAGACGATATGGCGGCTAAACCGGATGGTTTATATCGATGGCCATCAATATTAGTTCAGTTCACTTTGATCTTAGCCATAGGGCCTAGAAGCAATGGAAATACTGCTACTGAACCGTGGCAATGGATCAAAGTGTAGCTGCGTAAAGAAGAATGCCACTATGATTATGTAGTGTGATGCAAATATCTAGTCTTATTGCAACCGATATCAGTAAAGTTTTTACGATCAAAGAGACGATATGGCGGCTAAACCGGATGGTTTATATCGATGGCCATCAATATTAGTTAACTTCACTTTGATCTTAGCCATAGGGCCGAGAAGCAATGGAAATACTGCTACCGAAACGTGGCAACGGATCAAAGTGTGGCTGCGTAAAGGAGAGTGTCACTATGATTATGTATTGTCGTGCAAATATCTAGTCTTATTGTAATCGATATCAGTAAGGTTTTTACGATCAAGGAGACGATGTCGCAGCTAAACCGGATGGTTTATATCGATGGCCATCAATATTAGGTCAGTTCACTTTGATCTTAGCCATAGGCCCGAGAAGCAATGGAAATACTGCTACAGAACCGTGGTAATGGATCAATGTGTGGCTGCGTGAAGAAGAATGCCAATACGATTATGTAGTGTGATCCAAATATCTAGTCTTATTGCAACCGATATCAGTAAGGTTCTAACGATCAAAGAGACGATATGGCGGCTAAACCAAATGGTTTATATCGATGGCCATCAATATTAGTTAACTTCACTTTGATCTCAGCCATAGGGCCGAGAAGCAATGGAAATACTGCTACCGAACCGTGGCAATGGATCAAAGTGTGGCAGCGTAAAGGAGAGTGTCACTATAATTATGTATTGTCATGCAAATATCTAGTCTTATTGTAATCGATATCAGTAAGGTTTTTACGATCAATGGGACGATATCGCAGCTAAACCGGATGGTTTTTATCGATGGCCATCAATATTAGTTAACTTCACTTTCATCTTAGCCATAGGGCCGAGAAGCACTGGAAATAGTGCTACCGAACCGTGGTAATGGATCAAAGTGTGGCTGCGTAAAGAAGAATGCCACTATGAATATGTAGTGTCATGCAAATATCTAGTCTTATTGTAACACAAATCAGTAAGGTTTTTACGGTCAATGGGACGATATCGCAGCTAAACCGGATGGTTTATATCGATGGCCATCAATATTAGTTAACTTCACTTTGATCTTAGCCATAGGGACGAGAAGCAATGGAAATACTGCGACGGAACCGTGGCAATGGATCAAAGTGTGGCTGCGTAAAGAAGAATGCCACTATGATTATGAAGCGTCATGCAAATATCCAGTCTTATTGCAACCGATATCAGTAAGGTTTTTACGATCAAGGAGACGATATCGCAGCTAACCGGATAGTATATATCGATGGCCATCAATATTAGTTAAGTTCACATTGATCGTAGCCATAGGGCCGAGAAGCAATGGAAATACTGCTATCGAACCGAGGTAATGGATCAAAGTGTGGCTGCGTAAAGAAGAATGCCACTACGATTATGTAGTGTCATGCAAATATATAGTCTTATTGTAACCCAAATCAGTAAGGTTTTTACGGTCAATGGGACGATATCGCAGCTAAACCGGATGGTTTATATCGATGGCCATCAATATTAGTTAACTTCACTTTGATCTTAGCCATACTGCCGAGAAGCAATAGAAATACTGCGACGGAACCGTGGCAATGGATCAAAGTGTGGCTGCGTAAAGAAGAATGCCACTATGATTATGTAGTATCATGCAAATATCTAGTGTTATTGTAACCGATATCAGTAAGGTTTTTACGTTCAAGGAGACGATATCGCGGCTAAACCGGATGGTTTATATCGATGGCCATCAATATTAGTTAACTTCACTTTGATCTTAGCCATAGGGCCGAGAAGCAATGGAAATACTGCTACCGAACCGTGGCAATGGATCAAAGTGTGGCTCCGTAGAGGAGAGTGTCACTATGATTATGTAGGGTCATGCAAATATCTAGTCTTGTTGTAACCGATATCAGGAAGGTTTTTACCATCAAGGAGACAACATCGCAGCTAAACCGGATGGGTTATATGTATGGCCATCAATATTAGTTAACTTCACTTTGATCTTAGCCATAGGGCCGAGAAGCATATGGAAATACTGCTACCGAACCGTGGCAATGGATCAAAGTGTGGCTGCGTAAAGAAGAATGCCACTATGATTATGTAGTATCATGCAAATATCTAGTGTTATTGTAACCGATATCAGTAAGGTTTTTACGTTCAAGGAGACGATATCGCGGCTAAACCGAATGGTTTATATCGATGGCCATCAATATTAGTTTTCACTTTGATCGTAGCCATAGGGCCGAGAAGCAATGGAAATACTGCTACCGAACCGCGGCATTGGATCAAAGTGTGGCTGCGTAAAGAAGAATTCCACTATGATTATGTATGGTCATGCATATATCTAGTCTTTTTGTAACCGATATCAATAAGGTTTTTACGATCAAGGAGACGATATCGCAGCTAAACCGGATGGTTTATATCGATGGCTATCAATATTATTTAACTTCACTTTGACCTTAGCCATAGGGACGAGAAGCAATGGAAATACTGCTACCGAACCGTGGCAATGGATCAAAGTGTGGCTGCGTAAAGAAGAATGTCACTATGATTATGTAGTGTCACGCAAATATCTAGTCTTATTGTGACCGATATCAGTAAGGTTTTTACGATCAAGGAGACGATATCGCAGCTAAACCGGATGGTTTATATCGATGGCCATCAATATTAGTTAACTTCACTTTGATCGTAGCCATAGGACCGAGAAGCAATGGAAATACTGCTACCGAACCGTGGCAATGGATCAAAGTGTGGCTCCGTAGAGGAGAGTGTCACTATGATTATGTAGGGTCATGCAAATATCTAGTCTTGTTGTAACCGATATCAGGAAGGTTTTTACCATCAAGGAGACAACATCGCAGCTAAACCGGATGGGTTATATGTATGGCCATCAATATTAGTTAACTTCACTTTGATCTTAGCCATAGGGCCGAGAAGCATATGGAAATACTGCTACCGAACCGTGGCAATGGATCAAAGTGTGGCTGCGTAAAGAAGAATGCCACTATGATTATGTAGTATCATGCAAATATCTAGTGTTATTGTAACAGATATCAGTAAGGTTTTTACGTTCAAGGAGACGATATCGCGGCTAAACCGGATGGTTTATATCGATGGCCATCAATATTAGTTTTCACTTTGATCGTAGCCATAGGGCCGAGAAGCAATGGAAATACTGCTACCGAACCGCGGCATTGGATCAAAGTGTGGCTGCGTAAAGAAGAATTCCACTATGATTATGTATGGTCATGCATATATCTAGTCTTTTTGTAACCGATATCAATAAGGTTTTTACGATCAAGGAGACGATATCGCAGCTAAACCGGATGGTTTATATCGATGGCTATCAATATTATTTAACTTCACTTTGACCTTAGCCATAGGGACGAGAAGCAATGGAAATACTGCTACCGAACCGTGGCAATGGATCAAAGTGTGGCTGCGTAAAGAAGAATGTCACTATGATTATGTAGTGTCACGCAAATATCTAGTCTTATTGTGACCGATATCAGTAAGGTTTTTACGATCAAGGAGACGATATCGCAGCTAAACCGGATGGTTTATATCGATGGCCATCAATATTAGTTAACTTCACTTTGATCGTAGCCATAGGACCGAGAAGCAATGGAAATACTGCTATCGAAGCGTGGCAATGGGTCAAAGTGTGGCTGCGTAAAGAAGAATGCCACTATGCTTATGTAGTGTCACGCAAATATCTAGTCTTATTGTGACCGATATCAGTAAGGTTTTTACGATCAAGGAGACGATATCGCAGCTAAACCGGATGGTTTATATCGATGGCCATCAATATTAGTTAACTTCACTTTGATCGTAGCCATAGGACCGAGAAGCAATGGAAATACTGCTATCGAAGCGTGGCGATGGGTCAAAGTGTGGCTGCGTAAAGAAGAATGCCACTATGCTTATGTAGTGTCATGCAAATATCTAGTCTTATTGCAACCGATATCAGTAAGGTTTTTACGATCAAGGAGACGATATCGCAGCTAAACCGGATGGTTTATATGGATGGCCATCAATATTAGTTAACTTCACATTGATCGTAGCCATAGGGCCGAGGAGCAATGGAAATACTGCTACCGAACCGTGGCAATGGATCAAAGTGTGGCTGCGTAAAGGAGAATGTCACTATGATTATGTAGTGTCATGCAAATATCTAGTCTTATTGTAACCGATATCAGTGAGGTTTTTACGATCAAGGAGACCATATCACATGGTTTATATCGATGGCCATCAATATTAGGTCAGTTCACTTTGATCTCAGCCATAGGGCTGAGAAGCTATGGAAATACTGCTACCGAACCATGGCAATGGATCAAAGTGTGGCTGCGTAAAGAAGAATGCCACTATGATTATGCAGTGTCATGCAAATATCTAGTCTTATTGTAACCGATATCAGTGAGGTTTTTACGATCAAGGAGATGATATCGCAGCTAAACCGGATGGTTTATATCGATGGCCATCAATATTAGTTAACTTCACTTTGATCGTATCCATAGGGCCTAGAAGCAATGGAAATACTGCTATCGAACCGTGGCAATGGATCAAAGTGTGGCTGCGTAAAGGAGAATGTCACTATGATTATGTAGTGTCATGCAAATATCTAGTCTTATTGTAACCGATATCAGTGAGGTTTTTACGATCAAAGAGACCATATCACATGGTTTATATCGATGGCCATCAATATTAGGTCAGTTCACTTTGATCTCAGCCATAGGGCTGAGAAGCTATGGAAATACTGCTACCGAACCATGGCAATGGATCAAAGTGTGGCTGCGTAAAGAAGAATGCCACTATGATTATGTAGGGTCATGCAAATATCTAGTCTTATTATAACCGATATCAGTAAGGTTTTTACGATCAAGGAGACAATGTCGCAGCTAAACCGGATGGTTTATATCGATGGCCATCAATATTAGGTCAGTTCACTTTGATCTTAGCCATAGGGCCGAGAAGCAATGGAAATACTGCTACAGAACCGTGGTAATGGATCAAAGTGTGGCTGCGTAAAGAAGAATGCCAATACGATTATGTAGTGTGATGCAAATATGTGGTCTTATTGCAACCGATATCAGTAAGGTTTTTACGGTCAATGGGACGATATCGCAGCTAAACCGGATGGTTTATATCGATGGCCATCAATATTAGTTAACTTCACTTTGATCGAAGCCATAGGGCCGAGAAGCCATGGAAATACTGCTACCGAACCGTGGCAATGCATCAAAGTGTGGCTGCGTTAAGAAGAATGCCACTATGATTATGTAGTGTCATGCAAATATCTAGTCTTATTGTAACCGATATCAGTGAGGTTTTTACGATCAAGGAGATGATATCGCAGCTAAACCGGATGGTTTATATCGATGGCTATCAATATTATTTAACTTCACTTTGACCTTAGCCATAGGGACGAGAAGCAATGGAAATACTGCTACAGAACCGTGGTAATGGATCAAAGTGTGGCTGCGTAGAGGAGAGTGTCACTATGATTATGTAGGGTCATGCAAATATCTAGTCTTATTGCAACCGATATCAGTAAGGTTTTTACGATCAAGGAGACCATATCGCAGCTAACCGGATGGTTTATATCGATGGCTATCAATATTATTTAACTTCACTTTGACCTTAGCCATAGGGACGAGAAGCAATGGAAATACTGCTACAGAACCGTGGCAATGGATCAAAGTGTGGCTGCGTAAAGAAGAATGTCACTATGATTATGTAGTGTCACGCAAATATCTAGTCTTATTGTGACCGATATCAGTAAGGTTTTTACGATCAAGGAGACGATATCGCAGCTAAACCGGATGGTTTATATCGATGGCCATCAATATTAGTTAACTTCACTTTGATCGTAGCCATAGGACCGAGAAGCAATGGAAATACTGCTATCGAAGCGTGGCAATGGGTCAAAGTGTGGCTGCGTAAAGAAGAATGCCACTATGCTTATGTAGTGTCACGCAAATATCTAGTCTTATTGTGACCGATATCAGTAAGGTTTTTACGATCAAGGAGACGATATCGCAGCTAAACCGGATGGTTTATATCGATGGCCATCAATATTAGTTAACTTCACTTTGATCGTAGCCATAGGACCGAGAAGCAATGGAAATACTGCTATCGAAGCGTGGCGATGGGTCAAAGTGTGGCTGCGTAAAGAAGAATGCCACTATGCTTATGTAGTGTCATGCAAATATCTAGTCTTATTGCAACCGATATCAGTAAGGTTTTTACGATCAAGGAGACGATATCGCAGCTAAACCGGATGGTTTATATGGATGGCCATCAATATTAGTTAACTTCACATTGATCGTAGCCATAGGGCCGAGGAGCAATGGAAATACTGCTACCGAACCGTGGCAATGGATCAAAGTGTGGCTGCGTTAAGAAGAATGCCACTATGATTATGTAGTGTCATGCAAATATCTAGTCTTATTGTAACCGATATCAGTGAGGTTTTTACGATCAAGGAGATGATATCGCAGCTAAACCGGATGGTTTATATCGATGGCTATCAATATTATTTAACTTCACTTTGACCTTAGCCATAGGGACGAGAAGCAATGGAAATACTGCTACAGAACCGTGGTAATGGATCAAAGTGTGGCTGCGTAAAGAAGAATGCCAATACGATTATGTAGTGTCACGCAAATATCTAGTCTTATTGCAACCGATATCAGTAAGGTTTTTACGATCAAAGAGACGATATGGCGGCTAAACCGGATGGTTTATATCGATGGCCATCAATATTAGTTAACTTCACTTTGATCTTAGCCATAGGGCCGAGAAGCAATGGAAATACTGCTACCGAACCGTGGCAATGGATCAAAGTGTGGCTGCGTAGAGGAGAGTGTCACTATGATTATGTAGGGTCATGCAAATATCTAGTCTTATTGCAACCGATATCAGTAAGGTTTTTACGATCAAGGAGACCATATCGCAGCTAACCGGATGGTTTATATCGATGGCTATCAATATTATTTAACTTCACTTTGACCTTAGCCATAGGGACGAGAAGCAATGGAAATACTGCTACAGAACCGTGGTAATGGATCAAAGTGTGGCTGCGTAAAGAAGAATGCCAATACGATTATGTAGTGTCACGCAAATATCTAGTCTTATTGCAACCGATATCAGTAAGGTTTTTACGATCAAAGAGACGATATGGCGGCTAAACCGGATGGTTTATATCGATGGCCATCAATATTAGTTAACTTCACTTTGATCTTAGCCATAGGGCCGAGAAGCAATGGAAATACTGCTACCGAAGCGTGGCAATGGATCAAAGTCTGGCTGCGTAAAGAAGAAAGCCACTATGATTATGTAGTGTCATGCAAATATCTAGTCTTATTGCAACCGACATCAGTAAGGTTTTTTCGATCAAGGAGACGATATCGCAGCTAATCCGGATGGTTTATATCGATGGCCATCAATATTAGTTATCTTCACTTTAATCTTAGCCATAGGGCCGAGAAGCAATGGAAATACTGCTATCGAAGCGTGGCAATGGATCAAAGTGTGGCTGCGTAAAGAAGAATGCCACTATGATTATGTAGTGTCATACAAATATCTGGTCTTATTGCAACCGATATCAGTAAGGTTTTTACGATCTAGGAGACGATATCGCAGCTAAACCGGATGGTTTATATCGATGGCCATCAATATTAGTTAACTTCACTTTGATCTTAGCCATAGGGCCGAGAAGCAATGGAAATACTGCTACCGAACCGTGGCAATGCATCAAAGTGTGGCTGCGTTAAGAAGAATGCCACTATGATTATGTAGTGTCATGCAAATATCTAGTCTTATTGTAACCGATATCAGTGAGGTTTTTACGATCAAGGAGATGATATCGCAGCTAAACCGGATGGTTTATATCGATGGCTATCAATATTATTTAACTTCACTTTGACCTTAGCCATAGGGACGAGAAGCAATGGAAATACTGCTACAGAACCGTGGTAATGGATCAAAGTGTGGCTGCGTAAAGAAGAATGCCAATACGATTATGTAGTGTCACGCAAATATCTAGTCTTATTGCAACCGATATCAGTAAGGTTTTTACGATCAAAGAGACGATATGGCGACTAAACCGGATGGTTTATATCGATGGCCATCAATATTAGTTAACTTCACTTTGATCTTAGCCATAGGGCCGAGAAGCAATGGAAATACTGCTACCGAACCGTGGCAATGGATCAAAGTGTGGCTGCGTAGAGGAGAGTGTCACTATGATTATGTAGGGTCATGCAAATATCTAGTCTTATTGCAACCGATATCAGTGAGGTTTTTACGATCAAAGAGACCATATCACATGGTTTATATCGATGGCCATCAATATTAGGTCAGTTCACTTTGATCTCAGCCATAGGGCTGAGAAGCTATGGAAATACTGCTACCGAACCATGGCAATGGATCAAAGTGTGGCTGCGTAAAGAAGAATGCCACTATGATTATGTAGGGTCATGCAAATATCTAGTCTTATTATAACCGATATCAGTAAGGTTTTTACGATCAAGGAGACAATGTCGCAGCTAAACCGGATGGTTTATATCGATGGCCATCAATATTAGGTCAGTTCACTTTGATCTTAGCCATAGGGCCGAGAAGCAATGGAAATACTGCTACAGAACCGTGGTAATGGATCAAAGTGTGGCTGCGTAAAGAAGAATGCCAATACGATTATGTAGTGTGATGCAAATATGTGGTCTTATTGCAACCGATATCAGTAAGGTTTTTACGGTCAATGGGACGATATCGCAGCTAAACCGGATGGTTTATATCGATGGCCATCAATATTAGTTAACTTCACTTTGATCGAAGCCATAGGGCCGAGAAGCCATGGAAATACTGCTACCGAACCGTGGCAATGCATCAAAGTGTGGCTGCGTTAAGAAGAATGCCACTATGATTATGTAGTGTCATGCAAATATCTAGTCTTATTGTAACCGATATCAGTGAGGTTTTTACGATCAAGGAGATGATATCGCAGCTAAACCGGATGGTTTATATCGATGGCTATCAATATTATTTAACTTCACTTTGACCTTAGCCATAGGGACGAGAAGCAATGGAAATACTGCTACAGAACCGTGGTAATGGATCAAAGTGTGGCTGCGTAGAGGAGAGTGTCACTATGATTATGTAGGGTCATGCAAATATCTAGTCTTATTGCAACCGATATCAGTAAGGTTTTTACGATCAAGGAGACCATATCGCAGCTAACCGGATGGTTTATATCGATGGCTATCAATATTATTTAACTTCACTTTGACCTTAGCCATAGGGACGAGAAGCAATGGAAATACTGCTACAGAACCGTGGCAATGGATCAAAGTGTGGCTGCGTAAAGAAGAATGTCACTATGATTATGTAGTGTCACGCAAATATCTAGTCTTATTGTGACCGATATCAGTAAGGTTTTTACGATCAAGGAGACGATATCGCAGCTAAACCGGATGGTTTATATCGATGGCCATCAATATTAGTTAACTTCACTTTGATCGTAGCCATAGGACCGAGAAGCAATGGAAATACTGCTATCGAAGCGTGGCGATGGGTCAAAGTGTGGCTGCGTAAAGAAGAATGCCACTATGCTTATGTAGTGTCATGCAAATATCTAGTCTTATTGCAACCGATATCAGTAAGGTTTTTACGATCAAGGAGACGATATCGCAGCTAAACCGGATGGTTTATATGGATGGCCATCAATATTAGTTAACTTCACATTGATCGTAGCCATAGGGCCGAGGAGCAATGGAAATACTGCTACCGAACCGTGGCAATGGATCAAAGTGTGGCTGCGTTAAGAAGAATGCCACTATGATTATGTAGTGTCATGCAAATATCTAGTCTTATTGTAACCGATATCAGTGAGGTTTTTACGATCAAGGAGATGATATCGCAGCTAAACCGGATGGTTTATATCGATGGCTATCAATATTATTTAACTTCACTTTGACCTTAGCCATAGGGACGAGAAGCAATGGAAATACTGCTACAGAACCGTGGTAATGGATCAAAGTGTGGCTGCGTAAAGAAGAATGCCAATACGATTATGTAGTGTCACGCAAATATCTAGTCTTATTGCAACCGATATCAGTAAGGTTTTTACGATCAAAGAGACGATATGGCGGCTAAACGGGATGGTTTATATCGATGGCCATCAATATTAGTTAACTTCACTTTGATCTTAGCCATAGGGCCGAGAAGCAATGGAAATACTGCTACCGAACCGTGGCAATGGATCAAAGTGTGGCTGCATAGAGGAGAGTGTCACTATGATTATGTAGGGTCATGCAAATATCTAGTCTTATTGCAACCGATATCAGTAAGGTTTTTACGATCAAGGAGACCATATCGCAGCTAACCGGATGGTTTATATCGATGGCTATCAATATTATTTAACTTCACTTTGACCTTAGCCATAGGGACGAGAAGCAATGGAAATACTGCTACAGAACCGTGGTAATGGATCAAAGTGTGGCTGCGTAAAGAAGAATGCCAATACGATTATGTAGTGTCACGCAAATATCTAGTCTTATTGCAACCGATATCAGTAAGGTTTTTACGATCAAAGAGACGATATGGCGGCTAAACCGGATGGTTTATATCGATGGCCATCAATATTAGTTAACTTCACTTTGATCTTAGCCATAGGGCCGAGAAGCAATGGAAATACTGCTACCGAAGCGTGGCAATGGATCAAAGTCTGGCTGCGTAAAGAAGAAAGCCACTATGATTATGTAGTGTCATGCAAATATCTAGTCTTATTGCAACCGACATCAGTAAGGTTTTTTCGATCAAGGAGACGATATCGCAGCTAATCCGGATGGTTTATATCGATGGCTATCAATATTATTTAACTTCACTTTGACCTTAGCCATAGGGACGAGAAGCAATGGAAATACTGCTACAGAACCGTGGTAATGGATCAAAGTGTGGCTGCGTAAAGAAGAATGCCAATACGATTATGTAGTGTCACGCAAATATCTAGTCTTATTGCAACCGATATCAGTAAGGTTTTTACGATCAAAGAGACGATATGGCGACTAAACCGGATGGTTTATATCGATGGCCATCAATATTAGTTAACTTCACTTTGATCTTAGCCATAGGGCCGAGAAGCAATGGAAATACTGCTACCGAACCGTGGCAATGGATCAAAGTGTGGCTGCGTAGAGGAGAGTGTCACTATGATTATGTAGGGTCATGCAAATATCTAGTCTTATTGCAACCGATATCAGTAAGGTTTTTACGATCAAGGAGACCATATCGCAGCTAACCGGATGGTTTATATCGATGGCCATCAATATTAGTTCAGTTCATTTTGATCTCAGCTATAGGGCCGAGAAGCAATGGAAATACTGCGACGGAACCGTGGCAATGGATCAAAGTGTGGCTGCGTAAAGAAGAATGCCACTATGATTATGTAGTGTCATGCAAATATCTAGTCTTATTGTAACCGATATCAGTGAGGTTTTTACGATCAAGGAGACCATATCGCATGGTTTATATCGATGGCCATCAATATTAGGTCAGTTCACTTTGATCTCAGCCATAGGGCTGAGAAGCTATGGAAATACTGCTACCGAACCATGGTAATGGATCAAAGTGTGGCTGCGTAAAGAAAAATGCCACTATGATTATGTAGGGTCATGCAAATATCTAGTCTTATTGTAACCCAAATCAGTAAGATTTTTACGGTCAATGGGACGATATCGCAGCTAAACCGGATGGTTTATATCGATGGCCATCAATATTAGTTAACTTCACTTTGATCGTAGCCATAGGGCCGAGAAGCCATGGAAATACTGCTATCGAAGCGTGGCAATGGATCAAAGTCTGGTTGCGTAAAGAAGAAAGCCACTATGATTATGTAGTGTCATGCAAATATCTAGTCTTATTGCAACCGACATCAGTAAGGTTTTTTCGATCAAGGAGACGATATCGCAGCTAATCCGGATGGTTTATATCGATGGCCATCAATATTAGTTATCTTCACTTTAATCTTAGCCATAGGGCCGAGAAGCAATGGAAATACTGCTATCGAAGCGTGGCAATGGATCAAAGTGTGGCTGCGTAAAAAAGAATGCCACTATGATTATGTAGTGTCATACAAATATCTAGTCTTATTGCAACCGATATCAGTAAGGTTTTTACGATCTAGGAGACGATATCGCAGCTAAACCGGATGGTTTATATCGATGGCCATCAATATTAGTTAACTTCACTTTGATCTTAGCCATAGGGCCGAGAAGCAATGGAAATACTGCTACCGAACCGCGGCATTGGATCAAAGTGTGGCTGCGTAAAGAAGAATTCCACTATGATTATGTATGGTCATGCAAATATCTAGTCTTTTTGTAACCGATATCAATAAGGTTTTTACGATCAAGGAGACGATATCGCAGCTAAACCGGATGGTTTATATCGATGGCTATCAATATTATTTAACTTCACTTTGACCTTAGCCATAGGGACGAGAAGCAATGGAAATACTGCTACCGAACCGTGGCAATGGATCAAAGTGTGGCTGGGTAAAGAAGAATGTCACTATGATTATGTAGTGTCACGCAAATATCTAGTCTTATTGTGACCGATATCAGTAAGGTTTTTACGATCAAGGAGACCATATCGCATGGTTTATATCGATGGCCATCAATATTAGTTAACTTCACTTTGATCGTATCCATAGAGCCTAGAAGCAATGGAAATACTGCTATCGAAGCGTGGCAATGGATCAAAGTGTGGCTGCGTAAAGAAGAATGCCACTACGATTATGTAGTGTCATGCAAATATATAGTCTTATTGTAACCCAAATCAGTAAGGTTTTTACGGTCAATGGGACGATATCGCAGCTAAACCGGATGGTTTATATCGATGGCCATCAATATTAGTTAACTTCACTTTGATCTTAGCCATACTGCCGAGAAGCAATAGAAATACTGCGACGGAACCGTGGCAATGGATCAAAGTGTGGCTGCGTAAAGAAGAATGCCACTATGATTATGTAGTATCATGCAAATATCTAGTGTTATTGTAACCGATATCAGTAAGGTTTTTACGTTCAAGGAGACGATATCGCGGCTAAACCGGATGGTTTATATCGATGGCCATCAATATTAGTTAACTTCACTTTGATCTTAGCCATAGGGCCGAGAAGCAATGGAAATACTGCTACCGAACCGTGGCAATGGATCAAAGTGTGGCTCCGTAGAGGAGAGTGTCACTATGATTATGTAGGGTCATGCAAATATCTAGTCTTGTTGTAACCGATATCAGGAAGGTTTTTACCATCAAGGAGACAACATCGCAGCTAAACCGGATGGGTTATATGTATGGCCATCAATATTAGTTAACTTCACTTTGATCTTAGCCATAGGGCCGAGAAGCATATGGAAATACTGCTACCGAACCGTGGCAATGGATCAAAGTGTGGCTGCGTAAAGAAGAATGCCACTATGATTATGTAGTATCATGCAAATATCTAGTGTTATTGTAACCGATATCAGTAAGGTTTTTACGTTCAAGGAGACGATATCGCGGCTAAACCGAATGGTTTATATCGATGGCCATCAATATTAGTTTTCACTTTGATCGTAGCCATAGGGCCGAGAAGCAATGGAAATACTGCTACCGAACCGCGGCATTGGATCAAAGTGTGGCTGCGTAAAGAAGAATTCCACTATGATTATGTATGGTCATGCATATATCTAGTCTTTTTGTAACCGATATCAATAATGTTTTTACGATCAAGGAGACGATATCGCAGCTAAACCGGATGGTTTATATCGATGGCTATCAATATTATTTAACTTCACTTTGACCTTAGCCATAAGGACGAGAAGCAATGGAAATACTGCTACCGAACCGTGGCAATGGATCAAAGTGTGGCTGCGTAAAGAAGAATGTCACTATGATTATGTAGTGTCACGCAAATATCTAGTCTTATTGTGACCGATATCAGTAAGGTTTTTACGATCAAGGAGACGATATCGCAGCTAAACCGGATGGTTTATATCGATGGCCATCAATATTAGTTAACTTCACTTTGATCGTAGCCATAGGACCGAGAAGCAATGGAAATACTGCTACCGAACCGTGGCAATGGATCAAAGTGTGGCTCCGTAGAGGAGAGTGTCACTATGATTATGTAGGGTCATGCAAATATCTAGTCTTGTTGTAACCGATATCAGGAAGGTTTTTACCATCAAGGAGACAACATCGCAGCTAAACCGGATGGGTTATATGTATGGCCATCAATATTAGTTAACTTCACTTTGATCTTAGCCATAGGGCCGAGAAGCATATGGAAATACTGCTACCGAACCGTGGCAATGGATCAAAGTGTGGCTGCGTAAAGAAGAATGCCACTATGATTATGTAGTATCATGCAAATATCTAGTGTTATTGTAACAGATATCAGTAAGGTTTTTACGTTCAAGGAGACGATATCGCGGCTAAACCGGATGGTTTATATCGATGGCCATCAATATTAGTTTTCACTTTGATCGTAGCCATAGGGCCGAGAAGCAATGGAAATACTGCTACCGAACCGCGGCATTGGATCAAAGTGTGGCTGCGTAAAGAAGAATTCCACTATGATTATGTATGGTCATGCATATATCTAGTCTTTTTGTAACCGATATCAATAAGGTTTTTACGATCAAGGAGACGATATCGCAGCTAAACCGGATGGTTTATATCGATGGCTATCAATATTATTTAACTTCACTTTGACCTTAGCCATAGGGACGAGAAGCAATGGAAATACTGCTACCGAACCGTGGCAATGGATCAAAGTGTGGCTGCGTAAAGAAGAATGTCACTATGATTATGTAGTGTCACGCAAATATCTAGTCTTATTGTGACCGATATCAGTAAGGTTTTTACGATCAAGGAGACGATATCGCAGCTAAACCGGATGGTTTATATCGATGGCCATCAATATTAGTTAACTTCAATTTGATCGTAGCCATAGGACCGAGAAGCAATGGAAATACTGCTATCGAAGCGTGGCAATGGGTCAAAGTGTGGCTGCGTAAAGAAGAATGCCACTATGCTTATGTAGTGTCACGCAAATATCTAGTCTTATTGTGACCGATATCAGTAAGGTTTTTACGATCAAGGAGACGATATCGCAGCTAAACCGGATGGTTTATATCGATGGCCATCAATATTAGTTAACTTCACTTTGATCGTAGCCATAGGACCGAGAAGCAATGGAAATACTGCTATCGAAGCGTGGCGATGGGTCAAAGTGTGGCTGCGTAAAGAAGAATGCCACTATGCTTATGTAGTGTCATGCAAATATCTAGTCTTATTGCAACCGATATCATTAAGGTTTTTACGATCAAGGAGACGATATCGCAGCTAAACCGGATGGTTTATATGGATGGCCATCAATATTAGTTAACTTCACATTGATCGTAGCCATAGGGCCGAGGAGCAATGGAAATACTGCTACCGAACCGTGGCAATGGATCAAAGTGTGGCTGCGTAAAGGAGAATGTCACTATGATTATGTAGTGTCATGCAAATATCTAGTCTTATTGTAACCGATATCAGTGAGGTTTTTACGATCAAGGAGACCATATCACATGGTTTATATCGATGGCCATCAATATTAGGTCAGTTCACTTTGATCTCAGCCATAGGGCTGAGAAGCTATGGAAATACTGCTACCGAACCATGGCAATGGATCAAAGTGTGGCTGCGTAAAGAAGAATGCCACTATGATTATGCAGTGTCATGCAAATATCTAGTCTTATTGTAACCGATATCAGTGAGGTTTTTACGATCAAGGAGATGATATCGCAGCTAAACCGGATGGTTTATATCGATGGCCATCAATATTAGTTAACTTCACTTTGATCGTATCCATAGGGCCTAGAAGCAATGGAAATACTGCTATCGAACCGTGGCAATGGATCAAAGTGTGACTGCGTAAAGGAGAATGTCACTATGATTATGTAGTGTCATGCAAATATCTAGTCTTATTGTAACCGATATCAGTGAGGTTTTTACGATCAAGGAGACCATATCACATGGTTTATATCGATGGCCATCAATATTAGGTCAGTTCACTTTGATCTCAGCCATAGGGCTGAGAAGCTATGGAAATACTGCTACCGAACCATGGCAATGGATCAAAGTGTGGCTGCGTAAAGAAGAATGCCACTATGATTATGTAGGGTCATGCAAATATCTAGTCTTATTATAACCGATATCAGTAAGGTTTTTACGATCAAGGAGACAATGTCGCAGCTAAACCGGATGGTTTATATCGATGGCCATCAATATTAGGTCAGTTCACTTTGATCTTAGCCATAGGGCCGAGAAGCAATGGAAATACTGCTACAGAACCGTGGTAATGGATCAAAGTGTGGCTGCGTAAAGAAGAATGCCAATACGATTATGTAGTGTGATGCAAATATGTGGTCTTATTGCAACCGATATCAGTAAGGTTTTTACGGTCAATGGGACGATATCGCAGCTAAACCGGATGGTTTATATCGATGGCCATCAATATTAGTTAACTTCACTTTGATCGAAGCCATAGGGCCGAGAAGCCATGGAAATACTGCTACCGAACCGTGGCAATGCATCAAAGTGTGGCTGCGTTAAGAAGAATGCCACTATGATTATGTAGTGTCATGCAAATATCTAGTCTTATTGTAACCGATATCAGTGAGGTTTTTACGATCAAGGAGATGATATCGCAGCTAAACCGGATGGTTTATATCGATGGCTATCAATATTATTTAACTTCACTTTGACCTTAGCCATAGGGACGAGAAGCAATGGAAATACTGCTACAGAACCGTGGTAATGGATCAAAGTGTGGCTGCGTAAAGAAGAATGCCAATACGATTATGTAGTGTCACGCAAATATCTAGTCTTATTGCAACCGATATCAGTAAGGTTTTTACGATCAAAGAGACGATATGGCGGCTAAACCGGATGGTTTATATCGATGGCCATCAATATTAGTTAACTTCACTTTGATCTTAGCCATAGGGCCGAGAAGCAATGGAAATACTGCTACCGAACCGTGGCAATGGATCAAAGTGTGGCTGCGTAGAGGAGAGTGTCACTATGATTATGTAGGGTCATGCAAATATCTAGTCTTATTGCAACCGATATCAGTAAGGTTTTTACGATCAAGGAGACCATATCGCAGCTAACCGGATGGTTTATATCGATGGCTATCAATATTATTTAACTTCACTTTGACCTTAGCCATAGGGACGAGAAGCAATGGAAATACTGCTACAGAACCGTGGCAATGGATCAAAGTGTGGCTGCGTAAAGAAGAATGTCACTATGATTATGTAGTGTCACGCAAATATCTAGTCTTATTGTGACCGATATCAGTAAGGTTTTTACGATCAAGGAGACGATATCGCAGCTAAACCGGATGGTTTATATCGATGGCCATCAATATTAGTTAACTTCACTTTGATCGTAGCCATAGGACCGAGAAGCAATGGAAATACTGCTACCGAACCGTGGCAATGGATCAAAGTGTGGCTCCGTAGAGGAGAGTGTCACTATGATTATGTAGGGTCATGCAAATATCTAGTCTTGTTGTAACCGATATCAGGAAGGTTTTTACCATCAAGGAGACAACATCGCAGCTAAACCGGATGGGTTATATGTATGGCCATCAATATTAGTTAACTTCACTTTGATCTTAGCCATAGGGCCGAGAAGCATATGGAAATACTGCTACCGAACCGTGGCAATGGATCAAAGTGTGGCTGCGTAAAGAAGAATGCCACTATGATTATGTAGTATCATGCAAATATCTAGTGTTATTGTAACAGATATCAGTAAGGTTTTTACGTTCAAGGAGACGATATCGCGGCTAAACCGGATGGTTTATATCGATGGCCATCAATATTAGTTTTCACTTTGATCGTAGCCATAGGGCCGAGAAGCAATGGAAATACTGCTACCGAACCGCGGCATTGGATCAAAGTGTGGCTGCGTAAAGAAGAATTCCACTATGATTATGTATGGTCATGCATATATCTAGTCTTTTTGTAACCGATATCAATAAGGTTTTTACGATCAAGGAGACGATATCGCAGCTAAACCGGATGGTTTATATCGATGGCTATCAATATTATTTAACTTCACTTTGACCTTAGCCATAGGGACGAGAAGCAATGGAAATACTGCTACCGAACCGTGGCAATGGATCAAAGTGTGGCTGCGTAAAGAAGAATGTCACTATGATTATGTAGTGTCACGCAAATATCTAGTCTTATTGTGACCGATATCAGTAAGGTTTTTACGATCAAGGAGACGATATCGCAGCTAAACCGGATGGTTTATATCGATGGCCATCAATATTAGTTAACTTCAATTTGATCGTAGCCATAGGACCGAGAAGCAATGGAAATACTGCTATCGAAGCGTGGCAATGGGTCAAAGTGTGGCTGCGTAAAGAAGAATGCCACTATGCTTATGTAGTGTCACGCAAATATCTAGTCTTATTGTGACCGATATCAGTAAGGTTTTTACGATCAAGGAGACGATATCGCAGCTAAACCGGATGGTTTATATCGATGGCCATCAATATTAGTTAACTTCACTTTGATCGTAGCCATAGGACCGAGAAGCAATGGAAATACTGCTATCGAAGCGTGGCGATGGGTCAAAGTGTGGCTGCGTAAAGAAGAATGCCACTATGCTTATGTAGTGTCATGCAAATATCTAGTCTTATTGCAACCGATATCAGTAAGGTTTTTACGATCAAGGAGACGATATCGCAGCTAAACCGGATGGTTTATATGGATGGCCATCAATATTAGTTAACTTCACATTGATCGTAGCCATAGGGCCGAGGAGCAATGGAAATACTGCTACCGAACCGTGGCAATGGATCAAAGTGTGGCTGCGTAAAGGAGAATGTCACTATGATTATGTAGTGTCATGCAAATATCTAGTCTTATTGTAACCGATATCAGTGAGGTTTTTACGATCAAGGAGACCATATCACATGGTTTATATCGATGGCCATCAATATTAGGTCAGTTCACTTTGATCTCAGCCATAGGGCTGAGAAGCTATGGAAATACTGCTACCGAACCATGGCAATGGATCAAAGTGTGGCTGCGTAAAGAAGAATGCCACTATGATTATGCAGTGTCATGCAAATATCTAGTCTTATTGTAACCGATATCAGTGAGGTTTTTACGATCAAGGAGATGATATCGCAGCTAAACCGGATGGTTTATATCGATGGCCATCAATATTAGTTAACTTCACTTTGATCGTATCCATAGGGCCTAGAAGCAATGGAAATACTGCTATCGAACCGTGGCAATGGATCAAAGTGTGGCTGCGTAAAGGAGAATGTCACTATGATTATGTAGTGTCATGCAAATATCTAGTCTTATTGTAACCGATATCAGTGAGGTTTTTACGATCAAGGAGACCATATCACATGGTTTATATCGATGGCCATCAATATTAGGTCAGTTCACTTTGATCTCAGCCATAGGGCTGAGAAGCTATGGAAATACTGCTACCGAACCATGGCAATGGATCAAAGTGTGGCTGCGTAAAGAAGAATGCCACTATGATTATGTAGGGTCATGCAAATATCTAGTCTTATTATAACCGATATCAGTAAGGTTTTTACGATCAAGGAGACAATGTCGCAGCTAAACCGGATGGTTTATATCGATGGCCATCAATATTAGGTCAGTTCACTTTGATCTTAGCCATAGGGCCGAGAAGCAATGGAAATACTGCTACAGAACCGTGGTAATGGATCAAAGTGTGGCTGCGTAAAGAAGAATGCCAATACGATTATGTAGTGTGATGCAAATATGTGGTCTTATTGCAACCGATATCAGTAAGGTTTTTACGGTCAATGGGACGATATCGCAGCTAAACCGGATGGTTTATATCGATGGCCATCAATATTAGTTAACTTCACTTTGATCGAAGCCATAGGGCCGAGAAGCCATGGAAATACTGCTACCGAACCGTGGCAATGCATCAAAGTGTGGCTGCGTTAAGAAGAATGCCACTATGATTATGTAGTGTCATGCAAATATCTAGTCTTATTGTAACCGATATCAGTGAGGTTTTTACGATCAAGGAGATGATATCGCAGCTAAACCGGATGGTTTATATCGATGGCTATCAATATTATTTAACTTCACTTTGACCTTAGCCATAGGGACGAGAAGCAATGGAAATACTGCTACAGAACCGTGGTAATGGATCAAAGTGTGGCTGCGTAAAGAAGAATGCCAATACGATTATGTAGTGTCACGCAAATATCTAGTCTTATTGCAACCGATATCAGTAAGGTTTTTACGATCAAAGAGACGATATGGCGGCTAAACCGGATGGTTTATATCGATGGCCATCAATATTAGTTAACTTCACTTTGATCTTAGCCATAGGGCCGAGAAGCAATGGAAATACTGCTACCGAACCGTGGCAATGGATCAAAGTGTGGCTGCGTAGAGGAGAGTGTCACTATGATTATGTAGGGTCATGCAAATATCTAGTCTTATTGCAACCGATATCAGTAAGGTTTTTACGATCAAGGAGACCATATCGCAGCTAACCGGATGGTTTATATCGATGGCTATCAATATTATTTAACTTCACTTTGACCTTAGCCATAGGGACGAGAAGCAATGGAAATACTGCTACAGAACCGTGGCAATGGATCAAAGTGTGGCTGCGTAAAGAAGAATGTCACTATGATTATGTAGTGTCACGCAAATATCTAGTCTTATTGTGACCGATATCAGTAAGGTTTTTACGATCAAGGAGACGATATCGCAGCTAAACCGGATGGTTTATATCGATGGCCATCAATATTAGTTAACTTCACTTTGATCGTAGCCATAGGACCGAGAAGCAATGGAAATACTGCTATCGAAGCGTGGCAATGGGTCAAAGTGTGGCTGCGTAAAGAAGAATGCCACTATGCTTATGTAGTGTCACGCAAATATCTAGTCTTATTGTGACCGATATCAGTAAGGTTTTTACGATCAAGGAGACGATATCGCAGCTAAACCGGATGGTTTATATCGATGGCCATCAATATTAGTTAACTTCACTTTGATCGTAGCCATAGGACCGAGAAGCAATGGAAATACTGCTATCGAAGCGTGGCGATGGGTCAAAGTGTGGCTGCGTAAAGAAGAATGCCACTATGCTTATGTAGTGTCATGCAAATATCTAGTCTTATTGCAACCGATATCAGTAAGGTTTTTACGATCAAGGAGACGATATCGCAGCTAAACCGGATGGTTTATATGGATGGCCATCAATATTAGTTAACTTCACATTGATCGTAGCCATAGGGCCGAGGAGCAATGGAAATACTGCTACCGAACCGTGGCAATGGAACAAAGTGTGGCTGCGTTAAGAAGAATGCCACTATGATTATGTAGTGTCATGCAAATATCTAGTCTTATTGTAACCGATATCAGTGAGGTTTTTACGATCAAGGAGATGATATCGCAGCTAAACCGGATGGTTTATATCGATGGCTATCAATATTATTTAACTTCACTTTGACCTTAGCCATAGGGACGAGAAGCAATGGAAATACTGCTACAGAACCGTGGTAATGGATCAAAGTGTGGCTGCGTAAAGAAGAATGCCAATACGATTATGTAGTGTCACGCAAATATCTAGTCTTATTGCAACCGATATCAGTAAGGTTTTTACGATCAAAGAGACGATATGGCGGCTAAACCGGATGGTTTATATCGATGGCCATCAATATTAGTTAACTTCACTTTGATCTTAGCCATAGGGCCGAGAAGCAATGGAAATACTGCTACCGAACCGTGGCAATGGATCAAAGTGTGGCTGCGTAGAGGAGAGTGTCACTATGATTATGTAGGGTCATGCAAATATCTAGTCTTATTGCAACCGATATCAGTAAGGTTTTTACGATCAAGGAGACCATATCGCAGCTAACCGGATGGTTTATATCGATGGCTATCAATATTATTTAACTTCACTTTGACCTTAGCCATAGGGACGAGAAGCAATGGAAATACTGCTACAGAACCGTGGTAATGGATCAAAGTGTGGCTGCGTAAAGAAGAATGCCAATACGATTATGTAGTGTCACGCAAATATCTAGTCTTATTGCAACCGATATCAGTAAGGTTTTTACGATCAAAGAGACGATATGGCGGCTAAACCGGATGGTTTATATCGATGGCCATCAATATTAGTTAACTTCACTTTGATCTTAGCCATAGGGCCGAGAAGCAATGGAAATACTGCTACCGAAGCGTGGCAATGGATCAAAGTCTGGCTGCGTAAAGAAGAAAGCCACTATGATTATGTAGTGTCATGCAAATATCTAGTCTTATTGCAACCGACATCAGTAAGGTTTTTTCGATCAAGGAGACGATATCGCAGCTAATCCGGATGGTTTATATCGATGGCCATCAATATTAGTTATCTTCACTTTAATCTTAGCCATAGGGCCGAGAAGCAATGGAAATACTGCTATCGAAGCGTGGCAATGGATCAAAGTGTGGCTGCGTAAAGAAGAATGCCACTATGATTATGTAGTGTCATACAAATATCTAGTCTTATTGCAACCGATATCAGTAAGGTTTTTACGATCTAGGAGACGATATCGCAGCTAAACCGGATGGTTTATATCGATGGCCATCAATATTAGTTAACTTCACTTTGATCTTAGCCATAGGGCCGAGAAGCAATGGAAATACTGCTACCGAACCGTGGCAATGCATCAAAGTGTGGCTGCGTTAAGAAGAATGCCACTATGATTATGTAGTGTCATGCAAATATCTAGTCTTATTGTAACCGATATCAGTGAGGTTTTTACGATCAAGGAGATGATATCGCAGCTAAACCGGATGGTTTATATCGATGGCTATCAATATTATTTAACTTCACTTTGACCTTAGCCATAGGGACGAGAAGCAATGGAAATACTGCTACAGAACCGTGGTAATGGATCAAAGTGTGGCTGCGTAAAGAAGAATGCCAATACGATTATGTAGTGTCACGCAAATATCTAGTCTTATTGCAACCGATATCAGTAAGGTTTTTACGATCAAAGAGACGATATGGCGACTAAACCGGATGGTTTATATCGATGGCCATCAATATTAGTTAACTTCACTTTGATCTTAGACATAGGGCCGAGAAGCAATGGAAATACTGCTACCGAAACGTGGCAATGGATCAAAGTGTGGCTGCGTAGAGGAGAGTGTCACTATGATTATGTAGGGTCATGCAAATATCTAGTCTTATTGCAACCGATATCAGTAAGGTTTTTACGATCAAGGAGACCATATCGCAGCTAACCGGATGGTTTATATCGATGGCCATCAATATTAGTTCAGTTCATTTTGATCTCAGCTATAGGGCCGAGAAGCAATGGAAATACTGCGACGGAACCGTGGCAATGGATCAAAGTGTGGCTGCGTAAAGAAGAATGCCACTATGATTATGTAGTGTCATGCAAATATCTAGTCTTATTGTAACCGATATCAGTGAGGTTTTTACGATCAAGGAGACCATATCGCATGGTTTATATCGATGGCCATCAATATTAGGTCAGTTCACTTTGATCTCAGCCATAGGGCTGAGAAGCTATGGAAATACTGCTACCGAACCATGGTAATGGATCAAAGTGTGGCTGCGTAAAGAAAAATGCCACTATGATTATGTAGGGTCATGCAAATATCTAGTCTTATTGTAACCCAAATCAGTAAGATTTTTACGGTCAATGGGACGATATCGCAGCTAAACCGGATGGTTTATATCGATGGCCATCAATATTAGTTAACTTCACTTTGATCGTAGCCATAGGGCCGAGAAGCCATGGAAATACTGCTATCGAAGCGTGGCAATGGATCAAAGTCTGGCTGCGTAAAGAAGAAAGCCACTATGATTATGTAGTGTCATGCAAATATCTAGTCTTATTGCAACCGACATCAGTAAGGTTTTTTCGATCAAGGAGACGATATCGCAGCTAATCCGGATGGTTTATATCGATGGCCATCAATATTAGTTATCTTCACTTTAATCTTAGCCATAGGGCCGAGAAGCAATGGAAATACTGCTATCGAAGCGTGGCAATGGATCAAAGTGTGGCTGCGTAAAAAAGAATGCCACTATGATTATGTAGTGTCATACAAATATCTAGTCTTATTGCAACCGATATCAGTAAGGTTTTTACGATCTAGGAGACGATATCGCAGCTAAACCGGATGGTTTATATCGATGGCCATCAATATTAGTTAACTTCACTTTGATCTTAGCCATAGGGCCGAGAAGCAATGGAAATACTGCTACCGAACCGCGGCATTGGATCAAAGTGTGGCTGCGTAAAGAAGAATTCCACTATGATTATGTATGGTCATGCAAATATCTAGTCTTTTTGTAACCGATATCAATAAGGTTTTTACGATCAAGGAGACGATATCGCAGCTAAACCGGATGGTTTATATCGATGGCTATCAATATTATTTAACTTCACTTTGACCTTAGCCATAGGGACGAGAAGCAATGGAAATACTGCTACCGAACCGTGGCAATGGATCAAAGTGTGGCTGGGTAAAGAAGAATGTCACTATGATTATGTAGTGTCACGCAAATATCTAGTCTTATTGTGACCGATATCAGTAAGGTTTTTACGATCAAGGAGACCATATCGCATGGTTTATATCGATGGCCATCAATATTAGTTAACTTCACTTTGATCGTATCCATAGAGCCTAGAAGCAATGGAAATACTGCTATCGAAGCGTGGCAATGGATCAAAGTGTGGCTGCGTAAAGAAGAATGCCACTATGATTATGTAGTGTCATACAAATATCTAGTCTTATTGCAACCGATATCAGTAAGGTTTTTACGATCAAGGAGATGATATCGCAGCTAAACCGGATGGTTTATATTGATGGCCATCAATATTAGTTAACTTCACTTTGATCGTATCCATTGGGCCTAGAAGCAATGGAAATACTGCTATCGAAGCGTGGCGATGGATCAAAGTGTAGCTGCGTAAAGAAGAATGCCACTATGATTATGTAGTGTGATGCAAATATCTAGTCTTATTGCAACCGATAACAGTAAGGTTTTTACGATCAAAGAGACGATATGGCGGCTAAACCGGATGGTTTATATCGATGGCCATCAATATTAGTTAACTTCACTTTGATCTTAGCCATAGGGCCGAGAAGCAATGGAAATACTGCTACCGAACCGTGGCAATGGATCAAAGTGTGGCTGCGTAGAGGAGAGTGTCACTATGATTATGTAGGGTCATGCAAATATCTAGTCTTGTTGTAACCGATATCAGGAAGGTTTTTACCATCAAGGAGACAACATCGCAGCTAAACCGGATGGGTTATATGTATGGCCATCAATATTAGTTAACTTCACTTTGATCTTAGCCATAGGGCCGAGAAGCATATGGAAATACTGCTACCGAACCGTGGCAATGGATCAAAGTGTGGCTGCGTAAAGAAGAATGCCACTATGATTATGTAGTATCATGCAAATATCTAGTGTTATTGTAACCGATATCAGTAAGGTTTTTACGATCAAGGAGACGATATCGCGGCTAAACCGGATGGTTTATATCGATGGCCATCAATATTAGTTTTCACTTTGATCGTAGCCATAGGGCCGAGAAGCAATGGAAATACTGCTACCGAACCGCGGCATTGGATCAAAGTGTGGCTGCGTAAAGAAGAATTCCACTATGATTATGTATGGTCATGCAAATATCTAGTCTTATTGCAACCGATATCAGTAAGGTTTTTACGATCAAAGAGACGATATGGCGGCTAAACCGGATGGTTTATATCGATGGCCATCAATATTAGTTAACTTCACTTTGATCTTAGCCATAGGGCCGAGAAGCAATGGAAATACTGCTACCGAACCGTGGCAATGGATCAAAGTGTGGCTGCGTAGAGGAGAGTGTCACTATGATTATGTAGGGTCATGCAAATATCTAGTCTTGTTGTAACCGATATCAGGAAGGTTTTTACCATCAAGGAGACAACATCGCAGCTAAACCGGATGGGTTATATGTATGGCCATCAATATTAGTTAACTTCACTTTGATCTTAGCCATAGGGCCGAGAAGCATATGGAAATACTGCTACCGAACCGTGGCAATGGATCAAAGTGTGGCTGCGTAAAGAAGAATGCCACTATGATTATGTAGTATCATGCAAATATCTAGTGTTATTGTAACCGATATCAGTAAGGTTTTTACGATCAAGGAGACGATATCGCGGCTAAACCGGATGGTTTATATCGATGGCCATCAATATTAGTTTTCACTTTGATCGTAGCCATAGGGCCGAGAAGCAATGGAAATACTGCTACCGAACCGCGGCATTGGATCAAAGTGTGGCTGCGTAAAGAAGAATTCCACTATGATTATGTATGGTCATGCAAATATCTAGTCTTTTTGTAACCGATATCAATAAGGTTTTTACGATCAAGGAGACGATATCGCAGCTAAACCGGATGGTTTATATCGATGGCTATCAATATTATTTAACTTCACTTTGACCTTAGCCATAGGGACGAGAAGCAATGGAAATACTGCTACCGAACCGTGGCAATGGATCAAAGTGTGGCTGCGTAAAGAAGAATGTCACTATGATTATGTAGTGTCACGCAAATATCTAGTCTTATTGTGACCGATATCAGTAAGGTTTTTACGATCAATGAGACGATATCGCAGCTAAACCGGATGGTTTATATCGATGGCCATCAATATTAGTTCAGTTCACTTTGATCTCAGCTATAGGGCTGAGAAGCAATGGAAATATTGCTACCGAACCATGGCATTGGACCAAAGTGTGACTGCGTAAAGAAGAATGCCACTACGATTATGTAGTGTCATGCAAATATCTAGTCTTATTGCAACCGATATCAGTAAGGTTTTTACGATCAAGGAGACGATATCGCAGCTAAACCGGATGGATTATATCGATGGCCATCAATATTAGTTAACTTCACTTTGATCTTAGCCATACTGCCGAGAAGCAATGGAAATAATGCGACGGAACCGTGGCAGTGGATCAAGGTGTGGCTGCGTAAAGAAGAATGCCACTATGATTATGAAGCGTCATGCAAATATCTAGTCTTATTGCAACCGATATCAGCAAGGTTTTTACGATCAAGGAGACGATATCGCAGCTAACTGGATAGTGTATATCGATGGCCATCAATATTAGTTCAGTTCACTTTGATCTCAGCTATTGGGCTCAGAAGCAATGGAAATACTGCCACCGAACCATGGCAATGGACCAAAGTGTGACTGCGTAAAGAAGAATGCCACTATGATTATGTAGTGTCATGCAAATATCTAGTCTTATTGTAACCGATATCAGTAAGGTTTTTACGATCAAAGAGACGATATGGCGGCTAAACCGGATGGTTTATATCGATGGCCATCAATATTAGTTAACTTCACTTTGATCTTAGCCATAGGGCCGAGGAGCAATGGAAATACTGCTACCGAACCGTGGCAATGGATCAAAGTGTGGCTGCGTAAAGAAGAATGCCACTACGATTATGTAGTGTCATGCATATATCTAGTCTTATTGTAACCCAAATCAGTAAGGTTTTTACGGTCAATGGAACGATATCGCAGCTAAACCGGATGGTTTATGTCGATGGCCATCAATATTAGTTAACTTCACTTTGATCGTAGCCATAGGGCCGAGAAGCAATGGAGATAGTGCTATCGAAGCGTGGCAATGGATCAAAGTGTGGCTGCGTAAAGAAGAATGCCACTACGATTATGTAGTGTCATGCAAATATCTAGTCTTATTGTAACCGATATCAGTAAGGTTTTTACGATCAAGGAGACGATATCGCAGCTAACCGGATGGTGTATATCGATGGCCATCAATATTAGTCAAGTTCACATTGATCGTAGCCATAGGGCCGAGAAACAATGGAAATACTGCTATCGAACCGTGGTAATGGATCAAGGTGTGGCTGCGTAAAGAAGAATGCCACTACGATTATGTAGTGTCATGCAAATATCTAGTCTTATTGTAACCCAAATCAGTAAGGTTTTTACGGTCAATGGGACGATATCGCAGCTAAACCGGATGGTTTATGTCGATGGCCATCAATATTAGTTAGCTTCACTTTGATCGTAGCCATAGGGCCGAGAAGCAATGGAGATACTGCTATCGAAGCGTGGCAATGGATCAAATTGTGGCTGCGTAAAGAAGAATGCCACTACGATTATGTAGTGTCATGCAAATATCTAGTCTTATTGGAACCGATATCAGTAAGGTTTTTACGATCAAGGAGACGATATCGCAGCTAACCGGATGGTGTATATCGATGGCCATCAATATTAGTTCAGTTCACTTTGATCTCAGCTATAGGGCCGAGAAGCAATGGAAATACTGCGACGGAACCGTGGCAATGGATCAAAGTGTGGCTGCGTAAAGAAGAATGCCACTATGATTATGTAGTGTCATGCAAATATCTAGTCTTATTGTAACCGATATCAGTGAGGTTTTTACGATCAAGGAGACCATATCGCATGGTTTATATCGATGGCCATCAATATTAGGTCAGTTCACTTTGATCTCAGCCATAGGGCTGAGAAGCTATGGAAATACTGCTACCGAACCGTGGCAATGGATCAAAGTGTGGCTGCGTAAAGAAGAATGCCACTATGATTATTAAGTGTCATGCAAATATCTAGTCTTATTGTAACCGATATCAGTGAGGTTTTTACGATCAAGGAGATGATATCGCAGCTAAACCGGATGATTTATATCGATGGCCATCAATATTATTTAAATTCACTTTGATCGTATCCATAGGGCCTAGAAGCAATGGAAATACTGCTAACAAACCGTGGCAATGGATCAAAGTGTGGCTGCGTAAAGAAGAATGCCACTATGATTATGTAGTGTCATGCAAATATCTAGTCTTATTGTAACCGATATCAGTGAGGTTTTTACGATCAAGGAGACCATATCGCATGGTTTATATCGATGGCCATCAATATTAGGTCAGTTCACTTTGATCTCAGCCATAGGGCTGAGAAGCTATGGAAATACTGCTACCGAACCGTGGCAATGGATCAAAGTGTGGCTGCGTAAAGAAGAATGCCACTATGATTATTAAGTGTCATGCAAATATCTAGTCTTATTGTAACCGATATCAGTGAGGTTTTTACGATCAAGGAGATGATATCGCAGCTAAACCGGATGATTTATATCGATGGCCATCAATATTATTTAACTTCACTTTGATCGTATCCATAGGGCCTAGAAGCAATGGAAATACTGCTAACAAACCGTGGCAATGGATCAAAGTGTGGCTGCGTAAAGGAGAATGCCACAATGATTATGTAGGGTCATGCAAATATCTAGTCTTATTGTAATCCAAATCAGTAAGGTTTTTACGGTCAATGGGACGATATCGCAGCTAAACCGGATGGTTTATATTGATGGCCATCAATATTAGTTAACTTCACTTTGATCGTATCCATTGGGCCTAGAAGCAATGGAAATACTGCTATCGAAGCGTGGCGATGGATCAAAGAATAGCTGCGTAAAGAAGAATGCCACTATGATTATGTAGTGTGATGCAAATATCTAGTCTTATTGCAACCGATATCAGTAAGGTTTTTACGATCAAAGAGACGATATGGCGGCTAAACCGGATGGTTTATATCGATGGCCATCAATATTAGTTAACTTCACTTTGATCGTAGCCATAGGGCCGAGAAGCCATGGAAATACTGCTATCGAAGCGTGGCAATGGATCAAAGTCTGGCTGCGTAAAGAAGAAAGCCACTATGATTATGTAGTGTCATGCAAATATCTAGTCTTATTGCAACAGACATCAGTAAGGTTTTTTCGATCAAGGAGACGATATCGCAGCTAATCCGGATGGTTTATATCGATGGCCATCAATATTAGTTAACTTCACTTTGATCTTAGCCATAGGGCCGAGAAGCATATGGAAATACTGCTACCGAACCGTGGCAATGGATCAAAGTGTGGCTGCGTAAAGAAGAATGCCACTATGATTATGTAGTATCATGCAAATATCTAGTGTTATTGTAACCGATATCAGTAAGGTTTTTACGATCAAGGAGACGATATCGCGGCTAAACCGGATGGTTTATACCGATGGCCATCAATATTAGTTTTCACTTTTATCGTAGCCATAGGGCCGAGAAGCAATGGAAATATTGCTACCGAACCGCGGCATTGGATCAAAGTGTGGCTGCGTAAAGAAGAATTCCACTATGATTATGTATGGTCATGCAAATATCTAGTCTTTTTGTAACCGATATCAATAAGGTTTTTACGATCAAGGAGACGATATCGCAGCTAAACCGGATGGTTTATATCGATGGCTATCAATATTATTTAACTTCACTTTGACCTTAGCCATCGGGACGAGAAGCATTGGAAATACTGCTACCGTACCGTGGCAATGGATCAAAGTGTGGCTGCGTAAAGAAGAATGTCACTATGATTATGTAGTATCATGCAAATATCTAGTGTTATTGTAACCGATATCAGTAAGGTTTTTACGATCAAGGAGACGATATCGCAACTAACCGGATAGTGTATATCGATGGCCATCAATATTAGTTCAATTCACTTTGATCTCAGCTATTGGGCTCAGAAGCAATGGAAATACTGCTACCGAACCATGGCAATGGACCAAAGTGTGACTGCGTAAAGAAGAATGCCACTATGATTATGTAGTGTCATGCAAATATCTAGTCTTATTGTAACCGATACCAGTGAGGTTTTTACGATCAAGGAGACCATATCGCATGGTTTATATCGATGGCCATCAATATTAGGTCAGTTCACTTTCATCTCAGCCATAGGGCTGAGAAGCTATGGAAATACTGCTACCGAACCATGGCAATGGATCAAAGTGTGGCTGCGTAAAGAAGAATGCCACTATGATTATGTAGTGTGATGCAAATATCTAGTCTTATTGTAACCGATATCAGTAAGGTTTTTACGATCAAAGAGACGATATGGCGGCTAAACCGGATGGTTTATATCGATGGCCATCAATATTAGTTAACTTCACTTTGATCTTAGCCATAGGGCCGAGGAGCAATGGAAATACTGCTGCCGAACCGTGGCAATGGATCAAAGTGTGGCTGCGTAAAGAAGAATGCCACTACGATTATGTAGTGTCATGCAAATATCTAGTCTTATTGTAACCGATATCAGTAAGGTTTTTACGATCAAGGAGACGATATCGCAGCTAACCGGATGGTGTATATCGATGGCCATCAATATTAGTTAAGTTCACATTGATCGTAGCCATAGGGCCGAGAAGCAATAGAAATACTGCTATCGAACCGTGGTAATGGATCAAAGTGTGGCTGCGTAAAGAAGAATGCCACTACGATTATGTAGTGTCATGCAAATATCTAGTCTTATTGTAACCCAAATCAGTAAGGTTTTTACGGTCAATGGGACGATATCGCAGCTAAACCGGATGGGTTATATCGATGGCCATCAATATTAGTTAACTTCACTTTGAGCTTAGCCATAGGGCCGAGAAGCAATGGAAATACTGCTACCGAACCGTAGCAATGGATCAAAGTGTGGCTGCGTAAAGAAGAATGCCACTATGATGATGTAGTGTCATGCAAATATCTAGTCTTATTGTAACCGATATCAGTGAGGTTTTTACGATCAAGGAAACCATATCGCATGGTTTATATCGATGGCCATCAATATTAGGTCAGTTCACTTTGATCTCAGCCATAGGGCTGAGAAGCTATGGTAATACTGCTACCGAACCGTGGCAATGGATCAAAGTGTGGCTGCGTAAAAAAGAATGCAACCATGATTATGTAGTGTCATGCAAATATCTAGTCATAATGTAACCGATATCAGTAAGGTTTTTACGATCATGGAGACGGTATCGCAGCTAAACCGGGTGGGTTATATCGATGGCCATCAATATTAGTTAACTTCACTTTGAGCTCAGCCATAGGGCCGAGAAGCAATGGAAATACTGCTACCGAACCGTGGCAATGGATCAAAGTGTGGCTGCGTAAAGAAGAATGCCACTATGATGATGAAGTGTCATGCAAATATCTAATCTTATTGTAATCGATATCAGTAAGGTTTTTACGATCAATGGGACGATATCGCAGCTAAACCGGATGGTTTATATCGATGGCCATCAATATTAGTTAACTTCACTTTCATCTTAGCCATAGGGCCGAGAAGCACTGGAAATACTGCTACCGAAACGTGGTAATGGATCAAAGTGTGGCTGCGTAAAGAAGAATGCCACTACGATTATGTAGTGTCATGCATATATCTAGTCTTATTGTAACCCAAATCAGTAAGGTTTTTACGGTCAATGGGACGATATCGCAGCTAAACCGGATGATTTATATCGATGGCCATCAATATTAGTTAACTTCACTTTGATCGTATCCATAGGGCCTAGAAGCAATGGAAATACTGCTAACAAACCGTGGCAATGGATCAAAGTGTGGCTGCGTAAAGGAGAATGCCATTATGATTATGTAGGGTGTTGCAAATATCTAGTCTTATTGCAACCAATATCAGTAAGGTTTTTACGATCAAGGAGATGATATCGCAGCTAAACCGGATGGTTTATATCGATGGCCATCAATATTAGTTAACTTCACTTTGATCGTATCCATAGGGCCTAGAAGCAATGCAAATACTGCTATCGAACCGTGGCAATGGATCAAAGTGTGGCTGCGTAAAGAAGAATGCCACTATGATTATGTAGGGTCATGCAAATATCTAGTCTTATTGTAACCCAAATCAGTAAGGTTTTTACGGTCAATGGGACGATATCGCAGCTAAACCGGATGGTTTATATCGATGGCCATCAATATTAGTTAACTTCACTTTGATCGTAGCCATAGGGCCGAGAAGCCATGGAAATACTGCTACCGAACCGTGGCAATGGATCAAAGTGTGGCTGCGTAAAGGAGAATGTCACTATGATTATGTAGTGTCATGCAAATATCTAGTCTTATTGTAACCGATATCAGTGAGGTTTTTACGATCAAGGAGACCATATCACATGGTTTATATCGATGGCCATCAATATTAGGTCAGTTCACTTTGATCTCAGCCATAGGGCTGAGAAGCTATGGAAATACTGCTACCGAACCATGGCAATGGATCAAAGTGTGGCTGCGTAATGAAGAATGCCACTATGATTATGCAGTGTCATGCAAATATCTAGTCTTATTGTAACCGATATCAGTGAGGTTTTTACGATCAAGGAGATGATATCGCAGCTAAAGCGGATGGTTTATATCGATGGCCATCAATATTAGTTAACTTCACTTTGATCGTATCCATAGGGCCTAGAAGCAATGGAAATACTGCTATCGAACCGTGGCAATGGATCAAAGTGTGGCTGCGTAAAGAAGAATGCCACTATGATTATGTAGGGTCATGCAAATATCTAGTCTTATTATAACCGATATCAGTAAGGTTTTTACGATCAAGGAGACAATGTCGCAGCTAAACCGGATGGTTTATATCGATGGCCATCAATATTAGGTCAGTTCACTTTGATCTTAGCCATAGGGCCGAGAAGCAATGGAAATACTGCTACAGAACCGTGGTAATGGATCAAAGTGTGGCTGCGTAAAGAAGAATGCCAATACGATTATGTAGTGTGATGCAAATATCTAGTCTTATTGCAACCGATATCAGTAAGGTTTTTACGGTCAATGGGACGATATCGCAGCTAAAACGGATGGTTTATATCGATGGCCATCAATATTAGTTAACTTCACTTTGATCGAAGCCATAGGGCCGAGAAGCCATGGAAATACTGCTATCGAAGCGTGGCAATGGATCAAAGTCTGGCTGCGTAAAGAAGAAAGCCACTATGATTATGTAGTGTCATGCAAATATCTAGTCTTATTGCAACCGACATCAGTAAGGTTTTTTCGATCAAGGAGACGATATCGCAGCTAACCGGATGGTTTATATCGATGGCCATCAATATTAGTTCAGTTCAATTTGATCTCAGCTATAGGGCCGAGAAGCAATGGAAATACTGCGACGGAACCGTGGCAATGGATCAAAGTGTGGCTGCGTAAAGAAGAATGCCACTATGATTATGTAGTGTCATGCAAATATCTAGTCTTATTGTAACCGATATCAGTGAAGTTTTTACGATCAAGGAGACCATATCGCATGGTTTATATCGATGGCCATCAATATTAGGTCACTTCACTTTTATCGTAGCCATAGGGCCGAGAATCTATGGAAATACTGCTACCGAACCATGGCAATGGATCAAAGTGTGGCTGCGTAAAGAAGAGTGTCACTATGATTATGTAGGGTCATGCAAATATCTAGTCTTATTGCAACCGATATCAGTAAGGTTTTTACGATCAAGGAGACGATATCGCAGCTAAGCGGATGGTTTATATCGATGGCCATCAATATTAGTTCAGTTCACTTTGATCTCAGCTATAGGGCCGAGAAGCAATGGAAATACTGCGACGGAACCGTGGCAATGGATCAAAGTGTGGCTGCGTAAAGAAGAATGCCACTATGATTATGTAGTGTCATGCAAATATCTAGTCTTATTGTAACCGATATCAGTGAGGTTTTTACGATCAAGGAGACCATATCGCATGGTTTATATCGATGGCCATCAATATTAGGTCAGTTCACTTTGATCTCAGCCATAGGGCTGAGAAGCTATGGAAATACTGCTACCGAACCGTGGCAATGGATCAAAGTGTGGCTGCGTAAAGAAGAATGTCACTATGATTATGTAGTGTCACGCAAATATCTAGTCTTATTGTTACCGATATCAGTAAGGTTTTTACGATCAATGAGACGATATCGCAGCTAAACCGGATGGTTTATATCGATGGCCATCAATATTAGTCCAGTTCACTTTGATCTCAGCTATAGGGCTGAGAAGCAATGGAAATACTGCTACCGAACCATGGCATTGGACCAAAGTGTGACTGCGTAAAGAAGAATGCCACTACGATTATGTAGTGTCATGCAAATATCTAGTCTTATTGCAACCGATATCAGTAAGGTTTTTACGATCAAGGAGACGATATCGCAGCTAAACCGGATGGATTATATCGATGGCCATCAATATTAGTTAACTTCACTTTGATCTTAGCCATACTGCCGAGAAGCAATGGAAATAATGCGACGGAACCGTGGCAATGGATCAAAGTGTGGCTGCGTAAAGAAGAATGCCACTATGATTATGAAGCGTCATGCAAATATCTAGTCTTATTGCAACCGATATCAGCAAGGTTTTTACGATCAAGGAGACGATATCGCAGATAACCGGATAGTGTATATCGATGGCCATCAATATTAGTTCAGTTCACTTTGATCTCAGCTATTGGGCTCAGAAGCAATGGAAATACTGCTACCGAACCATGGCAATGGACCAAAGTGTGACTGCGTAAAGAAGAATGCCACTATGATTATGTAGTGTCATGCAAATATCTAGTCTTATTGTAACCGATACCAGTGAGGTTTTTACGATCAAGGAGACCATATCGCATGGTTTATATCGATGGCCATCAATATTAGGTCAGTTCACTTTCATCTCAGCCATAGGGCTGAGAAGCTATGGAAATACTGCTACCGAACCATGGCAATGGATCAAAGTGTGGCTGCGTAAAGAAGAATGCCACTATGATTATGTAGTGTGATGCAAATATCTAGTCTTATTGCAACCGATATCAGTAAGGTTTTTACGATCAAAGAGACGATATGGCGGCTAAACCGGATGGTTTATATCGATGGCCATCAATATTAGGTCAGTTCACTTTGATCTTAGCCATAGGGCCTAGAAGCAATGGAAATACTGCTACCGAACCGTGGCAATGGATCAAAGTGTGGCTGCGTAGAGGAGAGTGTCACTATGATTATGTATTGTCATGCAAATATCTAGCCTTATTGCAACCGATATCAGTAAGGTTTTTACGATCAAGGAGACGATATCGCAGCTAAACCGGATGGTTTATATCGATGGCTATCAATATTATTTAACTTCACTTTGATCTTAGCTTTAGGGACGAGAAGCAATGGAAATACTGCTACCGAACCGTGGCAATGGATCAAACTGTGGCTGCGTAAAGAAGAATGTCACTATGATTATGTAGTGTCACGCAAATATCTAGTCTTATTGTAACCCAAATCAGTAAGGTTTTTACGGTCAATGGGACGATATCGCAGCTAAACCGGATGGTTTATATCGATGGGCATCAATATTAGTTAACTTCACTTTGATCTTAGCCATACTGCCGAGAAGCAATGGAAATACTGCGACGGAACCGTGGCAATGGATCAAAGTATGGTTGCGTAAAGAAGAATGCCACTATGATTATGTAGGGTCATGCAAATATCTAGTCTTATTGCAACCGATATCAGTAAGGTTTTTACGATCAAGGAGACGATGTCGCAGCTAAACCGGATGGTTTATATCGATGGCCATCAATATTAGGTCAGTTCACTTTGATCTTAGCCATAGGGCCGAGAAGCAATGGAAATACTGCTACAGAACCGTGGTAATGTATCAATGTGTGGCTGCGTAAAGAAGAATGCCAATACGATTATGTAGTGTGATCCAAATATCTAGTCTTATTGCAACCGATATCAGTAAGGTTTTTACGATCAAAGAGACGATATGGCGGCTAAACCGGATGGTTTATATCGATGGCCATCAATATTAGTTAACTTCACTTTGATCTTAGCCATAGGGCCGAGAAGCAATGGAAATACTGCTACCGAACCGTGGCAATGGATCAAAGTGTGGCTGCGTAAAGGAGAGTGTCACTATGATTATGTATTGTCGTGCAAATATCTAGTCTTATTGTAATCGATATCAGTAAGGTTTTTACGATCAAGGAGATGATATCGCAACTAAACCGGATGGTTTATATCGATGGCTATCAATATTATTTAACTTCACTTTGATCTTAGCTTTAGGGACGAGAAGCAATGGAAATACTGCTACAGAACCGTGGTAATGGATCAAAGTGTGGCTGCGTAAAGAAGAATGCCAATACGATTATGTAGTGTGATGCAAATATCTAGTCATATTGCAACCGATATCAGTAAGGTTTTTACGATCAAAGAGACGATATGGCGGCTAAGCCGGATGGTTTATATCGATGGCCATCAATATTAGGTCACTTCACTTTGATCGTATCCATAGGGCCTAGAAGCAATGGAAATACTGCTATCGAAGCGTGGCGATGGATCAAAGTGTAGCTGCGTAAAGAAGAATGCCACTATGATTATGTAGTGTGATGCAAATATCTAGTCTTATTGCAACCGATATCAGTAAGGTTTTTACGATCAAAGAGACGATATGGCGGCTAAACCGGATGGTTTATATCGATGGCCATCAATATTAGTTAACTTCACTTTGATCTTAGCCATAGGGCCGAGAAGCATTGGAAATACTGCTACCGAACCGTGGCAACGGATCAAAGTGTGGCTGCGTAAAGGAGAGTGTCACTATGATTATGTATTGTCGTGCTAATAGCTAGTCTTATTGTAATCGATATCAGTAAGGTTTTTACGATAAAGGAGACGATGTCGCAGCTAAACCGGATAGTTTATATCGATGGCCATCAATATTAGGTCAGTTCACTTTGATCTTAGCCATAGGGCCGAGAAGCAATGGAAATACTGCTACAGAACCGTGGTAATGGATCAATGTGTGGCTGCGTAAAGAAGAATGCCAATACGATTATGTAGTGTGATCCAAATATCTAGTCTTATTGCAACCGATATCAGTAAGGTTTTTACGATCAAAGAGACGATATGGCGGCTAAACCGGATGGTTTATATCGATGGCCATCAATATTAGTTAACTTCACTTCGGTCTTAGCCATAGGGCCGAGAAGCAATGGAAATACTGCTATCGAAGCGTGGCGATGGATCAAAGTGTAGCTGCGTAAAGAAGAATGCCACTATGATTATGTAGTGTGATGCAAATATCTAGTCTTATTGCAACCGATATCAGTAAGGTTTTTACGATCAAAGAGACGATATGGCGGCTAAACCGAATGGTTTATATCGATGGCCATCAATATTAGTTAACTTCACTTTGATCTTAGCCATACTGCCGAGAAGCAATGGAAATACTGCGACGGAACCGTGGCAATGGATCACAGTGTGGCTGCGTAAAGAAGAATGCCACTATGATTATGAAGCGTCATGCAAATATCCAGTCTTATTGCAACCGATATCAGTAAGGTTTTTACGATCAAGGAGACGATATCGCAGCTAACCGGATAGTATATATCGATGGCCATCAATATTAGTTAAGTTCACATTGATCGTAGCCATAGGGCCGAGAAGCAATGGAAATACTGCTATCGAACCGTGGCAATGGATCAAAGTGTGGCTGCGTAAAGAAGAATGCCACTATGATTATGTAGGGTCATGCAAATATCTAGTCTTATTGTAACCGATATCAGGAAGGTTTTTACGATCAAGGAGACAACATCGCAGCTAAACCGGATGGGTTATATGTATGGCCATCAATATTAGTTAACTTCACTTTGATCTTAGCCACAGGGCCGAGAAGCAATGGAAATACTGCTACCGAACCGTGGCATTTGATCAAAGTGTGGCTGCGTAAAGAAGAATTCCACTATGATTATGTATGGTCATGCAAATATCTAGTCTTTTTATAACCGATATCAGTAAGGTTTTTACGATGAAGGAGACGATATCGCACCTAAACCGGATGGTTTATATCGTTGGCTATCAATATTATTTAACTTCACTTTGATCTTAGCCATAGGGACGAGTAGCAATGGAAATACTGCTACCGAACCGTGGCAATGGATCAAAGTGTGGCTGCGTAAAGAAGAATGTCACTATGATAATGTAGTGTCACGCAAATATCTAGTCTTAATGTGACCGATATCAGTAAGGATTTTACGATCAATGAGACGATATCGCAGCTAAACCGGATGGTTTATATCGATGGCCATCAATATTAGTTAACTTCACTTTGATCGTATCCATAAGGCCTAGAAGCAATGGAAATACTGCTATCGAAGCGTGGCGATGGATCAAAGTGTAGCTGCGTAAAGAAGAATGCCACTATGATTATGTAGTGTGATGCAAATATCTAGTCTTATTGCAACCAATATCAGTAAGGTTTTTACGATCAAAGAGACGATATGGCGGCTAAACCGGATGGTTTATATCGATTGCCATCAATATTAGTTAACTTCACTTTGATCTTAGCCATAGGGCCGAGAAGCAATGGAAATACTGCTACCGAACCGTGGCAATGGATCAAAGTGTGGCTGCGTAAAGGAGAGTGTCACTATGATTATGTATTGTCGTGCAAATATCTAGTCTTATTGTAATCGATATCAGTAAGGTTTTTACGATCAATGGGACGATATCGCAGCTAAACCGGATGGTTTATATCGATGGCCATCAATATTAGTTAACTTCACTTTGATCGTAGCCATAGGGCCGAGAAGCAATGGAAATACTGCTACCGAACCGTGGCATTGGATCAAAGTGTGGCTGTGTAAAGAAGAATTCCACTATGATTATGTATGGTCATGCAAATATCTAGTCTTTTTGTAACCGATATCAGTAAGGTTTTTACGATCAAGGAGACGATATCGCAGCTAAACCGGATGGTTTATATCGATGGCCATCAATATTAGGTCAGTTCACTTTGATCTCAGCCATAGGGCTGAGAAGCTATGGAAATACTGCTACCGAACCATGGCAATGGATCAAAGTGTGGCTGCGTAAAGGAGAATGCCAATACGATTATGTAGTGTGATGCAAATATCTAGTCTTATTATAACCGATATCAGTAAGGTTTTTACGATCAAGGAGACAATGTCGCAGCTAAACCGGATGGTTTATATCGATGGCCATCAATATTAGGTCAGTTCACTTTGATCTTAGCCATAGGGCCGAGAAGCAATGGAAATACTGCTACAGAACCGTGGTAATGGATCAAAGTGTGGCTGCGTAAAGAAGAATGCCAATACGATTATGTAGTGTGATGCAAATATCTAGTCTTATTGCAACCGATATCAGTAAGGTTTTTACGGTCAATGGGACGATATCGCAGCTAAAACGGATGGTTTATATCGATGGCCATCAATATTAGTTAACTTCACTTTGATCGAAGCCATAGGGCCGAGAAGCCATGGAAATACTGCTATCGAAGCGTGGCAATGGATCAAAGTCTGGCTGCGTAAAGAAGAAAGCCACTATGATTATGTAGTGTCATGCAAATATCTAGTCTTATTGCAACCGACATCAGTAAGGTTTTTTCGATCAAGGAGACGATATCGCAGCAAACCGGATGGTTTATATCGATGGCCATCAATATTAGTTCAGTTCAATTTGATCTCAGCTATAGGGCCGAGAAGCAATGGAAATACTGCGACGGAACCGTGGCAATGGATCAAAGTGTGGCTGCGTAAAGAAGAATGCCACTATGATTATGTAGTGTCATGCAAATATCTAGTCTTATTGTAACCGATATCAGTGAGGTTTTTACGATCAAGGAGACCATATCGCATGGTTTATATCGATGGCCATCAATATTAGGTCACTTCACTTTTATCGTAGCCATAGGGCCGAGAATCTATGGAAATACTGCTACCGAACCATGGCAATGGATCAAAGTGTGGCTGCGTAAAGAAGAGTGTCACTATGATTATGTAGGGTCATGCAAATATCTAGTCTTATTGCAACCGATATCAGTAAGGTTTTTACGATCAAGGAGACGATATCGCAGCTAAGCGGATGGTTTATATCGATGGCCATCAATATTAGTTCAGTTCACTTTGATCTCAGCTATAGGGCCGAGAAGCAATGGAAATACTGCGACGGAACCGTGGCAATGGATCAAAGTGTGGCTGCGTAAAGAAGAATGCCACTATGATTATGTAGTGTCATGCAAATATCTAGTCTTATTGTAACCGATATCAGTGAGGTTTTTACGATCAAGGAGACCATATCGCATGGTTTATATCGATGGCCATCAATATTAGGTCAGTTCACTTTGATCTCAGCCATAGGGCTGAGAAGCTATGGAAATACTGCTACCGAACCGTGGCAATGGATCAAAGTGTGGCTGCGTAAAGAAGAATGCCACTACGATTATGTAGTGTCATGCAAATATCTAGTCTTATTGCAACCGATATCAGTAAGGTTTTTACGATCAAGGAGACGATATCGCAGCTAAACCGGATGGATTATATCGATGGCCATCAATATTAGTTAACTTCACTTTGATCTTAGCCATACTGCCGAGAAGCAATGGAAATAATGCGACGGAACCGTGGCAATGGATCAAAGTGTGGCTGCGTAAAGAAGAATGCCACTATGATTATGAAGCGTCATGCAAATATCTAGTCTTATTGCAACCGATATCAGCAAGGTTTTTACGATCAAGGAGACGATATCGCAGCTAACCGGATAGTGTATATCGATGGCCATCAATATTAGTTCAGTTCACTTTGATCTCAGCTATTGGGCTCAGAAGCAATGGAAATACTGCTACCGAACCATGGCAATGGACCAAAGTGTGACTGCGTAAAGAAGAATGCCACTATGATTATGTAGTGTCATGCAAATATCTAGTCTTATTGTAACCGATACCAGTGAGGTTTTTACGATCAAGGAGACCATATCGCATGGTTTATATCGATGGCCATCAATATTAGGTCAGTTCACTTTCATCTCAGCCATAGGGCTGAGAAGCTATGGAAATACTGCTACCGAACCATGGCAATGGATCAAAGTGTGGCTGCGTAGAGGAGAGTGTCACTATGATTATGTATTGTCATGCAAATATCTAGCCTTATTGCAACCGATATCAGTAAGGTTTTTACGATCAAGGAGACGATATCGCAGCTAAACCGGATGGTTTATATCGATGGCTATCAATATTATTTAACTTCACTTTGATCTTAGCTTTAGGGACGAGAAGCAATGGAAATACTGCTACCGAACCGTGGCAATGGATCAAACTGTGGCTGCGTAAAGAAGAATGTCACTATGATTATGTAGTGTCACGCAAATATCTAGTCTTATTGTAACCCAAATCAGTAAGGTTTTTACGGTCAATGGGACGATATCGCAGCTAAACCGGATGGTTTATATCGATGGGCATCAATATTAGTTAACTTCACTTTGATCTTAGCCATACTGCCGAGAAGCAATGGAAATACTGCGACGGAACCGTGGCAATGGATCAAAGTATGGTTGCGTAAAGAAGAATGCCACTATGATTATGTAGGGTCATGCAAATATCTAGTCTTATTGCAACCGATATCAGTAAGGTTTTTACGATCAAGGAGACGATGTCGCAGCTAAACCGGATGGTTTATATCGATGGCCATCAATATTAGGTCAGTTCACTTTGATCTTAGCCATAGGGCCGAGAAGCAATGGAAATACTGCTACAGAACCGTGGTAATGTATCAATGTGTGGCTGCGTAAAGAAGAATGCCAATACGATTATGTAGTGTGATCCAAATATCTAGTCTTATTGCAACCGATATCAGTAAGGTTTTTACGATCAAAGAGACGATATGGCGGCTAAACCGAATGGTTTATATCGATGGCCATCAATATTAGTTAACTTCACTTTGATCTTAGCCATAGGGCCGAGAAGCAATGGAAATACTGCTACCGAACCGTGGCAATGGATCAAAGTGTGGCAGCGTAAAGGAGAGTGTCACTATAATTATGTATTGTCATGCAAATATCTAGTCTTATTGTAATCGATATCAGTAAGGTTTTTACGATCAATGGGACGATATCGCAGCTAAACCGGATGGTTTTTATCGATGGCCATCAATATTAGTTAACTTCACTTTCATCTTAGCTATAGGGCCGAGAAGCACTGGAAATAGTGCTACCGAACCGTGGTAATGGATCAAAGTGTGGCTGCGTAAAGAAGAATGCCACTATGATTATGTAGTGTCATGCAAATATCTAGTCTTATTGTAACACAAATCATTAAGGTTTTTACGATCAAGGAGACAACATCGCAGCTAAACCGGATGGTTTATATCGATGGCCATCAATATTAGGTCAGTTCACTTTGATCTCAGCCATGGGGCTGAGAAGCTATGGAAATACTGCTACCGAACCATGGCAATGGATCAAACTGTGGCTGCGTAAAGAAGAATGTCACTATGATTATGTAGTGTCACGCAAATATCTAGTCTTATTGTAACCCAAATCAGTAAGGTTTTTACGGTCAATGGGACCATATCGCAGCTAAACCGGATGGTTTATATCCATGGGCATCAATATTAGTTAACTTCACTTTGGTCTTAGCCATACTGCCGAGAAGCAATGGAAATACTGCGACGGAACCGTGGCAATGGATCAAAGTATGGCTGCGTAAAGAAGAATGCCACTATGATTATGTAGGTTCATGCAAATATCTAGTCTTATTGCAACCGATATCAGTAAGGTTTTTACGATCAAGGAGACGATATCGCAGCTAACCGGATGGTTTATATCGATGGCCTTCAATATTAGTTCAGTTCACTTTGATCTCAGCTATAGGGCTGAGAAGCAATGGAAATACTGCTACCGAACCATGGCAATGGATCAAAGTGTGGCTGCGTAAAGAAGAATGCCACTATGATTATGCAGTGTCATGCAAATCTCTAGTCTTATTGTAACCGATATCAGTGCGGTTTTTACGATCAAGGAGACGATATCGCAGCTAAACCGGATGGTTTATATCGATGGCCATCAATATTAGTTAACTTCACTTTGATCGTATCCATAGGGCCTAGAAGCAATGGAAATACTGCTATCGAAGCGTGGCGATGGATCAAAGTGTAGCTGCGTAAAGAAGAATGCCACTATGATTATGTAGTGTGATGCAAATATCTAGTCTTATTGCAACCGATATCAGTAAGGTTTTTACGATCAAAGAGACGATATGGCGGCTAAACCGGATGGTTTATATCGATGGCCATCAATATTAGTTAACTTCACTTTGATCTTAGCCATAGGGCCGAGAAGCAATGGAAATACTGCTACCGAACCGTGGCAATGGATCAAAGTGTGGCTGCGTAAAGGAGAGTGTCACTATGATTATGTATTGTCGTGCAAATATCTAGTCTTATTGTAATCGATATCAGTAAGGTTTTTACGATCAAGGAGATGATATCGCAACTAAACCGGATGGTTTATATCGATGGCTATCAATATTATTTAACTTCACTTTGATCTTAGCTTTAGGGACGAGAAGCAATGGAAATACTGCTACAGAACCGTGGTAATGGATCAAAGTGTGGCTGCGTAAAGAAGAATGCCAATACGATTATGTAGTGTGATGCAAATATCTAGTCATATTGCAACCGATATCAGTAAGGTTTTTACGATCAAAGAGACGATATGGCGGCTAAGCCGGATGGTTTATATCGATGGCCATCAATATTAGGTCACTTCACTTTGATCGTATCCATAGGGCCTAGAAGCAATGGAAATACTGCTATCGAAGCGTGGCGATGGATCAAAGTGTAGCTGCGTAAAGAAGAATGCCACTATGATTATGTAGTGTGATGCAAATATCTAGTCTTATTGCAACCGATATCAGTAAGGTTTTTACGATCAAAGAGACGATATGGCGGCTAAACCGGATGGTTTATATCGATGGCCATCAATATTAGTTAACTTCACTTTGATCTTAGCCATAGGGCCGAGAAGCATTGGAAATACTGCTACCGAACCGTGGCAACGGATCAAAGTGTGGCTGCGTAAAGGAGAGTGTCACTATGATTATGTATTGTCGTGCTAATAGCTAGTCTTATTGTAATCGATATCAGTAAGGTTTTTACGATAAAGGAGACGATGTCGCAGCTAAACCGGATAGTTTATATCGATGGCCATCAATATTAGGTCAGTTCACTTTGATCTTAGCCATAGGGCCGAGAAGCAATGGAAATACTGCTACAGAACCGTGGTAATGGATCAATGTGTGGCTGCGTAAAGAAGAATGCCAATACGATTATGTAGTGTGATCCAAATATCTAGTCTTATTGCAACCGATATCAGTAAGGTTTTTACGATCAAAGAGACGATATGGCGGCTAAACCGGATGGTTTATATCGATGGCCATCAATATTAGTTAACTTCACTTCGGTCTTAGCCATAGGGCCGAGAAGCAATGGAAATACTGCTATCGAAGCGTGGCGATGGATCAAAGTGTAGCTGCGTAAAGAAGAATGCCACTATGATTATGTAGTGTGATGCAAATATCTAGTCTTATTGCAACCGATATCAGTAAGGTTTTTACGATCAAAGAGACGATATGGCGGCTAAACCGAATGGTTTATATCGATGGCCATCAATATTAGTTAACTTCACTTTGATCTTAGCCATACTGCCGAGAAGCAATGGAAATACTGCGACGGAACCGTGGCAATGGATCACAGTGTGGCTGCGTAAAGAAGAATGCCACTATGATTATGAAGCGTCATGCAAATATCCAGTCTTATTGCAACCGATATCAGTAAGGTTTTTACGATCAAGGAGACGATATCGCAGCTAACCGGATAGTATATATCGATGGCCATCAATATTAGTTAAGTTCACATTGATCGTAGCCATAGGGCCGAGAAGCAATGGAAATACTGCTATCGAACCGTGGCAATGGATCAAAGTGTGGCTGCATAAAGAAGAATGCCACTATGATTATGTAGGGTCATGCAAATATCTAGTCTTATTGTAACCGATATCAGGAAGGTTTTTACGATCAAGGAGACAACATCGCAGCTAAACCGGATGGGTTATATGTATGGCCATCAATATTAGTTAACTTCACTTTGATCTTAGCCACAGGGCCGAGAAGCAATGGAAATACTGCTACCGAACCGTGGCATTTGATCAAAGTGTGGCTGCGTAAAGAAGAATTCCACTATGATTATGTATGGTCATGCAAATATCTAGTCTTTTTATAACCGATATCAGTAAGGTTTTTACGATGAAGGAGACGATATCGCACCTAAACCGGATGGTTTATATCGATGGCTATCAATATTATTTAACTTCACTTTGATCTTAGCCATAGGGACGAGTAGCAATGGAAATACTGCTACCGAACCGTGGCAATGGATCAAAGTGTGGCTGCGTAAAGAAGAATGTCACTATGATAATGTAGTGTCACGCAAATATCTAGTCTTAATGTGACCGATATCAGTAAGGATTTTACGATCAATGAGACGATATCGCAGCTAAACCGGATGGTTTATATCGATGGCCATCAATATTAGTTAACTTCACTTTGATCGTATCCATAAGGCCTAGAAGCAATGGAAATACTGCTATCGAAGCGTGGCGATGGATCAAAGTGTAGCTGCGTAAAGAAGAATGCCACTATGATTATGTATGGTCATGCAAATATCTAGTCTTTTTGTAACCGATATCAGTAAGGTTTTTACGATCAAGGAGACGATATCGCAGCTAAACCGGATGGTTTATATCGATGGCCATCAATATTAGGTCAGTTCACTTTGATCTCAGCCATAGGGCTGAGAAGCTATGGAAATACTGCTACCGAACCATGGCAATGGATCAAAGTGTGGCTGCGTAAAGGAGAGTGTCACTATGATTATGTATTGTCATGCAAATATCTAGTCTTATTGTAACCGATATCAGTGAGGTTTTTACGATCAAGGAGACCATATCACATGGTTTATATCGATGGCCATCAATATTAGGTAAGTTCACTTTGATCTTAGCCATAGGGCTGAGAAGCTGTGGAAATACTGCTACCGAACCATGGCAATGGATCAAAGTGTGGCTGCGTAAAGAAGAATGCCACTATGATTATGTAGTGTCATGCAAATATCTAGTCTTATTGTAACCGATATCAGTGAGGTTTTTACGATCAAGGAGACGATATCGCAGCATACCGGATGGTGTATATCGATGGGCATCAATATTAGTTAAGTTCAAATTGATCGTAGCCATAGGGCCGAGAAGCAATGGAAATACTGCTATCGAACCGTGGCAATGGATCAAAGTGTGGCTGCGTAGAGGAGAGTGTCACTATGATTATGTAGGGTCATGCAAATATCTAGTCTTATTGTAACCGATATCAGGAAGGGTTTTACGATCAAGGAGACAACATCGCAGCTAAACCGGATGGGTTATATGTATGGCCATCAATATTAGTTAACTTCACTTTGATCTTAGCCATAGGGCCGAGAAGCATATGGAAATACTGCTACCGAACCGTGGCAATGCATCAAAGTGTGGGTGCGTAAAGAAGAATGCCACGATGATTATGTAGGGTCATGCAAATATCTAGTTTTATTGCAACCGATATCAGTAAGGTTTTTACGATCAAGGAGACGATATCGCAGCTAACCGGATGGTGTATATCGATGGCCATCAATATTAGTTAAGTTCACATTGATCGTAGCCATAGGGCCGAGAAGCAATGGAAATACTGCTATCGAACCGTGGCAATGGATCAAAGTGTGGCTGCGTAAAGAAGAATGCCACTATGATTATGTAGGGTCATGCAAATATCTAGTCTTATTGTAACCGATATCAGTAAGGTTTTTACAATCAAGGAGACGATATCACAGCAAAACCGGATGGTTTATATCGATGGCCATCAATATTAGGTCAGTTCACTTTGATCTCAGCCATAGGGCTGAGAAGCTATGGAAATACTGCTACCGAACCATGGCAATGGATCAAAGTGTGACTGCGTAAAGAAGAATGCCACTATGATTATGTAGTGCGATGCAAATATCTAGTCTTATTGCATCCGATATCAGTAAGGTTTTTACGATCAAAGAGACGATATGGCGGCTAAACCGGATGGTTTATATCGATGGCCATCAATATTAGTTAACTTCACTTTGATCTTAGCCATAGGGCCGAGGAGCAATGGAAATACTGCTACCGAACCGTGGCAATGGATCAAAGTGTGGCTGCGTAAAGGAGAGTGTCACTATGATTATGTATTGTCATGCAAATATCTAGTCTTATTGTAAGCGATATCAGTGAGGTTTTTACGATCAAGGAGACCATATCGCATGGTTTATATCGATGGCCATCAATATTAGGTCAGTTCACTTTGATCTCAGCCATAGGGCTGAGAAGCTATGGAAATACTGCTACCGAACCATGGCAATGGATCAAAGTGTGGCTGCGTAAAGAAGAATGCCACTATGATTATGTAGGGTCATGCAAATATCTAGTCTTATTGCAACCGATATCAGTATGGTTTTTACGATCAAGGAGACGATATCGCAGCATACCGGATGGTGTATATCGATGGCCATCAATATTAGTTAACTTCACTTTGATCTTAGCCATAGGGCCGAGAAGCAATGGAAATACTGCTACCGAACCGTGGCAATGGATCAAAGTGTGGCTGCGTAAAGGAGAGTGTCACTATGATTATGTATTGTCGTGCAAATATCTAGTCTTATTGTAATCGATATCAGTAAGGTTTTTACGATCAAGGAGATGATATCGCAGCTGAACCGGATGGTTTATATCGATGGCTATCAATATTATTTAACTTCACTTTGATCTTAGCTTTAGGGACGAGAAGCAATGGAAATACTGCTACAGAACCGTGGTAATGGATCAAAGTGTGGCTGAGTAAAGCAGAATGCCAATACGATTATGTAGTGTGATGCAAATATCTAGTCATATTGCAACCGATATCAGTAAGGTTTTTACGATCAAAGAGACGATATGGCGGCTAAACCGGATGGTTTATATCGATGGCCATCAATATTAGGTCACTTCACTTTGATCGTATCCATAGGGCCTAGAAGCAATGGAAATACTGCTATCGAAGCGTGGCGATGGATCAAAGTGTAGCTGCGTAAAGAAGAATGCCACTATGATTATGTAGTGTGATGCAAATATCTAGTCTTATTGCAACCGATATCAGTAAGGTTTTTACGATCAAAGAGACAATATGGCGGCTAAACCGGATGGTTTATATCGATGGCCATCAATATTAGTTAACTTCACTTTGATCTTAGCCATAGGGCCGAGAAGCAATGGAAATACTGCTACCGAACCGTGGCAACGGATCAAAGTGTGGCTGCGTAAAGGAGAGTGTCACTATGATTATGTATTGTCGTGCAAATATCTAGTCTTATTGTAATCGATATCAGTAAGGTTTTTACGATCAAGGAGACGATGTCGCAGCTAAACCGGATGGTTTATATCGATGGCCATCAATATTAGGTCAGTTCACTTTGATCTTAGCCATAGGGCCGAGAAGCAATGGAAATACTGCTACTGAACCGTGGTAATGGATCAATGTGTGGCTGCGTAAAGAAGAATGCCAATACGATTATGTAGTGTGATCCAAATATCTAGTCTTATTGCAACCGATATCAGTAAGGTTTTTACGATCAAAGAGACGATATGGCGGCTAAACCGGATGGTTTATATCGATGGCCATCAATATTAGTTAACTTCACTTTGATCTTAGCCATAGGGCCGAGAAGCAATGGAAATACTGCTATCGAAGCGTGGCGATGGATCAAAGTGTGGCAGCGTAAAGGAGAGTGTCACTATAATTATGTATTGTCATGCAAATATCTAGTCTTATTGTAATCGATATCAGTAAGGTTTTTACGATCAATGGGACGATATCGCAGCTAAACCGGATGGTTTTTATCGATGGCCATCAATATTAGTTAACTTCACTTTCATCTTAGCCATAGGGCCGAGAAGCACTGGAAATAGTGCTACCGAACCGTGGTAATGGATCAAATTGTGGCTGCGTAAAGAAGAATGTCACTATGATTATGTAGTGTCACGCAAATATCTAGTCTTATTGTGGCCGATATCAGTAAGGTTTTTACGATCAATGAGACGATATCGCAGCTAAACCGGATGGTTTATATCGATGGCCATCAATATTGGTTCAGTTCACTTTGATCTCACTTATAGGGCTGAGAAGCAATGGGAATACTGCTACCGAACCATGGCATTGGACCAAAGTGTGACTGCGTAAAGAAGAATGCCACTATGATTATGAAGCGTCATGCAAATATCTAGTCTTATTGCAACCGATATCAGTAAGGTTTTTACGATCAAGGAGACGATATCGCAGCTAAACCGGATGGTTTATATCGATGGCCATCAATATTAGTTAACTTCACTTTCATCTTAGCCATAGGGCCGAGAAGCACTGGAAATAGTGCTACCGAACCGTGGTAATGGATCAAATTGTGGCTGCGTAAAGAAGAATGTCACTATGATTATGTAGTGTCACGCAAATATCTAGTCTTATTGTGGCCGATATCAGTAAGGTTTTTACGATCAATGAGACGATATCGCAGCTAAACCGGATGGTTTATATCGATGGCCATCAATATTGGTTCAGTTCACTTTGATCTCACTTATAGGGCTGAGAAGCAATGGGAATACTGCTACCGAACCATGGCATTGGACCAAAGTGTGACTGCGTAAAGAAGAATGCCACTATGATTATGAAGCGTCATGCAAATATCTAGTCTTATTGCAACCGATATCAGTAAGGTTTTTACGATCAAGGAGACGATATCGCAGCTAAACCGGATGGTTTATATCGATGGCCATCAATATTAGTTAACTTCACTTTGATCTTAGCCATAGGGCCGAGAAGCAATGGAAATACTGCTACCAAACCGTGGCAATGCATCAAAGTGTGGCTGCGTTAAGAAGAATGCCACTATGATTATGTAGTGTCATGCAAATATCTAGTCTTATTGTAACCGATATCAGTGAGGTTTTTACCTTCAAGGAGATGATATCGCAGCTAAACCGGATGGTTTATATCGATGGCCATCAATATTAGTTAACATCACTTTGATCTTAGCCATAGGGCCGAGAAGCAATGGAAATACTGCTACCGAACCGTGGCAATGGATCAAAGTGTGGCTGCGTAGAGGAGAGTGTCACTATGATTATGTAGGGTCATGCAAATATCTAGTCTTATTGTAACCGATATCAGGAAGGGTTTTACGATCAAGGAGACAACATCGCAGCTAAACCGGATGGGTTATATGTATGGCCATCAATATTAGTTAACTTCACTTTGATCTTAGCCATAGGGCCGAGAAGCATATGGAAATACTGCTACCGAACCGTGGCAATGCATCAAAGTGTGGCTGCGTAAAGAAGAATGCCACGATGATTATGTAGGGTCATGCAAATATCTAGTTTTATTGCGACCGATATCAGTAAGGTTTTTACGATCAAGGAGACGATATCGCAGCTAACCGGATGGTGTATATCGATGGCCATCAATATTAGTTAAGTTCACATTGATCCTAGCCATAGGGCCGAGAAGCAATGGAAATACTGCTATCGAACCGTGGCAATGGATCAAAGTGTGGCTGCGTAAAGAAGAATGCCACTATGATTATGTAGGGTCATGCAAATATCTAGTCTTATTGTAACCGATATCAGTAAGGTTTTTACAATCAAGGAGACGATATCGCAGCAAAACCGGATGGTTTATATCGATGGCCATCAATATTAGTTAACTTCACTTTGATCGTAGCCATAGGGCCTAGAAGCAATGGAAATACTGCTATCGAAGCGTGGCGATGAATCAAAGTGTGGCTGCGTAAAGGAGAGTGCCACTATGAGTATGTAGTGTCATGCAAATATCTAGTCTTATTGTAACCCAAATCAGTAAGGTCTTTACGGTCAATGGGACGATATCGCGGTTAAACTGGATGGTTTATATCGATGGCCATCAATATTAGTTAACTTCACTTTGATCTTAGCCATACTGCCGAGAAGCAATGAAAATACTGCTACCGAAACATGGCAATGGATCAAAGTGTGGCTGCGTAAAGAAGAATGCCACTATGCTTATGTAGTGTCATGCAAATATCTAGTCTTATTGCAACCGATATCAGTAAGGTTTTTACGATCAAGGAGACGATATCGCAGCTAAACCGGATGGTTTATATCGATGGCCATCAATATTAGTTAACTTCACATTCATCGTAGCCATAGGGCCGAGAAACAATGGAAATACTGCTACCGAACCGTGGCAATGGATCAAAGTGTGGCTGCGTAAAGAAGAATGCCACTATGATTATGTAGGGTCATGCAAATATCTAGTCTTATTGTAACCGATATCAGGAAGGGTTTTACGATCAAGGAGACAACATCGCAGCTAAACCGGATGGGTTATATGTATGGCCATCAATATTAGTTAACTTCACTTTGATCTTAGCCATAGGGCCGAGAAGCATATGGAAATACTGCTACCGAACCGTGGCAATGCATCAAAGTGTGGCTGCGTAAAGAAGAATGCCACGATGATTATGTAGGGTCATGCAAATATCTAGTTTTATTGCAACCGATATCAGTAAGGTTTTTACGATCAAGGAGACGATATCGCAGCTAACCGGATGGTGTATATCGATGGCCATCAATATTCGTTAAGTTCACATTGATCGTAGCCATAGGGCCGAGAAGCAATGGAAATACTGCTATCGAACCGTGGCAATGGATCAAAGTGTGGCTGCGTAAAGAAGAATGCCACTATGATTATGTAGGGTCATGCAAATATCTAGTCTTATTGTAACCGATATCAGTAAGGTTTTTACAATCAAGGAGACGATATCACAGCAAAACCGGATGGTTTATATCGATGGCCATCAATATTAGGTCAGTTCACTTTGATCTTAGCCATAGGGCCGAGAAGCAATGGAAATACTGCTACTGAACCGTGGTAATGGATCAATGTGTGGCTGCGTAAAGAAGAATGCCAATGCGATTATGTAGTGTGATCCAAATATCTAGTCTTATTGCAACCGATATCAGTAAGGTTTTTACGATCAAAGAGACGATATGGCGGCTAAACCGGATGGTTTATATCGATGGCCATCAATATTAGTTAACTTCACTTTGATCTTAGCCATAGGGCCGAGAAGCAATGGAAATACTGCTATCGAAGCGTGGCGATGGATCAAAGTGTGGCAGCGTAAAGGAGAGTGTCACTATAATTATGTATTGTCATGCAAATATCTAGTCTTATTGTAATCGATATCAGTAAGGTTTTTACGATCAATGGGACGATATCGCAGCTAAACCGGATGGTTTTTATCGATGGCCATCAATATTAGTTAACTTCACTTTCATCTTAGCCATAGGGCCGAGAAGCACTGGAAATAGTGCTACCGAACCGTGGTAATGGATCAAAGTGTGGCTGCGTAAAGAAGAATGTCACTATGATTATGTAGTGTCACGCAAATATCTAGTCTTATTGTGGCCGATATCAGTAAGGTTTTTACGATCAATGAGACGATACCGCAGCTAAACCGGATGGTTTATATCGATGGCCATCAATATTGGTTCAGTTCACTTTGATCTCACTTATAGGGCTGAGAAGCAATGGGAATACTGCTACCGAACCATGGCATTGGACCAAAGTGTGACTGCGTAAAGAAGAATGCCACTATGATTATGAAGCGTCATGCAAATATCTAGTCTTATTGCAACCGATATCAGTAAGGTTTTTACGATCAAGGAGACGATATCGCAGCTAAACCGGATGGTTTATATCGATGGCCATCAATATTAGTTAACTTCACTTTGATCGTATCCATAGGGCCCAGAAGCAATGGAAATACTGCTATCGAAGCGTGGCGATGGATCAAAGTGTGGCTGCGTAAAGAAGAATACCACGATGATTATGTAGGGTCATGCAAATATCTAGTTTTATTGCAACCGATATCAGTAAGGTTTTTACGATCAAGGAGACGATATCGCAGCTAAACCGGATGGTTTATATCGATGGCCATCAATATTAGTTAACTTCACTTTGATCTTAGCCATAGGGCCGAGAAGCAATGGAAATACTGCTACCAAACCGTGGCAATGCATCAAAGTGTGGCTGCGTTAAGAAGAATGCCACTATGATTATGTAGTGTCATGCAAATATCTAGTCTTATTGTAACCGATATCAGTGAGGTTTTTACCTTCAAGGAGATGATATCGCAGCTAAACCGGATGGTTTATATCGATGGCCATCAATATTAGTTAACTTCACTTTGATCTTAGCCATAGGGCCGAGAAGCAATGGAAATACTGCTACCGAACCGTGGCAATGGATCAAAGTGTGGCTGCGTAGAGGAGAGTGTCACTATGATTATGTAGGGTCATGCAAATATCTAGTCTTATTGTAACCGATATCAGGAAGGGTTTTACGATCAAGGAGACAACATCGCAGCTAAACCGGATGGGTTATATGTATGGCCATCAATATTAGTTAACTTCACTTTGATCTTAGCCATAGGGCCGAGAAGCATATGGAAATACTGCTACCGAACCGTGGCAATGCATCAAAGTGTGGCTGCGTAAAGAAGAATGCCACGATGATTATGTAGGGTCATGCAAATATCTAGTTTTATTGCGACCGATATCAGTAAGGTTTTTACGATCAAGGAGACGATATCGCAGCTAACCGGATGGTGTATATCGATGGCCATCAATATTAGTTAAGTTCACATTGATCTTAGCCATAGGGCCGAGAAGCAATGGAAATACTGCTACCAAACCGTGGCAATGCATCAAAGTGTGGCTGCGTAAAGAAGAATTCCACTATGATTATGTATGGTCATGCAAATATCTAGTCTTTTTATAACCGATATCAGTAAGGTTTTTACGATGAAGGAGACGATATCGCACCTAAACCGGATGGTTTATATCGATGGCTATCAATATTATTTAACTTCACTTTGATCTTAGCCATAGGGACGAGTAGCAATGGAAATACTGCTACCGAACCGTGGCAATGGATCAAAGTGTGGCTGCGTAAAGAAGAATGTCACTATGATAATGTAGTGTCACGCAAATATCTAGTCTTAATGTGACCGATATCAGTAAGGATTTTACGATCAATGAGACGATATCGCAGCTAAACCGGATGGTTTATATCGATGGCCATCAATATTAGTTAACTTCACTTTGATCGTATCCATAAGGCCTAGAAGCAATGGAAATACTGCTATCGAAGCGTGGCGATGGATCAAAGTGTAGCTGCGTAAAGAAGAATGCCACTATGATTATGTAGTGTGATGCAAATATCTAGTCTTATTGCAACCAATATCAGTAAGGTTTTTACGATCAAAGAGACGATATGGCGGCTAAACCGGATGGTTTATATCGATTGCCATCAATATTAGTTAACTTCACTTTGATCTTAGCCATAGGGCCGAGAAGCAATGGAAATACTGCTACCGAACCGTGGCAATGGATCAAAGTGTGGCTGCGTAAAGGAGAGTGTCACTATGATTATGTATTGTCGTGCAAATATCTAGTCTTATTGTAATCGATATCAGTAAGGTTTTTACGATCAATGGGACGATATCGCAGCTAAACCGGATGGTTTATATCGATGGCCATCAATATTAGTTAACTTCACTTTGATCGTAGCCATAGGGCCGAGAAGCAATGGAAATACTGCTACCGAACCGTGGCATTGGATCAAAGTGTGGCTGCGTAAAGAAGAATTCCACTATGATTATGTATGGTCATGCAAATATCTAGTCTTTTTGTAACCGATATCAGTAAGGTTTTTACGATCAAGGAGACGATATCGCAGCTAAACCGGATGGTTTATATCGATGGCCATCAATATTAGGTCAGTTCACTTTGATCTCAGCCATAGGGCTGAGAAGCTATGGAAATACTGCTACCGAACCATGGCAATGGATCAAAGTGTGGCTGCGTAAAGGAGAGTGTCACTATGATTATGTATTGTCATGCAAATATCTAGTCTTATTGTAACCGATATCAGTGAGGTTTTTACGATCAAGGAGACCATATCACATGGTTTATATCGATGGCCATCAATATTAGGTCAGTTCACTTTGATCTTAGCCATAGGGCTGAGAAGCTGTGGAAATACTGCTACCGAACCATGGCAATGGATCAAAGTGTGGCTGCGTAAAGAAGAATGCCACTATGATTATGTAGTGTCATGCAAATATCTAGTCTTATTGTAACCGATATCAGTGAGGTTTTTACGATCAAGGAGACGATATCGCAGCATACCGGATGGTGTATATCGATGGGCATCAATATTAGTTAAGTTCAAATTGATCGTAGCCATAGGGCCGAGAAGCAATGGAAATACTGCTATCGAACCGTGGCAATGGATCAAAGTGTGGCTGCGTAGAGGAGAGTGTCACTATGATTATGTAGGGTCATGCAAATATCTAGTCTTATTGTAACCGATATCAGGAAGGGTTTTACGATCAAGGAGACAACATCGCAGCTAAACCGGATGGGTTATATGTATGGCCATCAATATTAGTTAACTTCACTTTGATCTTAGCCATAGGGCCGAGAAGCATATGGAAATACTGCTACCGAACCGTGGCAATGCATCAAAGTGTGGGTGCGTAAAGAAGAATGCCACGATGATTATGTAGGGTCATGCAAATATCTAGTTTTATTGCAACCGATATCAGTAAGGTTTTTACGATCAAGGAGACGATATCGCAGCTAACCGGATGGTGTATATCGATGGCCATCAATATTAGTTAAGTTCACATTGATCGTAGCCATAGGGCCGAGAAGCAATGGAAATACTGCTATCGAACCGTGGCAATGGATCAAAGTGTGGCTGCGTAAAGAAGAATGCCACTATGATTATGTAGGGTCATGCAAATATCTAGTCTTATTGTAACCGATATCAGTAAGGTTTTTACAATCAAGGAGACGATATCACAGCAAAACCGGATGGTTTATATCGATGGCCATCAATATTAGGTCAGTTCACTTTGATCTCAGCCATAGGGCTGAGAAGCTATGGAAATACTGCTACCGAACCATGGCAATGGATCAAAGTGTGACTGCGTAAAGAAGAATGCCACTATGATTATGTAGTGCGATGCAAATATCTAGTCTTATTGCATCCGATATCAGTAAGGTTTTTACGATCAAAGAGACGATATGGCGGCTAAACCGGATGGTTTATATCGATGGCCATCAATATTAGTTAACTTCACTTTGATCTTAGCCATAGGGCCGAGGAGCAATGGAAATACTGCTACCGAACCGTGGCAATGGATCAAAGTGTGGCTGCGTAAAGGAGAGTGTCACTATGATTATGTATTGTCATGCAAATATCTAGTCTTATTGTAAGCGATATCAGTGAGGTTTTTACGATCAAGGAGACCATATCGCATGGTTTATATCGATGGCCATCAATATTAGGTCAGTTCACTTTGATCTCAGCCATAGGGCTGAGAAGCTATGGAAATACTGCTACCGAACCATGGCAATGGATCAAAGTGTGGCTGCGTAAAGAAGAATGCCACTATGATTATGTAGGGTCATGCAAATATCTAGTCTTATTGCAACCGATATCAGTATGGTTTTTACGATCAAGGAGACGATATCGCAGCATACCGGATGGTGTATATCGATGGCCATCAATATTAGTTAACTTCACTTTGATCTTAGCCATAGGGCCGAGAAGCAATGGAAATACTGCTACCGAACCGTGGCAATGGATCAAAGTGTGGCTGCGTAAAGGAGAGTGTCACTATGATTATGTATTGTCGTGCAAATATCTAGTCTTATTGTAATCGATATCAGTAAGGTTTTTACGATCAAGGAGATGATATCGCAGCTGAACCGGATGGTTTATATCGATGGCTATCAATATTATTTAACTTCACTTTGATCTTAGCTTTAGGGACGAGAAGCAATGGAAATACTGCTACAGAACCGTGGTAATGGATCAAAGTGTGGCTGAGTAAAGCAGAATGCCAATACGATTATGTAGTGTGATGCAAATATCTAGTCATATTGCAACCGATATCAGTAAGGTTTTTACGATCAAAGAGACGATATGGCGGCTAAACCGGATGGTTTATATCGATGGCCATCAATATTAGGTCACTTCACTTTGATCGTATCCATAGGGCCTAGAAGCAATGGAAATACTGCTATCGAAGCGTGGCGATGGATCAAAGTGTAGCTGCGTAAAGAAGAATGCCACTATGATTATGTAGTGTGATGCAAATATCTAGTCTTATTGCAACCGATATCAGTAAGGTTTTTACGATCAAAGAGACAATATGGCGGCTAAACCGGATGGTTTATATCGATGGCCATCAATATTAGTTAACTTCACTTTGATCTTAGCCATAGGGCCGAGAAGCAATGGAAATACTGCTACCGAACCGTGGCAACGGATCAAAGTGTGGCTGCGTAAAGGAGAGTGTCACCATGATTATGTATTGTCGTGCAAATATCTAGTCTTATTGTAATCGATATCAGTAAGGTTTTTACGATCAAGGAGACGATGTCGCAGCTAAACCGGATGGTTTATATCGATGGCCATCAATATTAGGTCAGTTCACTTTGATCTTAGCCATAGGGCCGAGAAGCAATGGAAATACTGCTACTGAACCGTGGTAATGGATCAATGTGTGGCTGCGTAAAGAAGAATGCCAATACGATTATGTAGTGTGATCCAAATATCTAGTCTTATTGCAACCGATATCAGTAAGGTTTTTACGATCAAAGAGACGATATGGCGGCTAAACCGGATGGTTTATATCGATGGCCATCAATATTAGTTAACTTCACTTTGATCTTAGCCATAGGGCCGAGAAGCAATGGAAATACTGCTATCGAAGCGTGGCGATGGATCAAAGTGTGGCAGCGTAAAGGAGAGTGTCACTATAATTATGTATTGTCATGCAAATATCTAGTCTTATTGTAATCGATATCAGTAAGGTTTTTACGATCAATGGGACGATATCGCAGCTAAACCGGATGGTTTTTATCGATGGCCATCAATATTAGTTAACTTCACTTTCATCTTAGCCATAGGGCCGAGAAGCACTGGAAATAGTGCTACCGAACCGTGGTAATGGATCAAATTGTGGCTGCGTAAAGAAGAATGTCACTATGATTATGTAGTGTCACGCAAATATCTAGTCTTATTGTGGCCGATATCAGTAAGGTTTTTACGATCAATGAGACGATATCGCAGCTAAACCGGATGGTTTATATCGATGGCCATCAATATTGGTTCAGTTCACTTTGATCTCACTTATAGGGCTGAGAAGCAATGGGAATACTGCTACCGAACCATGGCATTGGACCAAAGTGTGACTGCGTAAAGAAGAATGCCACTATGATTATGAAGCGTCATGCAAATATCTAGTCTTATTGCAACCGATATCAGTAAGGTTTTTACGATCAAGGAGACGATATCGCAGCTAAACCGGATGGTTTATATCGATGGCCATCAATATTAGTTAACTTCACTTTGATCGTATCCATAGGGCCCAGAAGCAATGGAAATACTGCTATCGAAGCGTGGCGATGGATCAAAGTGTGGCTGCGTAAAGAAGAATACCACGATGATTATGTAGGGTCATGCAAATATCTAGTTTTATTGCAACCGATATCAGTAAGGTTTTTACGATCAAGGAGACGATATCGCAGCTAAACCGGATGGTTTATATCGATGGCCATCAATATTAGTTAACTTCACTTTGATCTTAGCCATAGGGCCGAGAAGCAATGGAAATACTGCTACCAAACCGTGGCAATGCATCAAAGTGTGGCTGCGTTAAGAAGAATGCCACTATGATTATGTAGTGTCATGCAAATATCTAGTCTTATTGTAACCGATATCAGTGAGGTTTTTACCTTCAAGGAGATGATATCGCAGCTAAACCGGATGGTTTATATCGATGGCCATCAATATTAGTTAACTTCACTTTGATCTTAGCCATAGGGCCGAGAAGCAATGGAAATACTGCTACCGAACCGTGGCAATGGATCAAAGTGTGGCTGCGTAGAGGAGAGTGTCACTATGATTATGTAGGGTCATGCAAATATCTAGTCTTATTGTAACCGATATCAGGAAGGGTTTTACGATCAAGGAGACAACATCGCAGCTAAACCGGATGGGTTATATGTATGGCCATCAATATTAGTTAACTTCACTTTGATCTTAGCCATAGGGCCGAGAAGCATATGGAAATACTGCTACCGAACCGTGGCAATGCATCAAAGTGTGGCTGCGTAAAGAAGAATGCCACGATGATTATGTAGGGTCATGCAAATATCTAGTTTTATTGCGACCGATATCAGTAAGGTTTTTACGATCAAGGAGACGATATCGCAGCTAACCGGATGGTGTATATCGATGGCCATCAATATTAGTTAAGTTCACATTGATCCTAGCCATAGGGCCGAGAAGCAATGGAAATACTGCTATCGAACCGTGGCAATGGATCAAAGTGTGGCTGCGTAAAGAAGAATGCCACTATGATTATGTAGGGTCATGCAAATATCTAGTCTTATTGTAACCGATATCAGTAAGGTTTTTACAATCAAGGAGACGATATCGCAGCAAAACCGGATGGTTTATATCGATGGCCATCAATATTAGTTAACTTCACTTTGATCGTAGCCATAGGGCCTAGAAGCAATGGAAATACTGCTATCGAAGCGTGGCGATGAATCAAAGTGTGGCTGCGTAAAGGAGAGTGCCACTATGAGTATGTAGTGTCATGCAAATATCTAGTCTTATTGTAACCCAAATCAGTAAGGTCTTTACGGTCAATGGGACGATATCGCGGTTAAACTGGATGGTTTATATCGATGGCCATCAATATTAGTTAACTTCACTTTGATCTTAGCCATACTGCCGAGAAGCAATGAAAATACTGCTACCGAAACATGGCTATGGATCAAAGTGTGGCTGCGTAAAGAAGAATGCCACTATGCTTATGTAGTGTCATGCAAATATCTAGTCTTATTGCAACCGATATCAGTAAGGTTTTTACGATCAAGGAGACGATATCGCAGCTAAACCGGATGGTTTATATCGATGGCCATCAATATTAGTTAACTTCACATTCATCGTAGCCATAGGGCCGAGAAACAATGGAAATACTGCTACCGAACCGTGGCAATGGATCAAAGTGTGGCTGCGTAAAGAAGAATGCCACTATGATTATGTAGGGTCATGCAAATATCTAGTCTTATTGTAACCGATATCAGGAAGGGTTTTACGATCAAGGAGACAACATCGCAGCTAAACCGGATGGGTTATATGTATGGCCATCAATATTAGTTAACTTCACTTTGATCTTAGCCATAGGGCCGAGAAGCATATGGAAATACTGCTACCGAACCGTGGCAATGCATCAAAGTGTGGCTGCGTAAAGAAGAATGCCACGATGATTATGTAGGGTCATGCAAATATCTAGTTTTATTGCAACCGATATCAGTAAGGTTTTTACGATCAAGGAGACGATATCGCAGCTAACCGGATGGTGTATATCGATGGCCATCAATATTCGTTAAGTTCACATTGATCGTAGCCATAGGGCCGAGAAGCAATGGAAATACTGCTATCGAACCGTGGCAATGGATCAAAGTGTGGCTGCGTAAAGAAGAATGCCACTATGATTATGTAGGGTCATGCAAATATCTAGTCTTATTGTAACCGATATCAGTAAGGTTTTTACAATCAAGGAGACGATATCACAGCAAAACCGGATGGTTTATATCGATGGCCATCAATATTAGGTCAGTTCACTTTGATCTTAGCCATAGGGCCGAGAAGCAATGGAAATACTGCTACTGAACCGTGGTAATGGATCAATGTGTGGCTGCGTAAAGAAGAATGCCAATGCGATTATGTAGTGTGATCCAAATATCTAGTCTTATTGCAACCGATATCAGTAAGGTTTTTACGATCAAAGAGACGATATGGCGGCTAAACCGGATGGTTTATATCGATGGCCATCAATATTAGTTAACTTCACTTTGATCTTAGCCATAGGGCCGAGAAGCAATGGAAATACTGCTATCGAAGCGTGGCGATGGATCAAAGTGTGGCAGCGTAAAGGAGAGTGTCACTATAATTATGTATTGTCATGCAAATATCTAGTCTTATTGTAATCGATATCAGTAAGGTTTTTACGATCAATGGGACGATATCGCAGCTAAACCGGATGGTTTTTATCGATGGCCATCAATATTAGTTAACTTCACTTTCATCTTAGCCATAGGGCCGAGAAGCACTGGAAATAGTGCTACCGAACCGTGGTAATGGATCAAAGTGTGGCTGCGTAAAGAAGAATGTCACTATGATTATGTAGTGTCACGCAAATATCTAGTCTTATTGTGGCCGATATCAGTAAGGTTTTTACGATCAATGAGACGATATCGCAGCTAAACCGGATGGTTTATATCGATGGCCATCAATATTGGTTCAGTTCACTTTGATCTCACTTATAGGGCTGAGAAGCAATGGGAATACTGCTACCGAACCATGGCATTGGACCAAAGTGTGACTGCGTAAAGAAGAATGCCACTATGATTATGAAGCGTCATGCAAATATCTAGTCTTATTGCAACCGATATCAGTAAGGTTTTTACGATCAAGGAGACGATATCGCAGCTAAACCGGATGGTTTATATCGATGGCCATCAATATTAGTTAACTTCACTTTGATCGTATCCATAGGGCCCAGAAGCAATGGAAATACTGCTATGGAAGCGTGGCGATGGATCAAAGTGTGGCTGCGTAAAGAAGAATACCACGATGATTATGTAGGGTCATGCAAATATCTAGTTTTATTGCAACCGATATCAGTAAGGTTTTTACGATCAAGGAGACGATATCGCAGCTAAACCGGATGGTTTATATCGATGGCCATCAATATTAGTTAACTTCACTTTGATCTTAGCCATAGGGCCGAGAAGCAATGGAAATACTGCTACCAAACCGTGGCAATGCATCAAAGTGTGGCTGCGTTAAGAAGAATGCCACTATGATTATGTAGTGTCATGCAAATATCTAGTCTTATTGTAACCGATATCAGTGAGGTTTTTACCTTCAAGGAGATGATATCGCAGCTAAACCGGATGGTTTATATCGATGGCCATCAATATTAGTTAACTTCACTTTGATCTTAGCCATAGGGCCGAGAAGCAATGGAAATACTGCTACCGAACCGTGGCAATGGATCAAAGTGTGGCTGCGTAGAGGAGAGTGTCACTATGATTATGTAGGGTCATGCAAATATCTAGTCTTATTGTAACCGATATCAGGAAGGGTTTTACGATCAAGGAGACAACATCGCAGCTAAACCGGATGGGTTATATGTATGGCCATCAATATTAGTTAACTTAACTTTGATCTTAGCCATAGGGCCGAGAAGCATATGGAAATACTGCTACCGAACCGTGGCAATGCATCAAAGTGTGGCTGCGTAAAGAAGAATGCCACGATGATTATGTAGGGTCATGCAAATATCTAGTTTTATTGCGACCGATATCAGTAAGGTTTTTACGATCAAGGAGACGATATCGCAGCTAACCGGATGGTGTATATCGATGGCCATCAATATTAGTTAAGTTCACATTGATCCTATCCATAGGGCCGAGAAGCAATGGAAATACTGCTATCGAACCGTGGCAATGGATCAAAGTGTGGCTGCGTAAAGAAGAATGCCACTATGATTATGTAGGGTCATGCAAATATCTAGTCTTATTGTAACCGATATCAGTAAGGTTTTTACAATCAAGGAGACGATATCGCAGCAAAACCGGATGGTTTATATCGATGGCCATCAATATTAGTTAACTTCACTTTGATCGTAGCCATAGGGCCTAGAAGCAATGGAAATACTGCTATCGAAGCGTGGCGATGGATCAAAGTGTGGCTGCGTAAAGGAGAGTGCCACTATGAGTATGTAGTGTCATGCAAATATCTAGTCTTATTGTAACCCAAATCAGTAAGGTCTTTACGGTCAATGGGACGATATCGCGGTTAAACTGGATGGTTTATATCGATGGCCATCAATATTAGTTAACTTCACTTTGATCTTAGCCATACTGCCGAGAAGCAATGAAAATACTGCTACCGAAACATGGCAATGGATCAAAGTGTGGCTGCGTAAAGAAGAATGCCACTATGCTTATGTAGTGTCATGCAAATATCTAGTCTTATTGCAACCGATATCAGTAAGGTTTTTACGATCAAGGAGACGATATCGCAGCTAAACCGGATGGTTTATATCGATGGCCATCAATATTAGTTAACTTCACATTCATCGTAGCCATAGGGCCGAGAAACAATGGAAATACTGCTACCGAACCGTGGCAATGGATCAAAGTGTGGCTGCGTAAAGAAGAATGCCACTATGATTATGTAGGGTCATGCAAATATCTAGTCTTATTGTAACCGATATCAGGAAGGGTTTTACGATCAAGGAGACAACATCGCAGCTAAACCGGATGGGTTATATGTATGGCCATCAATATTAGTTAACTTCACTTTGATCTTAGCCATAGGGCCGAGAAGCATATGGAAATACTGCTACCGAACCGTGGCAATGCATCAAAGTGTGGCTGCGTAAAGAAGAATGCCACGATGATTATGTAGGGTCATGCAAATATCTAGTTTTATTGCAACCGATATCAGTAAGGTTTTTACGATCAAGGTGGACGATATCGCAGCTAACCGGATGGTGTATATCGATGGCCATCAATATTCGTTAAGTTCACATTGATCGTAGCCATAGGGCCGAGAAGCAATGGAAATACTGCTATCGAACCGTGGCAATGGATCAAAGTGTGGCTGCGTAAAGAAGAATGCCACTATGATTATGTAGGGTCATGCAAATATCTAGTCTTATTGTAACCGATATCAGTAAGGTTTTTACAATCAAGGAGACGATATCACAGCAAAACCGGATGGTTTATATCGATGGCCATCAATATTAGGTCAGTTCACTTTGATCTTAGCTTTAGGGACGAGAAGCAATGGAAATACTGCTACAGAACCGTGGTAATGGATCAAAGTGTGGCTGCGTAAAGAAGAATGCCAATACGATTATGTAGTGTGATGCAAATATCTAGTCATATTGCAACCGATATCAGTAAGGTTTTTACGATCAAAGAGACGATATGGCGGCTAAACCGGATGGTTTATATCGATGGCCATCAATATTAGGTCACTTCACTTTGATCGTATCCATAGGGCATAGAAGCAATGGAAATACTGCTATCGAAGCGTGGAGATGGATCAAAGTGTAGCTGCGTAAAGAAGAATGCCACTATGATTATGTAGTGTGATGCAAATATCTAGTCTTATTGCAACCGATATCAGTAACGTTTTTACGATCAAAGAGACGATATGGCGGCTAAACCGGATGGTTTATATCGATGGCCATCAATATTAGTTAACTTCACTTTGATCTTAGCCATAGGGCCGAGAAGCAATGGAAATACTGCTACCGAACCGTGGCAACGGATCAAAGTGTGGCTGCGTAAAGGAGAGTGTCACTATGATTATGTATTGTCGTGCAAATATCTAGTCTTATTGTAATCGATATCAGTAAGGTTTTTACTATCAAGGAGACGATGTCGCAGCTAAACCGGATGGTTTATATCGATGGCCATCAACATTAGGTCAGTTCACTTTGATCTTAGCCATAGGGCCGAGAGGCAATGGAAATACTGCTACAGAACCGTGGTAATGGATCAATGTGTGGCTGCGTAAAGAAGAATGCCAATACGATTATGTAGTGTGATCCAAATATCTAGTCTTATTGCAACCGATATCAGTAAGGTTTTTACGATCAAAGAGACGATATGGCGGCTAAACCGGATGGTTTATATCGATGGCCATCAATATTAGTTAACTTCACTTTGATCTTAGCCATAGGGCCGAGAAGCAATGGAAATACTGCTATCGAAGCGTGGCGATGGATCAAAGTGTAGCTGCGTAAAGAAGAATGCCACTATGATTATGTAGTGTGATGCAAATATCTAGTCTTATTGCAACCGATATCAGTAAGGTTTTTACGATCAAAGAGACGATATGGCGGCTAAACCGGATGGTTTATATCGATGGCCATCAATATTAGTTAACTTCACTTTGATCTTAGCCATAGGGCCGAGAAGCAATGGAAATACTGCGACGGAACCGTGGCAATGGATCACAGTGTGGCTGCGTAAAGAAGAATGCCACTATGATTATGTAGTGTGATGCAAATATCTAGTCTTATTGCAACCGATATCAGTAAGGTTTTTACGATCAAAGAGACGATATGGCGGCTAAACCGGATGGTTTATATCGATGGCCATCAATATTAGTTAACTTCACTTTGATCTTAGCCATAGGGCCGAGAAGCAATGGAAATACTGCGACGGAACCGTGGCAATGGATCACAGTGTGGCTGCGTAAAGAAGAATGCCACTATGATTATGAAGCGTCATGCAAATATCCAGTCTTATTGCAACCGATATCAGTAAGGTTTTTACGATCAAGGAGACGATATCGCAGCTAACCGGATAGTATATATCGATGGCCATCAATATTAGTTAAGTTCACATTGATCGTAGCCATAGGGCCGAGAAGCAATGGAAATACTGCTATCGAACCGTGGCAATGGATCAAAGTGTGGCTGCGTAAAGAAGAATGCCACTATGATTATGTAGGGTCATGCAAATATCTAGTCTTATTGTAACCGATATCAGGAAGGTTTTTACGATCAAGGAGACAACATCGCAGCTAAACCGGATGGGTTATATGTATGGCCATCAATATTAGTTAACTTCACTTTGATCTTAGCCACAGGGCCGAGAAGCAATGGAAATACTGCTACCGAACCGTGGCATTTGATCAAAGTGTGGCTGCGTAAAGAAGAATTCCACTATGATTATGTATGGTCATGCAAATATCTAGTCTTTTTATAACCGATATCAGTAAGGTTTTTACGATGAAGGAGACGATATCGCACCTAAACCGGATGGTTTATATCGATGGCTATCAATATTATTTAACTTCACTTTGATCTTAGCCATAGGGACGAGTAGCAATGGAAATACTGCTACCGAACCGTGGCAATGGATCAAAGTGTGGCTGCGTAAAGAAGAATGTCACTATGATAATGTAGTGTCACGCAAATATCTAGTCTTAATGTGACCGATATCAGTAAGGATTTTACGATCAATGAGACGATATCGCAGCTAAACCGGATGGTTTATATCGATGGCCATCAATATTAGTTAACTTCACTTTGATCGTATCCATAAGGCCTAGAAGCAATGGAAATACTGCTATCGAAGCGTGGCGATGGATCAAAGTGTAGCTGCGTAAAGAAGAATGCCACTATGATTATGTAGTGTGATGCAAATATCTAGTCTTATTGCAACCAATATCAGTAAGGTTTTTACGATCAAAGAGACGATATGGCGGCTAAACCGGATGGTTTATATCGATGGCCATCAATATTAGGTCAGTTCACTTTGATCTCAGCCATAGGGCTGAGAAGCTATGGAAATACTGCTACCGAACCATGGCAATGGATCAAAGTGTGGCTGCGTAAAGGAGAGTGTCACTATGATTATGTATTGTCATGCAAATATCTAGTCTTATTGTAACCGATATCAGTGAGGTTTTTACGATCAAGGAGACCATATCACATGGTTTATATCGATGGCCATCAATATTAGGTCAGTTCACTTTGATCTTAGCCATAGGGCTGAGAAGCTGTGGAAATACTGCTACCGAACCATGGCAATGGATCAAAGTGTGGCTGCGTAAAGAAGAATGCCACTATGATTATGTAGTGTCATGCAAATATCTAGTCTTATTGTAACCGATATCAGTGAGGTTTTTACGATCAAGGAGACGATATCGCAGCATACCGGATGGTGTATATCGATGGGCATCAATATTAGTTAAGTTCAAATTGATCGTAGCCATAGGGCCGAGAAGCAATGGAAATACTGCTATCGAACCGTGGCAATGGATCAAAGTGTGGCTGCGTAGAGGAGAGTGTCACTATGATTATGTAGGGTCATGCAAATATCTAGTCTTATTGTAACCGATATCAGGAAGGGTTTTACGATCAAGGAGACAACATCGCAGCTAAACCGGATGGGTTATATGTATGGCCATCAATATTAGTTAACTTCACTTTGATCTTAGCCATAGGGCCGAGAAGCATATGGAAATACTGCTACCGAACCGTGGCAATGCATCAAAGTGTGGGTGCGTAAAGAAGAATGCCACGATGATTATGTAGGGTCATGCAAATATCTAGTTTTATTGCAACCGATATCAGTAAGGTTTTTACGATCAAGGAGACGATATCGCAGCTAACCGGATGGTGTATATCGATGGCCATCAATATTAGTTAAGTTCACATTGATCGTAGCCATAGGGCCGAGAAGCAATGGAAATACTGCTATCGAACCGTGGCAATGGATCAAAGTGTGGCTGCGTAAAGAAGAATGCCACTATGATTATGTAGGGTCATGCAAATATCTAGTCTTATTGTAACCGATATCAGTAAGGTTTTTACAATCAAGGAGACGATATCACAGCAAAACCGGATGGTTTATATCGATGGCCATCAATATTAGGTCAGTTCACTTTGATCTCAGCCATAGGGCTGAGAAGCTATGGAAATACTGCTACCGAACCATGGCAATGGATCAAAGTGTGACTGCGTAAAGAAGAATGCCACTATGATTATGTAGTGCGATGCAAATATCTAGTCTTATTGCATCCGATATCAGTATGGTTTTTACGATCAAGGAGACGATATCGCAGCATACCGGATGGTGTATATCGATGGCCATCAATATTAGTTAACTTCACTTTGATCTTAGCCATAGGGCCGAGAAGCAATGGAAATACTGCTACCGAACCGTGGCAATGGATCAAAGTGTGGCTGCGTAAAGGAGAGTGTCACTATGATTATGTATTGTCGTGCAAATATCTAGTCTTATTGTAATCGATATCAGTAAGGTTTTTACGATCAAGGAGATGATATCGCAGCTGAACCGGATGGTTTATATCGATGGCTATCAATATTATTTAACTTCACTTTGATCTTAGCTTTAGGGACGAGAAGCAATGGAAATACTGCTACAGAACCGTGGTAATGGATCAAAGTGTGGCTGAGTAAAGCAGAATGCCAATACGATTATGTAGTGTGATGCAAATATCTAGTCATATTGCAACCGATATCAGTAAGGTTTTTACGATCAAAGAGACGATATGGCGGCTAAACCGGATGGTTTATATCGATGGCCATCAATATTAGGTCACTTCACTTTGATCGTATCCATAGGGCCTAGAAGCAATGGAAATACTGCTATCGAAGCGTGGCGATGGATCAAAGTGTAGCTGCGTAAAGAAGAATGCCACTATGATTATGTAGTGTGATGCAAATATCTAGTCTTATTGCAACCGATATCAGTAAGGTTTTTACGATCAAAGAGACAATATGGCGGCTAAACCGGATGGTTTATATCGATGGCCATCAATATTAGTTAACTTCACTTTGATCTTAGCCATAGGGCCGAGAAGCAATGGAAATACTGCTACCGAACCGTGGCAACGGATCAAAGTGTGGCTGCGTAAAGGAGAGTGTCACTATGATTATGTATTGTCGTGCAAATATCTAGTCTTATTGTAATCGATATCAGTAAGGTTTTTACGATCAAGGAGACGATGTCGCAGCTAAACCGGATGGTTTATATCGATGGCCATCAATATTAGGTCAGTTCACTTTGATCTTAGCCATAGGGCCGAGAAGCAATGGAAATACTGCTACTGAACCGTGGTAATGGATCAATGTGTGGCTGCGTAAAGAAGAATGCCAATACGATTATGTAGTGTGATCCAAATATCTAGTCTTATTGCAACCGATATCAGTAAGGTTTTTACGATCAAAGAGACGATATGGCGGCTAAACCGGATGGTTTATATCGATGGCCATCAATATTAGTTAACTTCACTTTGATCTTAGCCATAGGGCCGAGAAGCAATGGAAATACTGCTATCGAAGCGTGGCGATGGATCAAAGTGTGGCAGCGTAAAGGAGAGTGTCACTATAATTATGTATTGTCATGCAAATATCTAGTCTTATTGTAATCGATATCAGTAAGGTTTTTACGATCAATGGGACGATATCGCAGCTAAACCGGATGGTTTTTATCGATGGCCATCAATATTAGTTAACTTCACTTTCATCTTAGCCATAGGGCCGAGAAGCACTGGAAATAGTGCTACCGAACCGTGGTAATGGATCAAATTGTGGCTGCGTAAAGAAGAATGTCACTATGATTATGTAGTGTCACGCAAATATCTAGTCTTATTGTGGCCGATATCAGTAAGGTTTTTACGATCAATGAGACGATATCGCAGCTAAACCGGATGGTTTATATCGATGGCCATCAATATTGGTTCAGTTCACTTTGATCTCACTTATAGGGCTGAGAAGCAATGGGAATACTGCTACCGAACCATGGCATTGGACCAAAGTGTGACTGCGTAAAGAAGAATGCCACTATGATTATGAAGCGTCATGCAAATATCTAGTCTTATTGCAACCGATATCAGTAAGGTTTTTACGATCAAGGAGACGATATCGCAGCTAAACCGGATGGTTTATATCGATGGCCATCAATATTAGTTAACTTCACTTTGATCGTATCCATAGGGCCCAGAAGCAATGGAAATACTGCTATCGAAGCGTGGCGATGGATCAAAGTGTGGCTGCGTAAAGAAGAATACCACGATGATTATGTAGGGTCATGCAAATATCTAGTTTTATTGCAACCGATATCAGTAAGGTTTTTACGATCAAGGAGACGATATCGCAGCTAAACCGGATGGTTTATATCGATGGCCATCAATATTAGTTAACTTCACTTTGATCTTAGCCATAGGGCCGAGAAGCAATGGAAATACTGCTACCAAACCGTGGCAATGCATCAAAGTGTGGCTGCGTTAAGAAGAATGCCACTATGATTATGTAGTGTCATGCAAATATCTAGTCTTATTGTAACCGATATCAGTGAGGTTTTTACCTTCAAGGAGATGATATCGCAGCTAAACCGGATGGTTTATATCGATGGCCATCAATATTAGTTAACTTCACTTTGATCTTAGCCATAGGGCCGAGAAGCAATGGAAATACTGCTACCGAACCGTGGCAATGGATCAAAGTGTGGCTGCGTAGAGGAGAGTGTCACTATGATTATGTAGGGTCATGCAAATATCTAGTCTTATTGTAACCGATATCAGGAAGGGTTTTACGATCAAGGAGACAACATCGCAGCTAAACCGGATGGGTTATATGTATGGCCATCAATATTAGTTAACTTCACTTTGATCTTAGCCATAGGGCCGAGAAGCATATGGAAATACTGCTACCGAACCGTGGCAATGCATCAAAGTGTGGCTGCGTAAAGAAGAATGCCACGATGATTATGTAGGGTCATGCAAATATCTAGTTTTATTGCGACCGATATCGGTAAGGTTTTTACGATCAAGGAGACGATATCGCAGCTAACCGGATGGTGTATATCGATGGCCATCAATATTAGTTAAGTTCACATTGATCCTAGCCATAGGGCCGAGAAGCAATGGAAATACTGCTATCGAACCGTGGCAATGGATCAAAGTGTGGCTGCGTAAAGAAGAATGCCACTATGATTATGTAGGGTCATGCAAATATCTAGTCTTATTGTAACCGATATCAGTAAGGTTTTTACAATCAAGGAGACGATATCGCAGCAAAACCGGATGGTTTATATCGATGGCCATCAATATTAGTTAACTTCACTTTGATCGTAGCCATAGGGCCTAGAAGCAATGGAAATACTGCTATCGAAGCGTGGCGATGGATCAAAGTGTGGCTGCGTAAAGGAGAGTGCCACTATGAGTATGTAGTGTCATGCAAATATCTAGTCTTATTGTAACCCAAATCAGTAAGGTCTTTACGGTCAATGGGACGATATCGCGGTTAAACTGGATGGTTTATATCGATGGCCATCAATATTAGTTAACTTCACTTTGATCTTAGCCATACTGCCGAGAAGCAATGAAAATACTGCTACCGAAACATGGCAATGGATCAAAGTGTGGCTGCGTAAAGAAGAATGCCACTATGCTTATGTAGTGTCATGCAAATATCTAGTCTTATTGCAACCGATATCAGTAAGGTTTTTACGATCAAGGAGACGATATCGCAGCTAAACCGGATGGTTTATATCGATGGCCATCAATATTAGTTAACTTCACATTCATCGTAGCCATAGGGCCGAGAAACAATGGAAATACTGCCACCGAACCGTGGCAATGGATCAAAGTGTGGCTGCGTAAAGAAGAATGCCACTATGATTATGTAGGGTCATGCAAATATCTAGTCTTATTGTAACCGATATCAGGAAGGGTTTTACGATCAAGGAGACAACATCGCAGCTAAACCGGATGGGTTATATGTATGGCCATCAATATTAGTTAACTTCACTTTGATCTTAGCCATAGGGCCGAGAAGCATATGGAAATACTGCTACCGAACCGTGGCAATGCATCAAAGTGTGGCTGCGTAAAGAAGAATGCCACGATGATTATGTAGGGTCATGCAAATATCTAGTTTTATTGCAACCGATATCAGTAAGGTTTTTACGATCAAGGAGACGATATCGCAGCTAACCGGATGGTGTATATCGATGGCCATCAATATTCGTTAAGTTCACATTGATCGTAGCCATAGGGCCGAGAAGCAATGGAAATACTGCTATCGAACCGTGGCAATGGATCAAAGTGTGGCTGCGTAAAGAAGAATGCCACTATGATTATGTAGGGTCATGCAAATATCTAGTCTTATTGTAACCGATATCAGTAAGGTTTTTACAATCAAGGAGACGATATCACAGCAAAACCGGATGGTTTATATCGATGGCCATCAATATTAGGTCAGTTCACTTTGATCTTAGCCATAGGGCCGAGAAGCAATGGAAATACTGCTACTGAACCGTGGTAATGGATCAATGTGTGGCTGCGTAAAGAAGAATGCCAATACGATTATGTAGTGTGATCCAAATATCTAGTCTTATTGCAACCGATATCAGTAAGGTTTTTACGATCAAAGAGACGATATGGCGGCTAAACCGGATGGTTTATATCGATGGCCATCAATATTAGTTAACTTCACTTTGATCTTAGCCATAGGGCCGAGAAGCAATGGAAATACTGCTATCGAAGCGTGGCGATGGATCAAAGTGTGGCAGCGTAAAGGAGAGTGTCACTATAATTATGTATTGTCATGCAAATATCTAGTCTTATTGTAATCGATATCAGTAAGGTTTTTACGATCAATGGGACGATATCGCAGCTAAACCGGATGGTTTTTATCGATGGCCATCAATATTAGTTAACTTCACTTTCATCTTAGCCATAGGGCCGAGAAGCACTGGAAATAGTGCTACCGAACCGTGGTAATGGATCAAAGTGTGGCTGCGTAAAGAAGAATGTCACTATGATTATGTAGTGTCACGCAAATATCTAGTCTTATTGTGGCCGATATCAGTAAGGTTTTTACGATCAATGAGACGATATCGCAGCTAAACCGGATGGTTTATATCGATGGCCATCAATATTGGTTCAGTTCACTTTGATCTCACTTATAGGGCTGAGAAGCAATGGGAATACTGCTACCGAACCATGGCATTGGACCAAAGTGTGACTGCGTAAAGAAGAATGCCACTATGATTATGAAGCGTCATGCAAATATCTAGTCTTATTGCAACCGATATCAGTAAGGTTTTTACGATCAAGGAGACGATATCGCAGCTAAACCGGATGGTTTATATCGATGGCCATCAATATTAGTTAACTTCACTTTGATCGTATCCATAGGGCCCAGAAGCAATGGAAATACTGCTATCGAAGCGTGGCGATGGATCAAAGTGTGGCTGCGTAAAGAAGAATACCACGATGATTATGTAGGGTCATGCAAATATCTAGTTTTATTGCAACCGATATCAGTCAGGTTTTTACGATCAAGGAGACGATATCGCAGCTAAACCGGATGGTTTATATCGATGGCCATCAATATTAGTTAACTTCACTTTGATCTTAGCCATAGGGCCGAGAAGCAATGGAAATACTGCTACCAAACCGTGGCAATGCATCAAAGTGTGGCTGCGTTAAGAAGAATGCCACTATGATTATGTAGTGTCATGCAAATATCTAGTCTTATTGTAACCGATATCAGTGAGGTTTTTACCTTCAAGGAGATGATATCGCAGCTAAACCGGATGGTTTATATCGATGGCCATCAATATTAGTTAACTTCACTTTGATCTTAGCCATAGGGCCGAGAAGCAATGGAAATACTGCTACCGAACCGTGGCAATGGATCAAAGTGTGGCTGCGTAGAGGAGAGTGTCACTATGATTATGTAGGGTCATGCAAATATCTAGTCTTATTGTAACCGATATCAGGAAGGGTTTTACGATCAAGGAGACAACATCGCAGCTAAACCGGATGGGTTATATGTATGGCCATCAATATTAGTTAACTTCACTTTGATCTTAGCCATAGGGCCGAGAAGCATATGGAAATACTGCTACCGAACCGTGGCAATGCATCAAAGTGTGGCTGCGTAAAGAAGAATGCCACGATGATTATGTAGGGTCATGCAAATATCTAGTTTTATTGCGACCGATATCAGTAAGGTTTTTACGATCAAGGAGACGATATCGCAGCTAACCGGATGGTGTATATCGATGGCCATCAATATTAGTTAAGTTCACATTGATCCTAGCCATAGGGTCGAGAAGCAATGGAAATACTGCTATCGAACCGTGGCAATGGATCAAAGTGTGGCTGCGTAAAGAAGAATGCCACTATGATTATGTAGGGTCATGCAAATATCTAGTCTTATTGTAACCGATATCAGTAAGGTTTTTACAATCAAGGAGACGATATCGCAGCAAAACCGGATGGTTTATATCGATGGCCATCAATATTAGTTAACTTCACTTTGATCGTAGCCATAGGGCCTAGAAGCAATGGAAATACTGCTATCGAAGCGTGGCGATGGATCAAAGTGTGGCTGCGTAAAGGAGAGTGCCACTATGAGTATGTAGTGTCATGCAAATATCTAGTCTTATTGTAACCCAAATCAGTAAGGTCTTTACGGTCAATGGGACGATATCGCGGTTAAACTGGATGGTTTATATCGATGGCCATCAATATTAGTTAACTTCACTTTGATCTTAGCCATACTGCCGAGAAGCAATGAAAATACTGCTACCGAAACATGGCAATGGATCAAAGTGTGGCTGCGTAAAGAAGAATGCCACTATGCTTATGTAGTGTCATGCAAATATCTAGTCTTATTGCAACCGATATCAGTAAGGTTTTTACGATCAAGGAGACGATATCGCAGCTAAACCGGATGGTTTATATCGATGGCCATCAATATTAGTTAACTTCACATTCATCGTAGCCATAGGGCCGAGAAACAATGGAAATACTGCTACCGAACCGTGGCAATGGATCAAAGTGTGGCTGCGTAAAGAAGAATGCCACTATGATTATGTAGGGTCATGCAAATATCTAGTCTTATTGTAACCGATATCAGGAAGGGTTTTACGATCAAGGAGACAACATCGCAGCTAAACCGGATGGGTTATATGTATGGCCATCAATATTAGTTAACTTCACTTTGATCTTAGCCATAGGGCCGAGAAGCATATGGAAATACTGCTACCGAACCGTGGCAATGCATCAAAGTGTGGCTGCGTAAAGAAGAATGCCACGATGATTATGTAGGGTCATGCAAATATCTAGTTTTATTGCAACCGATATCAGTAAGGTTTTTACGATCAAGGAGACGATATCGCAGCTAACCGGATGGTGTATATCGATGGCCATCAATATTCGTTAAGTTCACATTGATCGTAGCCATAGGGCCGAGAAGCAATGGAAATACTGCTATCGAACCGTGGCAATGGATCAAAGTGTGGCTGCGTAAAGAAGAATGCCACTATGATTATGTAGGGTCATGCAAATATCTAGTCTTATTGTAACCGATATCAGTAAGGTTTTTACAATCAAGGAGACGATATCACAGCAAAACCGGATGGTTTATATCGATGGCCATCAATATTAGGTCAGTTCACTTTGATCTTAGCTTTAGGGACGAGAAGCAATGGAAATACTGCTACAGAACCGTGGTAATGGATCAAAGTGTGGCTGCGTAAAGAAGAATGCCAATACGATTATGTAGTGTGATGCAAATATCTAGTCATATTGCAACCGATATCAGTAAGGTTTTTACGATCAAAGAGACGATATGGCGGCTAAACCGGATGGTTTATATCGATGGCCATCAATATTAGGTCACTTCACTTTGATCGTATCCATAGGGCATAGAAGCAATGGAAATACTGCTATCGAAGCGTGGAGATGGATCAAAGTGTAGCTGCGTAAAGAAGAATGCCACTATGATTATGTAGTGTGATGCAAATATCTAGTCTTATTGCAACCGATATCAGTAACGTTTTTACGATCAAAGAGACGATATGGCGGCTAAACCGGATGGTTTATATCGATGGCCATCAATATTAGTTAACTTCACTTTGATCTTAGCCATAGGGCCGAGAAGCAATGGAAATACTGCTACCGAACCGTGGCAACGGATCAAAGTGTGGCTGCGTAAAGGAGAGTGTCACTATGATTATGTATTGTCGTGCAAATATCTAGTCTTATTGTAATCGATATCAGTAAGGTTTTTACTATCAAGGAGACGATGTCGCAGCTAAACCGGATGGTTTATATCGATGGCCATCAATATTAGGTCAGTTCACTTTGATCTTAGCCATAGGGCCGAGAGGCAATGGAAATACTGCTACAGAACCGTGGTAATGGATCAATGTGTGGCTGCGTAAAGAAGAATGCCAATACGATTATGTAGTGTGATCCAAATATCTAGTCTTATTGCAACCGATATCAGTAAGGTTTTTACGATCAAAGAGACGATATGGCGGCTAAACCGGATGGTTTATATCGATGGCCATCAATATTAGTTAACTTCACTTTGATCTTAGCCATAGGGCCGAGAAGCAATGGAAATACTGCTATCGAAGCGTGGCGATGGATCAAAGTGTAGCTGCGTAAAGAAGAATGCCACTATGATTATGTAGTGTGATGCAAATATCTAGTCTTATTGCAACCGATATCAGTAAGGTTTTTACGATCAAAGAGACGATATGGCGGCTAAACCGAATGGTTTATATCGATGGCCATCAATATTAGTTATCTTCACTTTGATCTTAGCCATAGGGCCGAGAAGCAATGGAAATACTGCTACCGAACCGTGGCAATGGATCAAAGTGTGGCAGCGTAAAGGAGAGTGTCACTATAATTATGTATTGTCATGCAAATATCTAGTCTTATTGTAATCGATATCAGTAAGGTTTTTACGATCAATGGGACGATATCGCAGCTAAACCGGATGGTTTTTATCGATGGCCATCAATATTAGTTAACTTCACTTTCATCTTAGCCATAGGGCCGAGAAGCACTGGAAATAGTGCTACCGAACCGTGGTAATGGATCAAAGTGTGGCTGCGTAAAGAAGAATGTCACTATGTTTATGTAGTGTCACGCAAATATCTAGTCTTATTGTGGCCGATCTCAGTAAGGTTTTTACGATCAATGAGACGATATCGCAGCTAAACCGGATGGTTTATATCGATGCCCATCAATATTGGTTCAGTTCACTTTGATCTCACTTATAGGGCTGAGAAGCAATGGGAATACTGCTACCGAACCATGGCATTGGACCAAAGTGTGACTGCGTAAAGAAGAATGCCACTATGATTATGAAGCGTCATGCAAATATCTAGTCTTATTGCAACCGATATCAGTAAGGTTTTTACGATCAAGGAGACGATATCGCAGCTAAACCGGATGGTTTATATCGATGGCCATCAATATTAGTTAACTTCACTTTGATCGTATCCATAGGGCCCAGAAGCAATGGAAATACTGCTATCGAAGCGTGGCGATGGATCAAAGTGTGGCTGCGTAAAGAAGAATGCCACGATGATTATGTAGGGTCATGCAAATATCTAGTTTTATTGCAACCGATATCAGTAAGGTTTTCACGATCAAGGAGACGATATCGCAGCTAACCGGATGGTGTATATCGATGGCCATCAATATTAGTTAAGTTCACATTGATCGTAGCCATAGGGCCGAGAAGCAATGTAAATACTGCTATCGAACCGTGGCAATGGATCAAAGTGTGGCTGCGTAAAGAAGAATGCCACTATGATTATGTAGGGTCATGCAAATATCTAGTCTTATTGTAACCGATATCAGTAAGGTTTTTACAATCAAGGAGACGATATCGCAGCAAAACCGGATGGTTTATATCGATGGCCATCAATATTAGTTAACTTCACTTTGATCGTAGCCATAGGGCCTAGAAGCAATGGAAATACTGCTATCGAAGCGTGGCGACGGATCAAAGTGTGGCTGCGTAAAGGAGAGTGCCACTATGATTATGTAGTGTCATGCAAATATCTAGTCTTGTTGTAACCCAAATCAGTAAGGTTTTTACGGTCAATGGCACGATATCGCGGTTAAACCGGATGGTTTATATCGATGGCCATCAATATTAGTTAACTTCACTTTGATCTTAGCCATACTGCCGAGAAGCAATGGAAATACTGCTACCGAAACATGGCAATGGATCAAAGTGTGGCTGCGTAAAGAAGAATGCCACTATGCTTATGTAGTGTCATGCAAATATCTAGTCTTATTGCAACGGATATCAGTAAGGTTTTTACGATCAAGGAGACGATATCGCAGCTAAACCGGATGGTTTATATCGATGGCCATCAATATTAGTTAACTTCACTTTGATCTTAGCCATAGGGCCGAGAAGCAATGGAAATACTGCTACCAAACCGTGGCAATGCATCAAAGTGTGGCTGCGTTAAGAAGAATGCCACTATGATTATGTAGTGTCATGCAAATATCTAGTCTTATTGTAACCGATATCAGTGAGGTTTTTACCTTCAAGGAGATGATATCGCAGCTAAACCGGATGGTTTATATCGATGGCCATCAATATTAGTTAACTTCACTTTGATCGTATCCATAGGGCCTAGAAGCAATGGAAATACTGCTATCGAAGCGTGGCGATGGATCAAAGTGTAGCTGCGTAAAGAAGAATGCCACTATGATTATGTAGTGTGATGCAAATATCTAGTCTTATTGCAACCGATATCAGTAAGGTTTTTACGATCAAAGAGACGATATGGCGGCTAAACCGGATGGTTTATATCGATGGCCATCAATATTAGTTAACTTCACTTTGATCTTAGCCATAGGGCCGAGAAGCAATGGAAATACTGCTACCGAACCGTGGCAATGGATCAAAGTGTGGCTGCGTAGAGGAGAGTGTCACTATGATTATGTAGGGTAATGCAAATATCTAGTCTTATTGTAACCGATATCAGGAAGGGTTTTACGATCAAGGAGACAACATCGCAGCTAAACCGGATGGGTTATATGTATGGCCATCAATATTAGTTAACTTCACTTTGATCTTAGCCATAGGGCCGAGAAGCATATGGAAATACTGCTACCGAACCGTGGCAATGCATCAAAGTATGGCTGCGTAAAGAAGAATGCCACGATGATTATGTAGGGTCATGCAAATATCTAGTTTTATTGCAACCGATATCAGTAAGGTTTTTCCGATCAAGGAGACGATATCGCAGCTAACCGGATGGTGTATATCGATGGCCATCAATATTAGGTCAGTTCACTTTGATCTTAGCCATAGGGCTGAGAAGCTGTGGAAATACTGCTACCGAACCATGGCAATGGATCAAAGTGTGGCTGCGTGAAGAAGAATGCCACTATGATTATGTAGTGTCATGCAAATATCTAGTCTTATTGTAACCGATATCAGTGAGGTTTTTACGATCAAGGAGACGATATCGCAGCATACCGGATGGTGTATATCGATGGGCATCAATATTAGTTAAGTTCAAATTGATCGTAGCCATAGGGCCGAGAAGCAATGGAAATACTGCTACCGAACCGTGGCAATGGATGAAGGTGTGGCTGCGAATAAAAGAATGCCACCATCATTATGTAGTCTCATGCAAATATCTGGTCTTATTGTAACCGATATCAGTAAGGTTTTTACGATCAAGGAGACAATATCACAGCTAAACCGGATGGTTTATATCGATGGCCATCAATATTTGTTAACTTCACGTTGATTGTAGCCATAGGGCTGAGAAGCAATGGAAATACTGCTACCGATCCGTGGCAATGGATCAAAGTGTGTCTGCGTAAAGAAGAATGCCACTATGGTTATGTAGTGTCATGCAAATATCTGGTCTTATTGTAACCGATATCAGTAAGGTTTTTACGATCAAATTAGACGATATCGTAGCTATACTGGACGGTTTATGTTGATGGCCATCAGTATTAGTTAACTTCACTTTGATCTTAGCCATAGGGCCGAGAAGCAATGGAAATACTGCTACGGAACCGTGGCAATGGATCAAAGTGTGGCTGCATAAAGAATAATGCCACTATGCTTATGTAGTGTCATGCAAATATCCAGTCTTATTCTAACCGATATCAGTAAGGTTTTTACGATCAAGAAGACGATATCGTAGCTATACTGGATGGTTTATGTTGATGGCCATCAATATTAGTTATCTTCACTTTGATCGTAGCCATAGGGCCGAGAAGCAATGGAAATACTGCTACGGAACCGTGGCAATGGATCAAAGTGTGGCTGCGTAAAGAAGAATGCCACTATGATCATGTAGTGTCATGCAAATATCTAGTCTTATTTTAACCGATATCAGTAAGGTTTTTACGATCAATGAGACGATATCGCAGCTAAACCGGATGGTTTATATCGATGGCCATCAACATTGGTTAACTTCACTTGGATCTCAGCCATAGGGCCGAGAAGCAATGGAAATACTGCTACCGAACCGTGGCAATGGATGAAGGTGTGGCTGCGAATAAAAGAATGCCACTATCATTATGTAGTCTCATGCAAATATCTGGTCTTATTGTAACCGATATCAGTAAGGTTTTTACGATCAAGGAGACAATATCACAGCTAAACCGGATGGTTTATATCGATGGCCATCAATATTTGTTAACTTCACGTTGATTGTAGCCATAGGGCTGAGAAGCAATGGAAATACTGCTACCGATCCGTGGCAATGGATCAAAGTGTGTCTGCGTAAAGAAGAATGCCACTATGGTTATGTAGTGTCATGCAAATATCTGGTCTTATTGTAACCGATATCAGTAAGGTTTTTACGATCAAATTAGACGATATCGTAGCTATACTGGACGGTTTATGTTGATGGCCATCAGTATTAGTTAACTTCACTTTGATCTTAGCCATAGGGCCGAGAAGCAATGGAAATACTGCTACGGAACCGTGGCAATGGATCAAAGTGTGGCTGCATAAAGAATAATGCCACTATGCTTATGTAGTGTCATGCAAATATCCAGTCTTATTCTAACCGATATCAGTAAGGTTTTTACGATCAAGAAGACGATATCGTAGCTATACTGGATGGTTTATGTTGATGGCCATCAATATTAGTTATCTTCACTTTGATCGTAGCCATAGGGCCGAGAAGCAATGGAAATACTGCTACGGAACCGTGGCAATGGATCAAAGTGTGGCTGCGTAAAGAAGAATGCCACTATGATCATGTAGTGTCATGCAAATATCTAGTCTTATTTTAACCGATATCAGTAAGGTTTTTACGATCAATGAGACGATATCGCAGCTAAACCGGATGGTTTATATCGATGGCCATCAACATTGGTTAACTTCACTTGGATCTCAGCCATAGGGCCGAGAAGCAATGGAAATACTGCTACCGAACCGTGGCAATGGATGAAGGTGTGGCTGCGAATAAAAGAATGCCACTATCATTATGTAGTCTCATGCAAATATCTGGTCTTATTGTAACCGATATCAGTAAGGTTTTTACGATCAAGGAGACAATATCACAGCTAAACCGGATGGTTTATATCGATGGCCATCAATATTTGTTAACTTCACGTTGATTGTAGCCATAGGACTGAGAAGCAATGGAAATACTGCTACCGATCCGTGGCAATGGATCAAAGTGTGTCTGCGTAAAGAAGAATGCCACTATGGTTATGTAGTGTCATGCAAATATCTGGTCTTATTGTAACCGATATCAGTAAGGTTTTTACGATCAAATTAGACGATATCGTAGCTATACTGGACGGTTTATGTTGATGGCCATCAGTATTAGTTAACTTCACTTTGATCTTAGCCATAGGGCCGAGAAGCAATGGAAATACTGCTACGGAACCGTGGCAATGGATCAAAGTGTGGCTGCATAAAGAATAATGCCACTATGCTTATGTAGTGTCATGCAAATATCCAGTCTTATTCTAACCGATATCAGTAAGGTTTTTACGATCAAGAAGACGATATCGTAGCTATACTGGATGGTTTATGTTGATGGCCATCAATATTAGTTATCTTCACTTTGATCGTAGCCATAGGGCCGAGAAGCAATGGAAATACTGCTACGGAACCGTGGCAATGGATCAAAGTGTGGCTGCGTAAAGAAGAATGCCACTATGATCATGTAGTGTCATGCAAATATCTAGTCTTATTTTAACCGATATCAGTAAGGTTTTTACGATCAATGAGACGATATCGCAGCTAAACCGGATGGTTTATATCGATGGCCATCAACATTGGTTAACTTCACTTGGATCTCAGCCATAGGGCCGAGAAGCAATGGAAATACTGCTACCGAACCGTGGCAATGGATGAAGGTGTGGCTGCGAATAAAAGAATGCCACTATCATTATGTAGTCTCATGCAAATATCTGGTCTTATTGTAACCGATATCAGTAAGGTTTTTACGATCAAGGAGACAATATCAAAGCTAAACCGGATGGTTTATATCGATGGCCATCAATATTTGTTAACTTCACGTTGATTGTAGCCATAGGGCTGAGAAGCAATGGAAATACTGCTACCGATCCGTGGCAATGGATCAAAGTGTGTCTGCGTAAAGAAGAATGCCACTATGGTTATGTAGTGTCATGCAAATATCTGGTCTTATTGTAACCGATATCAGTAAGGTTTTTACGATCAAATTAGACGATATCGTAGCTATACTGGACGGTTTATGTTGATGGCCATCAGTATTAGTTAACTTCACTTTGATCTTAGCCATAGGGCCGAGAAGCAATGGAAATACTGCTACGGAACCGTGGCAATGGATCAAAGTGTGGCTGCATAAAGAATAATGCCACTATGCTTATGTAGTGTCATGCAAATATCCAGTCTTATTCTAACCGATATCAGTAAGGTTTTTACGATCAAGAAGACGATATCGTAGCTATACTGGATGGTTTATGTTGATGGCCATCAATATTAGTTATCTTCACTTTGATCGTAGCCATAGGGCCGAGAAGCAATGGAAATACTGCTACGGAACCGTGGCAATGGATCAAAGTGTGGCTGCGTAAAGAAGAATGCCACTATGATCATGTAGTGTCATGCAAATATCTAGTCTTATTTTAACCGATATCAGTCAGGTTTTTACGATCAATGAGACGATATCGCAGCTAAACCGGATGGTTTATATCGATGGCCATCAACATTGGTTAACTTCACTTGGATCTCAGCCATAGGGCCGAGAAGCAATGGAAATACTGCTACCGAACCGTGGCAATGGATGAAGGTGTGGCTGCGAATAAAAGAATGCCACTATCATTATGTAGTCTCATGCAAATATCTGGTCTTATTGTAACCGATATCAGTAAGGTTTTTACGATCAAGGAGACAATATCACAGCTAAACCGGATGGTTTATATCGATGGCCATCAATATTTGTTAACTTCACGTTGATTGTAGCCATAGGGCTGAGAAGCAATGGAAATACTGCTACCGATCCGTGGCAATGGATCAAAGTGTGTCTGCGTAAAGAAGAATGCCACTATGGTTATGTAGTGTCATGCAAATATCTGGTCTTATTGTAACCGATATCAGTAAGGTTTTTACGATCAAATTAGACGATATCGTAGCTATACTGGACGGTTTATGTTGATGGCCATCAGTATTAGTTAACTTCACTTTGATCTTAGCCATAGGGCCGAGAAGCAATGGAAATACTGCTACGGAACCGTGGCAATGTATCAAAGTGTGGCTGCATAAAGAATAATGCCACTATGCTTATGTAGTGTCATGCAAATATCCAGTCTTATTCTAACCGATATCAGTAAGGTTTTTACGATCAAGAAGACGATATCGTAGCTATACTGGATGGTTTATGTTGCTGGCCATCAATATTAGTTATCTTCACTTTGATCGTAGCCATAGGGCCGAGAAGCAATGGAAATACTGCTACGGAACCGTGGCAATGGATCAAAGTGTGGCTGCGTAAAGAAGAATGCCACTATGATCATGTAGTGTCATGCAAATATCTAGTCTTATTTTAACCGATATCAGTAAGGTTTTTACGATCAATGAGACGATATCGCAGCTAAACCGGATGGTTTATATCGATGGCCATCAACATTGGTTAACTTCACTTGGATCTCAGCCATAGGGCCGAGAAGCAATGGAAATACTGCTACCGAACCGTGGCAATGGATGAAGGTGTGGCTGCGAATAAAAGAATGCCACTATCATTATGTAGTCTCATGCAAATATCTGGTCTTATTGTAACCGATATCAGTAAGGTTTTTACGATCAAGGAGACAATATCACAGCTAAACCGGATGGTTTATATCGATGGCCATCAATATTTGTTAACTTCACGTTGATTGTAGCCATAGGGCTGAGAAGCAATGGAAATACTGCTACCGATCCGTGGCAATGGATCAAAGTGTGTCTGCGTAAAGAAGAATGCCACTATGGTTATGTAGTGTCATGCAAATATCTGGTCTTATTGTAACCGATATCAGTAAGGTTTTTACGATCAAATTAGACGATATCGTAGCTATACTGGACGGTTTATGTTGATGGCCATCAGTATTAGTTAACTTCACTTTGATCTTAGCCATAGGGCCGAGAAGCAATGGAAATACTGCTACGGAACCGTGGCAATGGATCAAAGTGTGGCTGCATAAAGAATAATGCCACTATGCTTATGTAGTGTCATGCAAATATCCAGTCTTATTCTAACCGATATCAGTAAGGTTTTTACGATCAAGAAGACGATATCGTAGCTATACTGGATGGTTTATGTTGATGGCCATCAATATTAGTTATCTTCACTTTGATCGTAGCCATAGGGCCGAGAAGCAATGGAAATACTGCTACGGAACCGTGGCAATGGATCAAAGTGTGGCTGCGTAAAGAAGAATGCCACTATGATCATGTAGTGTCATGCAAATATCTAGTCTTATTTTAACCGATATCAGTAAGGTTTTTACGATCAATGAGACGATATCGCAGCTAAACCGGATGGTTTATATCGATGGCCATCAACATTGGTTAACTTCACTTGGATCTCAGCCATAGGGCCGAGAAGCAATGGAAATACTGCTACCGAACCGTGGCAATGGATGAAGGTGTGGCTGCGAATAAAAGAATGCCACTATCATTATGTAGTCTCATGCAAATATCTGGTCTTATTGTAACCGATATCAGTAAGGTTTTTACGATCAAGGAGACAATATCACAGCTAAACCGGATGGTTTATATCGATGGCCATCAATATTTGTTAACTTCACGTTGATTGTAGCCATAGGGCTGAGAAGCAATGGAAATACTGCTACCGATCCGTGGCAATGGATCAAAGTGTGTCTGCGTAAAGAAGAATGCCACTATGGTTATGTAGTGTCATGCAAATATCTGGTCTTATTGTAACCGATATCAGTAAGGTTTTTACGATCAAATTAGACGATATCGTAGCTATACTGGACGGTTTATGTTGATGGCCATCAGTATTAGTTAACTTCACTTTGATCTTAGCCATAGGGCCGAGAAGCAATGGAAATACTGCTACGGAACCGTGGCAATGGATCAAAGTGTGGCTGCATAAAGAATAATGCCACTATGCTTATGTAGTGTCATGCAAATATCCAGTCTTATTCTAACCGATATCAGTAAGGTTTTTACGATCAAGAAGACGATATCGTAGCTATACTGGATGGTTTATGTTGATGGCCATCAATATTAGTTATCTTCACTTTGATCTTAGCCATAGGGCCGAGAAGCAATGGAAATACTGCTACGGAACCGTGGCAATGGATCAAAGTGTAGCTGCATAAAGAATAATGCCACTATGATCATGTAGTGTCATGCAAATATCTAGTCTTATTTTAACCGATATCAGTAAGGTTTTTACGATCAATGAGACGATATCGCAGCTAAACCGGATGGTTTATGTTGATGTCCATCAACATTAGTTAACTTCACTTTGATCTTAGCCATAGGGCCGAGAAGCAATGGAAATACTGCTACGGAACCGTGGCAATGGATCAAAGTGTAGCTGCGTAAAGAAGAATGCCACAATGATTATGTAGTGTCATGCAAATATCTAGTCTTATTGTAACCGATATCAGTAAGGTTTTTACGATCAATGAGACGATATCGCATCTAAACCGGATGGTTTATATCGATGGCCATCAACATTGGTTAACTTCACTTGGATCCGGGCCATAGGGCCGAGAAGCAATGGAAATACTGCTACCGAACCGTGGCAATGGATCAAAGTGTGGCTGCGTAAAGAATAATGCCACTATGCTTATGTAGTGTCATGCAAATAACTAGTCTTATTCTAACCGACATCAGTAAGGTTTTTACGATCAAGGAGACGATATCGTAGCTATACTGGACGGTTTATGTTGATGGCCATCAATATTAGTTAACTTCACTTTGATCTTAGCCATAGGGCCGAGAAGCAATGGAAATACTGCTACTGATCCGGGGCAATGGATCAAAGTGTGGCTGCGTAAAGAAGAATGCCACTATGATCATGTAGTGTCATGCAAATATCTAGTCTTATTTTAACCGATATCAGTAAGGTTTTTACGATCAATGAGACAATATCGCATCTAAACCGGATGGTTTATATCGATGGCCATCAACATTGGTTAACTTCACTTGGATCTCAGCCATAGGGCCGAGAAGCAATGGAAATACTGCTACCGATCCGTGGCAATGGACCAAAGTGTGGCTGCGTAAAGAATAATGCCACTATGCTTATGTAGTGTCATGCAAATAACTAGTCTTATTGCAACCGATATCAGTAAGGTTTTTACGATCAAGGAGACGATATCGCAGCTAACCGGATGGTTTATATCGATGGCCCTCAATATTAGTTCAGTTCACTTTGATCTCAGCTATAGGGCCGAGAAGCGATGGAAATACTTCTACCGAACCGTGGCAATGGATCAAAGTGTGGCTGCGTACAGAAGAATGCCACTATGATTATGTAGTGTCATGCAAATATCTAATCTTATTGTAATCGATATCAGTAAGGTTTTTACGATCAATGGGACGATATCGCAGCTAAACCGGATGGTTTATATCGATGGCCATCAATATTAGTTAACTTCACTTTCATCTTAGCCATAGGGCCGAGAAGCACTGGAAATACTGCTACCGAAACGTGGTAATGGATCAAAGGGTGGTGGCGTAAAGAAGAATGCCACTACGATTATGTAGTGTCATGCAAATATCTAGTCATAATGTAACCGATATCAGTAAGGTTTTTACGATCAAGGAGACGATATCGCAGCTAAACCGGATGGGTTATATCGATGGCCATCAATATTAGTTAACTTCACTTTGAGCTTAGCCATAGGGCCGAGAAGCAATGGAAATACTGCTACCGAACCGTGGCAATGGATCAAAGTGTGGCTGCGTTTAAAAGAATGCCACCATGATTATGTAGTGTCATGCAAATATCTAGTCATAATTTAACCGATATCAGTAAGGTTTTTACGATCAAGGAGACGATATCGCAGCTAAACCGGATGGTTTATATCGATGGCCATCAACATTGGTTAACTTCACTTGGATCTCAGCCATAGGGCCGAGAAGCAATGGAAATACTGCTACCGATCCGTGGCAATGGACCAAAGTGTGGCTGCGTAAAGAATAATGCCACTATGCTTATGTAGTGTCATGCAAATAACTAGTCTTATTGCAACCGATATCAGTAAGGTTTTTACGATCAAGGAGACGATATCGCAGCTAACCGGATGGTTTATATCGATGGCCCTCAATATTAGTTCAGTTCACTTTGATCTCAGCTATAGGGCCGAGAAGCGATGGAAATACTTCTACCGAACCGTGGCAATGGATCAAAGTGTGGCTGCGTACAGAAGAATGCCACTATGATTATGTAGTGTCATGCAAATATCTAATCTTATTGTAATCGATATCAGTAAGGTTTTTACGATCAATGGGACGATATCGCAGCTAAACCGGATGGTTTATATCGATGGCCATCAATATTAGTTAACTTCACTTTCATCTTAGCCATAGGGCCGAGAAGCACTGGAAATACTGCTACCGAAACGTGGTAATGGATCAAAGGGTGGTGGCGTAAAGAAGAATGCCACTACGATTATGTAGTGTCATGCAAATATCTAGTCTTATTGCAACCGATATCAGTAAGGTTTTTACGATCAAGGAGACGATATCGCAGCTAAACCGGATGGTTTATATCGATGGCCATCAATATTAGTTAACTTCACTTTGATCTTAGCCATAGGGCCGGGAAGCAATGGAAATACTGCTACCGAACCGTGGCAATGGATCAAAGTGTGGCTGCGTAAAAAAGAATGCCACCATGATTATGTAGTGTCATGCAAATATCTAGTCATAATGTAACCGATATCAGTAAGGTTTTTACGATCAAGGAGACGATATCGCAGCTAAACCGGATGGGTTATATCGATGGCCATCAATATTAGTTAACTTCACTTTGAGCTTAGCCATAGGGCCGAGAAGCAATGGAAATACTGCTACCGAACCGTGGCAATGGATCAAAGTGTGGCTGCGTTTAAAAGAATGCCACCATGATTATGTAGTGTCATGCAAATATCTAGTCATAATTTAACCGATATCAGTAAGGTTTTTACGATCAAGGAGACGATATCGCAGCTAAACCGGATGGGTTATATCGATGGCCATCAATATTAGTTAACTTCACTTTGAGCTTAGCCATAGGGCCGAGAAGCAATGGAAATACTGCTACCGAACCGTGGCAATGGATCAAAGTGTGGCTGCGTAAAGAAGAATGCCACTATCATGATGTAGTGTCATGCAAATATCTAGTCTTATTGTAACCGATATCAGTGAGGTTTTTACGATCAAGGAAACCATATCGCATGGCTTATATCGATGGCCATCAATATTAGGTCAGTTCACTTTGATCTCAGCCATAGGGCTGAGAAGCTATGGAAATACTGTTACCGAACCGTGGCAATGGATCAAAGTGTGGCTGCGTAAAAAAGAATGCAACCATGATTATGTAGTGTCATGCAAATATCTAGTCATAATGTAACCGATATCAGTAAGGTTTTTACGATCAAGGAGACGATATCGCAGCTAAACCGGATGGGTTATATCGATGGCCATCAATATTAGTTAACTTCACTTTGAGCTTAGCCATAGGGCCGAGAAGCAATGGAAATACTGCTACCGAACCGCGGCAATGGATCAAAGTGTGGCTGCGTAAAGAAGAATGCCACTATGATGATGTAGTGTCATGCAAATATCTAATCTTATTGTAATCGATATCAGTAAGGTTTTTACGATCAATGGGACGATATCGCTGCTAAACCGGATGGTTTATATCGATGGCCATCAATATTAGTTAACTTCACTTTCATCTTAGCCATAGGGCCGAGAAGCACTGGAAATACTGCTACCGAAACGTGGTAATGGATCAAAGTGTGGCTGCGTAAAGAAGAATGCCACTACGATTATGTAGTGTCATGCATATATCTAGTCTTATTGTAACCCAAATCAGTAAGGTTTTTACGGTCAATGGGACGATATCGCAGCTAAACCGGATGGTTTATGTCGATGGCCATCAATATTAGTTAACTTCACTTTGATCGTAGCCATAGGGCCGAGAAGCAATGGAGATACTGCTATCGAAGCGTGGCAATGGATCAAAGTGTGGCTGCGTAAAGAAGAATGCCACTACGATTATGTACTGTCATGCAAATATCTAGTCTTATTGTAACCGATATCAGTAAGGTTTTTACGATCAAGGAGACGATATCGCAGCTAACCGGATGGTGTATATCGATGGCCATCAATATTAGTTAAGTTCACATTGATCGAAGCCATAGGGCCGAGAAGCAATGGAAATACTGCTATCGAACCGTGGTAATGGATCAAAGTGTGGCTGCGTAAAGAAGAATGCCACTACGATTATGTAGTGTCATGCAAATATCTAGTCTTATTGTAACCCAAATCAGTAAGGTTTTTACGGTCAATGAGACGATATCGCAGCTAAACCGGATGGGTTATATCGATGGTCATCAATATTAGTAAACTTCACTTTGAGCTTAGCCATAGGGCCGAGAAGCAATGGAAATACTGCTACCGAACCGTGGCAATGGATCAAAGTGTGGCTGCGTAAAGAAGAATGCCACTATGATGATGTAGTGTCATGCAAATATCTAGTCTTATTGTAACCGATATCAGTGAAGTTTTTACGATCAAGGAAACCATATCGCATGGTTTATATCGATGGCCATCAATATTAGGTCAGTTCACTTTGATCTCAGCCATAGGGCTGAGAAGCTATGGAAATACTGCTACCGAACCGTGGCAGTGGATCAAAGTGTGGCTGCGTAAAAAAGAATGCCACTACGATTATGTAGTGTCATGCATATATCTTGTCTTATTGTAACCCAAATCAGTAAGGTTTTTACGGTCAATGGGACGATATCGCAGCTAAACCGGATGGTTTATGTCGATGGCCATCAATATTAGTTAACTTCACTTTGATCGTAGCCATAGGGCCGAGAAGCAATGGAGATACTGCTATCGAAGCGTGGCAATGGATCAAAGTGTGGCTGCGTAAAGAAGAATGCCACTACGATTATGTAGTGTCATGCAAATATCTAATCTTATTGTAATCGATATCAGTAAGGTTTTTACGATCAATGGGACGATATCGCTGCTAAACCGGATGGTTTATATCGATGGCCATCAATATTAGTTCAGTTCACTTTGATCTCAGCTATAGGGCCGAGAAGCAATGGAAATACTGCGACGGAACCGTGGCAATGGATCAAAGTGTGGCTGCGTAAAGAAGAATGCCACTATGATCATGTAGTGTCATGCAAATATCTAGTCTTATTGTAACCGATATCAGTGAGGTTTTTACGATCAAGGAGACCATATCGCATGGTTTATATCGATGGCCATCAATATTAGGTCAGTTCACTTTGATCTCAGCCATAGGGCTGAGAAGCTGTGGAAATACTGCTACCGAACCATGGCAATGGATCAAAGTATGGCTGCGTAAAGAAGAATGCCACTATGATTATTAAGTGTCATGCAAATATCTAGTCTTATTGTAACCGATATCAGTGAGGTTTTTACGATCAAGGAGATGATATCGCAGCTAAACCGGATGGGCTATATCGATGGCCATCAATATTAGTTAACTTCACTTTGAGCTTAGCCATAGGGCCGAGAAGCAATGCAAATACTGCTACCGAACCGCGGCAATGGATCAAAGTGTGGCTGCGTAAAGAAGAATGCCACTATGATGATGTAGTGTCATGCAAATATCTAATCTTATTGTAATCGATATCAGTAAGGTTTTTACGATCAATGGGACGATATCGCTGCTAAACCGGATGGTTTATATCGATGTCCATCAATATTAGTTAACTTCACTTTCATCTTAGCCATAGGGCCGAGAAGCACTGGAAATACTGCTACCGAAACGTGGTAATGGATCAAAGTGTGGCTGCGTAAAGAAGAATGCCACTACGATTATGTAGTGTCATGCATATATCTAGTCTTATTGTAACCCAAATCAGTAAGGTTTTTACGGTCAATGGGACGATATCGCAGCTAAACCGGATGGTTTATGTCGATGGCCATCAATATTAGTTAACTTCACTTTGATCGTAGCCATAGGGCCGAGAAGCAATGGAGATACTGCTATCGAAGCGTGGCAATGGATCAAAGTGTGGCTGCGTAAAGAAGAATGCCACTACGATTATGTACTGTCATGCAAATATCTAGTCTTATTGTAACCGATATCAGTAAGGTTTTTACGATCAAGGAGACGATATCGCAGCTAACCGGATGGTGTATATCGATGGCCATCAATATTAGTTAAGTTCACATTGATCGTAGCCATAGGGCCGAGAAGCAATGGAAATACTGCTATCGAACCGTGGTAATGGATCAAAGTGTGGCTGCGTAAAGAAGAATACCACTACGATTATGTAGTGTCATGCAAATATCTAGTCTTATTGTAACCCAAATCAGTAAGGTTTTTACGGTCAATGGGACGATATCGCAGCTAAACCGGATGGTTTATGTCGATGGCCATCAATATTAGTTAACTTCACTTTGATCGTAGCCATAGGGCCGCGAAGCAATGGAGATACTGCTATCGAAGCGTGGCAATGGATCAAAGTGTGGCTGCGTAAAGAAGAATGCCACTACGATTATGTAGTGTCATGCAAATATCTAATCTTATTGTAATCGATATCAGTAAGGTTTTTACGATCAATGGGACGATATCGCTGCTAAACCGGATGGTTTATATCGATGGCCATCAATATTAGTTCAGTTCACTTTGATCTCAGCTATAGGGCCGAGAAGCAATGGAAATACTGCGACGGAACCGTGGCAATGGATCAAAGTGTGGCTGCGTAAAGAAGAAAGCCACTATGATTATGTAGTGTCATGCAAATATCTAGTCTTATTGTAACCGATATCAGTGAGGTTTTTATGATCAAGGAGATGATATCGCAGCTAAACCGGATGGTTTATATTGATGGCCATCAATATTAGTTAACTTCACTTTGATCGTATCCATTGGGCCTAGAAGCAATGGAAATAGTGCTATCGAAGCGTGGCGATGGATCAAAGTGTAGCTGCGTAAAGAAGAATGCCACTATGATTATGTAGTGTGATGCATATATCTAGTCTTATTGCAACCGATATCAGTAAGGTTTTTACGATCAAAGAGACGATATCGCAGCTAAACCGGATGGATTATATCGATGGCCATCAATATTAGTTAACTTCACTTTGATCTTAGCCATACTGCCGAGAAGCAATGGAAATAATGCGACGGAACCGTGGCAATGGATCAAAGTGTGGCTGCGTAAAGAAGAATGCCACTATGATTATGAAGCGTCATGCAAATATCTAGTCTTATTGCAACCGATATCAGTAAGGTTTTTACGATCAAGGAGACAATATCACAGCTAAACCGGATGGTTTATATCGATGGCCATCAATATTTGTTAACTTCACGTTGATTGCAGCCATAGGGCTGAGAAGCAATGGAAATACTGCTACCGATCCGTGGCAATGGATCAAAGTGTGTCTGCGTAAAGAAGAATGCCACTATGGTTATGTAGTGTCATGCAAATATCTGGTCTTATTGTAACCGATATCAGTAAGGTTTTTACGATCAAATTAGACGATATCGTAGCTATACTGGACGGTTTATGTTGATGGCCATCAGTATTAGTTAACTTCACTTTGATCTTAGCCATAGGGCCGAGAAGCAATGGAAATACTGCTACGGAACCGTGGCAATGGATCAAAGTGTGGCTGCATAAAGAATAATGCCACTATGCTTATGTAGTGTCATGCAAATATCCAGTCTTATTCTAACCGATATCAGTAAGGTTTTTACGATCAAGAAGACGATATCGTAGCTATACTGGATGGTTTATGTTGATGGCCATCAATATTAGTTATCTTCACTTTGATCTTAGCCATAGGGCCGAGAAGCAATGGAAATACTGCTACGGAACCGTGGCAATGGATCAAAGTGTGGCTGCATAAAGAATAATGCCACTATGATCATGTAGTGTCATGCAAATATCTAGTCTTATTTTAACCGATATCAGTAAGGTTTTTACGATCAATGAGACGATATCGCAGCTAAACCGGATGGTTTATGTTGATGTCCATCAACATTAGTTAACTTCACTTTGATCTTAGCCATAGGGCCGAGAAGCAATGGAAATACTGCTACGGAACCGTGGCAATGGATCAAAGTGTAGCTGCGTAAAGAAGAATGCCACAATGATTATGTAGTGTCATGCAAATATCTAGTCTTATTGTAACCGATATCAGTAAGGTTTTTACGATCAATGAGACGATATCGCATCTAAACCGGATGGTTTATATCGATGGCCATCAACATTGGTTAACTTCACTTGGATCCGGGCCATAGGGCCGAGAAGCAATGGAAATACTGCTACCGAACCGTGGCAATGGATCAAAGTGTGGCTGCGTAAAGAATAATGCCACTATGCTTATGTAGTGTCATGCAAATAACTAGTCTTATTCTAACCGATATCAGTAAGGTTTTTACGATCAAGGAGACGATATCGTAGCTATACTGGACGGTTTATGTTGATGGCCATCAATATTAGTTAACTTCACTTTGATCTTAGCCATAGGGCCGAGAAGCAATGGAAATACTGCTACGGAACCGTGGCAATGGATCAAAGTGTAGCTGCGTAAAGAAGAATGCCACAATGATTATGTAGTGTCATGCAAATATCTAGTCTTATTGTAACCGATATCAGTAAGGTTTTTACGATCAATGAGACGATATCGCATCTAAACCGGATGGTTTATATCGATGGCCATCAACATTGGTTAACTTCACTTGGATCCGGGCCATAGGGCCGAGAAGCAATGGAAATACTGCTACCGAACCGTGGCAATGGATCAAAGTGTGGCTGCGTGTAAAAGAATGCCACTATCATTATGTAATGTCATGCAAATTACTGGTCTTATTGTAACCGATATCAGTAAGGTTTTTAGGATCAAGGAGACGATATCGTAGCTATACTGAATGGTTTATGTTGATGGCCATCAATATTGGTTAACATCACTTTGATCTTAGCCATAGGTCCGAGAAGCAATGGACATACTGCTACCGAACCGTGGCAATGGATCAAAGTGTGGCTGCGTAAAGACGAAAGCCACTATGCTTATGTAGTGTCAAGCAAATATCTAGTCTTGTTGTAACCGATATCAGTAAGTTTTTCAGGATCAACAAGGCGATATCGTAGCTATATTGGATGGTTTATATCGATGGCCATCAATATTAGTTAATGTCACTTTTATCTTAGGCATAGGTCCGAGAAGCAATGGACATACTTCTACCGAACCGTGGTAATGGATCAAAGTGTGGCTGCGTGTAAAAGAATGCCACTATCATTATGTAGTGTCATGCAAATATCTGGTCTTATTGTAACCGATATCAGTAAGGTTGTTGCGATCAATGAGACGATATCGCAGCTAAACCGGATGGTTTATATCGATGGCCATCAACATTGGTTAACTTCACTTGGATCCAGGCCATAGGGCCGAGAAGCAATGGAAATACTGCTACCGAACCGTGGCAATGGATCAAAGTGTGGCTGCGTGTAAAAGAATGCCACTATCATTATGTAATGTCATGCAAATTACTGGTCTTATTGTAACCGATATCAGTAAGGTTTTTAGGATCAAGGAGACGATATCGTAGCTATACTGAATGGTTTATGTTGATGGCAATCAATATTAGTTAACTTCACTCTGATCTTAGCCATAGGGCTGAGCAGCAATGGAAATACTGCTACCGATCCGTGGCAATGGATCAAAGTGTGGCTGCGTAAAGAATAATGCCACTATGCTTATGTAGTGTCATGCAAATATCCAGTCTTATTTTAACCGATATCAGTAAGGTTTTTAGGATCAAGAAGACGATATCGTAGCTATACTGGATGGTTTATGTTGATGGCCATCAATATTGGTTAACTTCACTTTGATCTTAGCCATAGGGCCGAGAAGCGATGGAAATACTTCTACCGAACCGAGGCAATGGATCAAAGTGTGGCTGCGTAAAGAAGAATGCCACTATGATTATGTAGTGTCATGCAAATATCTAGTCTTATTGTAACCGATATCAGTAAGGTTTTTGCGATCAATGAGACGATATCGCAGCTAAACCGGATGGTTTATATCGATGGCCATCAACATTGGTTAACTTCACTTGGATCCAGGCCATAGGGCCGAGTAGCAATGGAATTACTGCTACCGAACCGTGGCAATGGATGAAAGTGTGGCTGCGTCTAAAAGAATGCCACTGTCATTATGTAGTGTCATGCAAATATCTAGTCTTATTGTAACCGATGTCATTAAGGTGTTTACTATCAAGGAGACGATATCATAGCTATACTGGATGGTTTATGTTGATGGCCATCAATATTGGTTAACATCACTTTGATCTTAGCCATAGGTCCGAGAAGCAATGGAAATACTGCTACGGAACCGTGGCGATGGATCAAACTGTGGCTGCATAAAGAATAATGCCACTATGCTTATGTAGTGTCATGCAAATATCTAGTCTTATTTTAACCGATATCAGTAAGGTTTTTACGATCAAGAAGACGATATCATAGCTATACTGGATGGTTTATGTTGATGGCCATCAATATTGGTTAACATCACTTTGATCTTAGCCATAGGTCCGAGAAGCAATGGACATAATGCTACGGAACCGTGGCGATGGATCAAACTGTGGCTGCATAAAGAATAATGCCACTATGCTTATGTAGTGTCATGCAAATATCTAGTCTTATTTTAACCGATATCAGTAAGGTTTTTACGATCAAGAAGACGATATCGTAGCTATACTGGATGGTTTATTTTGATGGCCATCAATATTGGTTAACTTCACTTTGATCTTAGCCATAGGGCCGACAAGCGATGGAAATACTGCTACCGAACCGTGGCAATGGATCAAAGTGTGGCTGCGTAAAGAATAATGCCACTATGCTTATGTAGTGTCATGCAAATATCTAGTCTTATTTTAACCGATATCAGTAAGGTTTTCACGATCAAGAAGACGATATCGCAGCTAAACCGGATGGTTTATATCGATCGCCATCAAATACATTGGTTAACTTTACTTGGATCCAGGCCATAGGGCCGAGAAGCAATGGAAATACTGCTACCGAACTGTGGCAATGGATCAAAGTGTGGCTGCGTGTAAAAGAATGCCACTATCATTATGTAGTGTCATGCAAATATCTAGTCTTATTGTAACCGATGTCAGTAAGGTGTTTACGATCAAGGAGACGATATCGTAGCTATACTGGATGGTTTATGTTGATGGCCATCAAAATTGGTTAACATCACTTTGATCTTAGCCATAGGTCCGAGAAGCAATGGAAATACTGCTACCGAACCGTGGCAATGGATCAAAGTGTGGCTGCGTAAAGAATAATGCCACTATGCTTATGTAGTGTCATGCAAATAACTAGTCTTATTGTAACCGATATCAGTAAGGTTTTTACGATCAAGAAGACGATATCGTAGCTAAACCGGATGGTTTATATCGATTGCCATCAACATTGGTTAAATTCACTTGGATCCAGGCCATAGGGCCGAGTAGCAATGGAAATACTGCTACCGTACCGTGGCAATGGATGTATGTGTGGCTGCGTGTAAAAGAATGCCACTATCATTATGTAGTGTCATGCAAATATCTGGTCTTATTGTAAACGATATCAGTAAGGTTGTTACGATCAATGAGACGATATCGCAGCTAAAGCGGATGGTTTATATCGATGGCCATCAATATTAGTTCAGTTCGCTTTGATCTTAGCCATAGGGCCGAGTAGCAATGGAAATACTGCTACCGAACCGTGGCAATGGATCAAAGTGTGGCTGCGTAAAGAATAATGCCACTATGCTTATGTAGTGTCATGCAAATAACTAGTCTTATTGTAACCGATATCAGTAAGGTTTTTACGATCAAGAAGACGATATCGTAGCTAAACCGGATGGTTTATATCGATGGCAATCAACATTGGTTAACTTCACTTGGATCCAGGCCATAGGGCTGAGTAGCAATGGAAATACTGCTACCGAACCGTGGCAATGGATGAAAGTGTGGCTGCGTCTAAAAGAATGCCACTGTCATTATGTAGTGTCATGCAAATATCTAGTCTTATTGTAACCGATGTCAGTAAGGTGTTTACTATCAAGGAGACGATATCGTAGCTATACTGGATGGTTTATGTTGATGGCCATCAATATTGGTTAACATCACTTTGATCTTAGCCATAGGTCCGAGAAGCAATGGAAATACTGCTACCGAACCGTGGCGATGGATCAAACTGTGGCTGCATAAAGAATAATGCCACTATGCTTATGTAGTGTCATGCAAATATCTAGTTTTATTTTAACCGATATCAGTAAGGTTTTTACGATCAAGAAGACGATATCGTAGCTATGCTGGATGGTTTATTTTGATGGCCATCAATATTGGTTAACTTCACTTTGATCTTAGCCATAGGGCCGAGAAGCGATGGAAATACTGCTACCGAACCGTGGCAATGGATCAAAGTGTGGCTGCGTAAAGAAGAAAGCCACTGTGCTTATGTAGTGTCAAGCAAATATCTAGTCTTGTTGTAACCGATATCAGTAAGATTTTCAGGATCAACAAAGCGATATCGTAGCTATATTGGATGGTTTATATCGATGGCCATCAATATTAGTTAATGTCACTTTTATCTTAGGCATAGGTCCGAGAAGCAATGGAAATACTTCTACCGAACCGTGGTAATGGATCAAACTGTGGCTGCGTGTAAAAGAATGCCACTATCATTATGTAGTGTCATGCAAATATCTGGTCTTATTGTAACCGATATCAGTAAGGTTGTTGCGATCAATGAGACGATATCGCAGCTAAACCGGATGGTTTATATCGATGGCCATCAACATTGGTTAACTTCACTTGGATTCAGGCCATAGGGCCGAGAAGCAATGGAAATACTGCTACCGAACCGTGGCAATGGATCAAAGTGTGGCTGCGTGTAAAAGAATGCCACTATCATTATGTAATGTCATGCAAATTACTGGTCTTATTGTAACCGATATCAGTAAGGTTTTTAGGATCAAGGAGACGATATCGTAGCTATACTGAATGGTTTATGTTGATGGCAATCAATATTAGTTAACTTCACTCTGATCTTAGCCATAGGGCTGAGCAGCAATGGAAATACTGCTACCGATCCGTGGCAATGGATCAAAGTGTGGCTGCGTAAAGAATAATGCCACTATGCTTATGTAGTGTCATGCAAATATCCAGTCTTATTTTAACCGATATCAGTAAGGTTTTTAGGATCAAGAAGACGATATCGTAGCTATACTGGATGGTTTATGTTGATGGCCATCAATATTGGTTAACTTCACTTTGATCTTAGCCATAGGGCCGAGAAGCGATGGAAATACTTCTACCGAACCGTGGCAATGGATCAAAGTGTGGCTGCGTAAAGAAGAATGCCACTATGATTATGTAGTGTCATGCAAATATCTAGTCTTATTGTAACCGATATCAGTAAGGTTTTTGCGATCAATGAGACGATATCGCAGCTAAACCGGATGGTTTATATCGATGGCCATCAACATTGGTTAACTTCGCTTGGATCCAGGCCATAGGGCCGAGTAGCAATGAAAATACTGCTACCGAACCGTGGCAATGGATGAAAGTGTGGCTGCGTCTAAAAGAATGCCACTGTCATTATGTAGTGTCATGCAAATATCTAGTCTTATTGTAACCGATGTCATTAAGGTGTTTACTATCAAGGAGACGATATCATAGCTATACTGGAAGGTTTATGTTGATGGCCATCAATATTGGTTAACATCACTTTGATCTTAGCCATAGGTCCGAGAAGCAATGGAAATACTGCTACCGAACCGTGGCAATGGATCAAAGTGTGGCTGCGTAAAGAAGAATGCCACTATGATGATTTAGTGTCATGCAAATATCTAGTCTTATTGTAACCGATATCAGTGAGGTTTTTACGATCAAGAAGACGATATCATAGCTATACTGGATGGTTTATGTTGATGGCCATCAATATTGGTTAACATCACTTTGATCTTAGCCATAGGTCCGAGAAGCAATGGACATACTGCTACGGCACCGTGGCAATGGATCAAACTGTGGCTGCATAAAGAATAATGCCACTATGCTTATGTAGTGTCATGCAAATATCTAGTCTTATTTTGACCGATATCAGTAAGGTTTTTACGATCAAGAAGACGATACAGTAGCTATACTGGATGGTTTATTTTGATGGCCATCAATATTGGTTAACTTCACTTTGATCTTAGCCATAGGGCCGACAAGCGATGGAAATACTGCTACCGAACCGTGGCAATGGATCAAAGTGTGGCTGCGTAAAGAATAATGCCACTATGCTTATGTAGTGTCATGCAAATATCTAGTCTTATTTTAACCGATATCAGTAAGGTTTTTACGATCAAGAAGACGATATCGCAGCTAAACCGGATGGTTTATATCGATGGCCATCAAATACATTGGTTAACTTTACTTGGATCCAGGCCATAGGGCCGAGAAGCAATGGAAATACTGCTACCGAACTGTGGCAATGGATCAAAGTGTGGCTGCGTGTAAAAGAATGCCACTATCATTATGTAGTGTCATGCAAATATCTAGTCTTATTGTAACCGATGTCAGTAAGGTGTTTACGATCAAGGAGACGATATCGTAGCTATACTGGATGGTTTATGTTGATGGCCATCAATATTGGTTAACTTCACTTTGATCTTAGACATAGGGCCGAGAAGCGATGGAAATACTTCTACCGAACCGTGGCAATGGATCAAAGTGTGGCTGCGTAAAGAAGAATGCCACTATGATTATGTAGTGTCATGCAAATATCTAGTCTTATTGTAACCGATATCAGTAAGGTTTTTGCGATCAATGAGACGATATCGCAGCTAAACCGGATGGTTTATATCGATGGCCATCAACATTGGTTAACTTCGCTTGGATCCAGGCCATAGGGCCGAGTAGCAATGGAAATACTGCTACCGAACCGTGGCAATGGATGAAACTGTGGCTGCGTCTAAAAGAATGCCACTGTCATTATGTAGTGTCATGCAAATATCTAGTCTTATTGTAACCGATGTCATTAAGGTGTTTACTATCAAGGAGACGATATCATAGCTATACTGGAAGGTTTATGTTGATGGCCATCAATATTGGTTAACATCACTTTGATCTTAGCCATAGGTCCGAGAAGCAATGGAAATACTGCTACCGAACCGTGGCAATGGATCAAAGTGTGGCTGCGTAAAGAATAATGCCACTATGCTTATGTAGTGTCATGCAAATAACTAGTCTTATTGTAACCGATATCAGTAAGGTTTTTACGATCAAGAAGACGATATCGTAGCTAAACCGGATGGTTTATATCGATTGCCATCAACATTGGTTAAATTCACTTGGATCCAGGCCATAGGGCCGAGTAGCAATGGAAATACTGCTACCGTAGCGTGGCAATGGATGTATGTGTGGCTGCGTGTAAAAGAATGCCACTATCATTATGTAGTGTCATGCAAATATCTGGTCTTATTGTAAACGATATCAGTAAGGTTGTTACGATCAATGAGACGATATCGCAGCTAAAGCGGATGGTTTATATCGATGGCCATCAATATTAGTTCAGTTCGCTTTGATCTTAGCCATAGGGCCGAGTAGCAATGGAAATACTGCTACCGAACCGTGGCAATGGATCAAAGTGTGGCTGCGTAAAGAATAATGCCACTATGCTTATGTAGTGTCATGCAAATAACTAGTCTTATTGTAACCGATATCAGTAAGGTTTTTACGATGAAGAAGACGATATCGTAGCTAAACCGGATGGTTTATATCGATGGCAATCAACATTGGTTAACTTCACTTGGATCCAGGCCATAGGACTGAGTAGCAATGGAAATACTGCTACCGAACCGTGGCAATGGATGAAAGTGTGGCTGCGTCTAAAAGAATGCCACTGTCATTATGTAGTGTCATGCAAATATCTAGTCTTATTGTAACCGATGTCAGTAAGGTGTTTACTATCAAGGAGACGATATCGTAGCTATACTGGATGGTTTATGTTGATGGCCATCAATATTGGTTAACATCACTTTGATCTTAGCCATAGGTCCGAGAAGCAATGGAAATACTGCTACCGAACCGTGGCGATGGATCAAACTGTGGCTGCATAAAGAATAATGCCACTATGCTTATGTAGTGTCATGCAAATATCTAGTTTTATTTTAACCGATATCAGTAAGGTTTTTACGATCAAGAAGACGATATCGTAGCTATGCTGGATGGTTTATTTTGATGGCCATCAATATTGGTTAACTTCACTTTGATCTTAGCCATAGGGCCGAGAAGCGATGGAAATACTGCTACCGAACCGTGGCAATGGATCAAAGTGTGGCTGCGTAAAGAATAATGCCACTATGCTTATGTAGTGTCATGCAAATATCTAGTCTTATTGTAACCGATATCAGTAAGGTTTTTGCGATCAATGAGACGATATCGCAGCTAAACCGGATGGTTTATATCGATGGCCATCAACATTGGTTAACATCGCTTGGATCCAGGCCATAGGGCCGAGTAGCAATGGAAATACTGCTACGGAACCGTGGCGATGGATCAAACTGTGGCTGCATAAAGAATAATGCCACTATGCTTATTTAGTGTCATGCAAATATCTAGTCTTATTTTAACCGATATCAGTAAGGTTGTTGCGATCAATGAGACGATATCGCAGCTAAACCGGATGGTTTATATCGATGGCCATCAACATTGGTTAACTTCACTTGGATCCAGGCCATAGGGCCGAGAAGCAATGGAAATACTGCTACCGAACCGTGGCAATGGATCAAAGTGTGGCTGCGTGTAAAAGAATGCCACTATCATTATGTAATGTCATGCAAATTACTGGTCTTATTGTAACCGATATCAGTAAGGTTTTTAGGATCAAGGAGACGATATCGTAGCTATACTGAATGGTTTATGTTGATGGCAATCAATATTAGTTAACTTCACTCTGATCTTAGCCATAGGGCTGAGCAGCAATGGAAATACTGCTACCGATCCGTGGCAATGGATCAAAGTGTGGCTGCGTAAAGAATAATGCCACTATGCTTATGTAGTGTCATGCAAATATCTAGTCTTATTGTAACCGATATCAGTAAGGTTTTTGCGATCAATGAGACGATATCGCAGCTAAACCGGATGGTTTATATCGATGGCCATCAACATTGGTTAACATCGCTTGGATCCAGGCCATAGGGCCGAGTAGCAATGGAAATACTGCTACGGAACCGTGGCGATGGATCAAACTGTGGCTGCATAAAGAATAATGCCACTATGCTTATTTAGTGTCATGCAAATATCTAGTCTTATTTTAACCGATATCAGTAAGGTTTTTACGATCAAGAAGACGATATCGTAGCTATACTGGATGGTTTATTTTGATGGCCATCAATATTGGTTAACTTCACTTTGATCTTAGCCATAGGGCCGAGAAGCGATGGAAATACTGCTACCGAACCGTGGCAATGGATCAAAGTGTGGCTGCGTAAAGAATAATGCCACTATGCTTATGTAGTGTCATGCAAATATCTAGTCTTATTTTAACCGATATCAGTAAGGTTTTTACGATCAAGAAGACGATATCGCAGCTAAACCGGATGGTTTATATCTATGGCCATCAAATACATTGGTTAACTTTACTTGGATCCAGGCCATAGGGCCGAGAAGCAATGGAAATACTGCTACCGAACTGTGGCAATGGATCAAAGTGTGGCTGCGTGTAAAAGAATGCCACTATCATTATGTAGTGTCATGCAAATATCTAGTCTTATTGTAACCGATGTCAGTAAGGTGTTTACGATCAAGGAGACGATATCGTAGCTATACTGGATGGTTTATGTTGATGGCCATCAATATTGGTTAACATCACTTTGATCTTAGCCATAGGTCCGAGAAGCAATGGAAATACTGCTACCGAACCGTGGCAATGGATCAAAGTGTGGCTGCGTAAAGAATAATGCCACTATGATTATGTAGTGTCATGCAAATATCTAGTCTTATAGTAACCGATATCAGCATGGTTGTTACGATCAATGAGACGATATCGCAGCTAAACCGGATGGTTTATATCGATGGCCATCAAATACATTGGTTAACTTTACTTGGATCCAGGCCATAGGGCCGAGAAGCAATGGAAATACTGCTACCGAACCGTGGCAATGGATGAAAGTGTGGCTCCGTGTAAAAGAATGCCACTATCATTATGTAGTGTCATGCAAAAATCTGGTCTTATTGTAAACGATATCAGTAAGGTTGTTACGATCAATGAGACGATATCGCAGCTAAAGCGGATGGTTTATATCGATGGCCATCAATATTAGTTCAGTTCGCTTTGATCTTAGCCATAGGGCCGAGTAGCAATGGAAATACTGCTACCGAACCGTGGCAATGGATCAAAGTGTGGCTGCGTAAAGAATAATGCCACTATGCTTATGTAGTGTCATGCAAATAACTAGTCTTATTGTAACCGATATCAGTAAGGTTTTTACGATCAAGAAGACGATATCGTAGCTAAACCGGATGGTTTATATCGATGGCCATCAACATTGGTTAACTTCACTTGGATCCAGGCCATAGGGCCGAGTAGCAATGGAAATACTGCTACCGAACCGTGGCAATGGATGAAAGTGTGGCTGCGTCTAAAAGAATGCCACTGTCATTATGTAGTGTCATGCAAATATCTAGTCTTATTGTAACCGATGTCAGTAAGGTGTTTACTATCAAGGAGACGATATCGTAGCTATACTGGATGGTTTATGTTGATGGCCATCAATATTGGTTAACATCACTTTGATCTTAGCCATAGGTCCGAGAAGCAATGGAAATACTGCTACGGAACCGTGGCGATGGATCAAACTGTGGCTGCATAAAGAATAATGCCACTATGCTTATGTAGTGTCATTCAAATATCTAGTCTTATTTTAACCGATATCAGTAAGGTTTTTACGATCAAGAAGACGATATCGTGGCTATGCTGGATGGTTTATTTTGATGGCCATCAATATTGGTTAGCTTCACTTTGATCTTAGCCATAGGGCCGAGAAGCGATGGAAATACTACTACCGAACCGTGACAATGGATCAAAGTGTGGCTGCGTAAAGAAGAAAGCCACTGTGCTTATGTAGTGTCAAGCAAATATCTAGTCTTGTTGTAACCGATATCAGTAAGTTTTTCAGGATCAACAAGGCGATATCGTAGCTATATTGGATGGTTTATATCGATGGCCATCAATATTAGTTAATGTCACTTTGATCTTAGGCATAGGTCCGAGAAGCAATGGAAATACTTCTACCGAACCGTGGCAATGGATCAAAGTGTGGCTGTGTAAAGAAGAATGCCACTATGATTATGTAGTGTCATGCAAATATCTAGTCTTATAGTAACCGATATCAGTATGGTTTTTACGATCAATGAGACGATATCGCAGCTAAACCGGATGGTTTATATCGATGGCCATCAACATTGGTTAACTTCACTTGGATCCAGGCCATAGGGCCGAGAAGCAATGGAAATACTGCTACCGAACCGTGGCAATGGATCAAAGTGTGGCTGCGTGTAAAAGAATGCCACTATCATTATGTAGTGTCATGCAAATATCTGGTCTTATTGTAACCGATATCAGTAAGGTTGTTACGATCAATGAGACGATATCGCAGCTAAACTGGATGGTTTATATCGATGGCTATCAACATTGGTTAACTTTACTTGGATCCAGGCCATAGGGCCGAGAAGCAATGGAAATACTGCTACCGAACCGTGGCAATGGATCAAAGTGTGGTTGCATAAAGAATAATGCCACTATGCTTATGTAGTGTCATGCAAATATCCACTCTTATTTTAACCGATATCAGTAAGGTTTTTACGATCAAGAAAACGATATCGTAGCTATACTGGATGGTTTATTTTGATGGCCATCAATATTGGTTAACTTCACTTTGATCTTAGCCATAGGGCCGAGAAGCAATGGAAATACTGCTACCGAACCGTGGCAATGGATCAAAGTGTGGCTGCATAAAGGAGAGTGCCACTATGATTATGTAGTGTCATGCAAATATCTAGACTTGTTGTAATCTATATCAGAAAGGTTTTTACGATCAATGAGTCGATATCGCAGCTAAACCGGATGGGTTATATCGATGGCCATCAACATTGGTTAACTTCACTTGGATCCAGGCCATAGGGCCGGGAAGCAATGGAAATACTGCTACCGAACCGTGGCAATGGATCAAAGTGTGGCTGCGTAAAGAAGAATGCCACTATGATTATGTAGTGTCATGCAAATATCTAGTCTTATTGTAACCGATATCAGTAAGGTTTTTACGATCAATGAGACGATATCGCAGCTAAACCGGATGGTTTATATCGATGGCCATCAACATTGGATAACTTCACTTTGATCTTAGCCATAGGGCCCAGAAGCGATGGAAATACTTCTACCGAACCGTGGCAACGGATCAAAGTGTGGCTGCGTAAAGAAGAATGCCACTATCATTATGTAGTGTCATGCAAATAATCTGGTCTTATTGTAACCGATATCAGTAAGGTTTTTACGATCAAGGAGACGATATCGTAGCTATACTGAATGGTTTATGTTGATGGCCATCAATATTGGTTAACATCACTTTGATCTTAGCCATAGGTCCGAGAAGCAATGGAAATACTGCTACCGAACCGTGGCAATGGATCAAACTGTGGCTGCGTAAAGAAGAAAGCCACTATGCTTATGTAGTGTCAAGCAAATATCTAGTCTTGTTGTAACCGATATCAGTAAGTTTTTCAGGATCAACAAGGCGATATCGTAGCTATATTGGATGGTTTATATCGATGGCCATCAATATTAGTTAATGTCACTTTGATCTTAGGCATAGGTCCGAGAAGCAATGGAAATACTTCTACCGAACCGTGGCAACGGATCAAAGTGTGGCTGCGTCAAGAAGAATGCCACTATTGGACGCCATGTCAATGCTGGATGCTCCGGTTTATGATTCGACCTGAGTTCAAGGAGAGTCACTTTGGACATGTGCTACCGCCCAAACCTTGTTCATTTGGACCTCCTGGAAAAGGTATGATGAGGCAGAATCCTGTCAAATTAATAGGAGTAAAGATATTTGCATCTATATCATTGGTCAACATCGGCAATTCTGGATGGTCCGGCTTATGGTTCGACATAAGTCCAAAGAATGTCGCTTTGGACAAGTGGTACCGCAACAAATCGTGTACATTTGGACCCCCTTGACAAGATACGATGAGGCAGAATCCTGTCAAATTGATAGCAGTAAATATATTTGCATCTATATCATTGGATGACAATGGCAATTCTGGATGTTCCGCCTTATGATTCGACCTGAATCCAAAGAAAGTCGCTTTGGACAAGGGCTACCGCAACAAATCATGTACATTTGGACCCCCTGGACAAGATACGATGAGGCAGAATCCTGTCAAATTGATAGGAGTGAAGATGTTTGCATCTATATCATTGGACGACAATGGCAATTCTGGATGCTCCGGCTTATGATTCGACCTGAATCCAAAGACAGTCGCTTTGAACAAGGGCTACCGCACAAATCTTGTACATTTGAACCTCCTGTACAAGGTATGATGAGGCAGAATCCTATCACATTCATAGGAGTGATGATATTTGCATCTGTATCATTGGACGACGTGGCAATTCTGGATGCTTCGGCATATGAATCGACCTGAGTTCAAAGAGATTAGCTTTTGTGAAGTGCTAACGCACAAATCTTGTACATTTTGACCTATTGGACAAGATATGATGAGGCAGAATCCTGTCAAATTGATAGCAGTAAAGATATTTGCATCTATATCATTGACCGACATTGGCAATTCTGGATGCCCCATCTTATGATTCGACCTGAGTCCAAAGAGAGTCGCTTTGGACAAGGGCGACCGCACAAATCTTGTGCATTTGAACCTCCGGAACAAGGCATGATGAGGCAGAATCCTATCACATTGATAGGAGTAAAGATATTTGCATCTATATCATTGGACAACATTAGCAATTCTGGATGATCGGCATATGATTCGACCTGAGTCAAAGAGATTGGCTTTTGTCAAGTGCTGCCGCACAAGTCTTGTACATTTGGACCCCCTTGACAAGATACGATGAGGCAGAATCCTGTCAAATTGATAGCAGTAAATATATTTGCATCTATATCATTGGATGACAATGGCAATTCTGGATGCTCCGGCTTATGATTCGACCTGAGTCCAAAGAGAGTCGCTTTGGGCAAATGCTGCCGCCCAAAACATGTGCATTTGGAACTCCGGAAAAGGTATGATGAGGCAGAATCCTGTCACATTGATAGGAGTGAAGATATTTGCATCTATATCATTAGACGGCATTGGCAATTCTGGATGCTCCGGCTTATGATTCGACCTGAGTCGAAGAAATTGGCTTTTTGCAAGTGCTAACGCACAAATCTTGTCCATTTGGAACTCCAGGACAAGATATGATGAGGTAGATTCCTTTCAAATTGATAGGAGTGAAGGTATTTGCATCTATATCATTGGACGACATTGGCAATTCTGGATGCTCAGGCTTATGATTCGACCTGACTCCAAAGAGAGTCACTTCGGACAAGTGCTACCGCAACATGTCTTGTACATTTGGACCTCCTGTACAAGGTATGATGAGGCAGAATCCTATCACATACATAGGAGTGATGATATTTGCATCTGTATCATTGGACGACATGGCAATTCTGGATGCTTCGGCATATGAATCGACCTGGGTCCAAGGAGAGTCACTTTGGACATGTGCTACCGCCCAAACCTTGTTCATTTGGACCTCCTGGAAAAGGTATGATGAGGCAGAATCCTGTCAAATTAATAGGAGTAAAGATATTTGCATCTATATCATTGGTCAACATCGGCAATTCTGGATGGTCCGGCTTATGGTTCGACATAAGTCCAAAGAATGTCGCTTTGGACAAATGGTACCGCAACAAATCGTGTACATTTGGACCCCCTGGACAAGATACGATGAGGCAGAATCCTGTCAAATTGATAGCAGTAAATATATTTGCATCTATATCATTGGACGACAATGGCAATTCTGGATGCTCCGGTTTATGATTCGACCTGAGTCCAAAGAGAGTCGCTTTGGACAAGGGCGACCGCACAAATTTTGTGCATTTGAACCTCCGGAACAAGGCATGATGAGGCAGAATCCAACACATTGATAGGAGTAAAGATATTTGCATCTATATCATTGGACAACATTAGCAATTCTGGATGATCGGCATATGATTCGACCTGAGTCAAAGAGATTGGCTTTTGTCAAGTGCTGCCGCACAAGTCTTGTACATTTGGACCCCCTGGACAATATACGATGAGGCAGAATCCTGTCAAATTGATAGGAGTAAAGATATTTGCATCTATATCATTAGACGACATTGGCAATTCTGAATGCTCCGGCATATGATTCGACCTGAATCCAAAGAGAGTCGGTTTGGGCAAATGCTGCCGCCCAAAACATGTGCATTTGGACCTCCTGGAAAAGGTATGATGAGGCAGAATCCTGTCAAATTAATAGGAGTAAAGATATTTGCATCTATACCATTGGACGACATTGGCAATTCTGGATGCTCCGGCTTATGATTCGACCTGAGTCCAAAGAGAGTCGCTTTGGACAAGGGCTACCCCACAAATCTTGTACATTGTGACCTACTGGACAAGGTATGATGAGGCAGAATCCTATCACATTGATAGGAGTAAAGATATGTGCATCTATATCATTGGACGACATTGGCAATTCTGGATAATGGGCATATGATTCGACCTGAGTCAAAGAGATTGGCGTTTGTCAATTGCTACCACACATGTCTTGTACATTTGGACCCTCTGGACAATATACGATGAGGCAGAATCCTGTCACATTGATAGGAGTGAAGATATTTGCATCTATATCATTAGACGGCATTGGCAATTCTGGATGCTCCGGCTTATGATTCGACCTGAGTCGAAGAAATTGGCTTTTTGCAAGTGCTAACGCACAAATCTTGTCCATTTGGAACTCCTGGACAAGATATGATGAGGTAGATTCCTTTCAAATTGATAGGAGTGAAGGTATTTGCATCTATATCATTGGACGACATTGGCAATTCTGGATGCTCAGGCTTATGATTCGACCTGACTCCAAAGAGAGTCACTTCGAACAAGTGCTACCGCAACATGTCTTGTACATTTGGACCTCCTGTACAAGGTATGATGAGGCAGAATCCTATCACATACATAGGAGTGATGATATTTGCATCTGTATCATTGGACGACATGGCAATTCTGGATGCTTCGGCATATGAATCGACCTGAGTCCAAGGAGAGTCACTTTGGACATGTGCTACCGCCCAAACCTTGTTCATTTGGACCTCCTGGAAAAGGTATGATGAGGCAGAATCCTGTCAAATTAATAGGAGTAAAGATATTTGCATCTATATCATTGGTCAACATCGGCAATTCTGGATGGTCCGGCTTATGGTTCGACATAAGTCCAAAGAATGTCGCTTTGGACAAATGGTACCGCAACAAATCGTGTACATTTGGACCCCCTGGACAAGATACGATGAGGCAGAATCCTGTCAAATTGATAGCAGTAAATATATTTGCATCTATATCATTGGACGACAATGGCAATTCTGGATGCTCCGGTTTATGATTCGACCTGAGTCCAAAGAGAGTCGCTTTGGACAAGGGCGACCGCACAAATCTTGTGCATTTGAACCTCCGGAACAAGGCATGATGAGGCAGAATCCTATCACATTGATAGGAGTAAAGATATTTGCATCTATATCATTGGACAACATTAGCAATTCTGGATGATCGGCATATGATTCGACCTGAGTCAAAGAGATTGGCTTTTGTCAAGTGCTGCCGCACAAGTCTTGTACATTTGGACCCCCTGGACAATATACGATGAGGCAGAATCCTGTCAAATTGATAGGAGTAAAGATATTTGCATCTATATCATTAGACGACATTGGCAATTCTGAATGCTCCGGCATATGATTCGACCTGAATCCAAAGAGAGTCGGTTTGGGCAAATGCTGCCGCCCAAAACATGTGCATTTGGACCTCCTGGAAAAGGTATGATGAGGCAGAATCCTGTCAAATTAATAGGAGTAAAGATATTTGCATCTATACCATTGGACGACATTGGCAATTCTGGATGCTCCGGCTTATGATTCGACCTGAGTCCAAAGAGAGTCGCTTTGGACAAGGGCTACCCCACAAATCTTGTACATTGTGACCTACTGGACAAGGTATGATGAGGCAGAATCCTATCACATTGATAGGAGTAAAGATATGTGCATCTATATCATTGGACGACATTGGCAATTCTGGATAATGGGCATATGATTCGACCTGAGTCAAAGAGATTGGCGTTTGTCAATTGCTACCACACATGTCTTGTACATTTGGACCCTCTGGACAATATACGATGAGGCAGAATCCTGTCACATTGATAGGAGTGAAGATATTTGCATCTATATCATTAGACGGCATTGGCAATTCTGAATGCTCCGGCATATGATTGGACCTGAATCCAAAGAGAGTCGGTTTGGGCAAATGCTGCCGCCCAAAACATGTGCATTTGGACCTCCTGGAAAAGGTATGATGAGGCAGAATCCTGTCAAATTAATAGGAGTAAAGATATTTGCATTTATATCATTGGTCAACATCGGCAATTCTGGATGGTCCGGCTTATGGTTCGACATAAGTCCAAAGAATGTCGCTTTGGACAAGTGGTACCGCAACAAATCGTGTACATTTGGACCCCCTGGACAAGATACGATGAGGCAGAATCCTGTCAAATTGATAGCAGTAAATATATTTGCATCTATATCATTGGACGACAATGGCAATTCTGGATGCTCCGGTTTATGATTCGACCTGAGTCCAAAGAGAGTCGCTTCGGACAAGGGCGACCGCACAAATCTTGTGCATTTGAACCTCCGGAACAAGGTATGATGAGGCAGAATCCTATCACATTGATAGGAGTAAAGATATTTGCATCTATATCATTGGACGCCATGGCAATGCTGGATGCTCCGGTTTATGATTCGACCTGAGTCAAAGGAGAGTCACTTTGGACATGTGCTACCGCCCAAACCTTGTTCATTTGGACCTCCTGGAAAAGGTATGATGAGGCGGAATCCTGTCAAATTAATAGGAGTAAAGATATTTGCATCTATATCATTGGTCAACATCGGCAATTCTGGATGCTCCGGCTTATGGTTCGACATAAGTCCAAAGAATGTCGCTTTGGACAAGTGGTATCGCAACAAATCGTGTACATTTGGACCCCCTGGACAAGATACGATGAGGCAGAATCCTGTCAAATTGATAGCAGTAAATATATTTGCATCTATATCATTGGACGACAATGGCAATTCTGGATGCTCCGCCTTATGATTCGACCTGAATCCAAAGAAAGTCGCTTTGGACAAGGGCTACCGCAACAAATCGTGTACATTTGGACCCCCTGGACAAGATACGATGAGGCAGAATCCTGTCTAATTGATAGGAGTGAAGATGTTTGCATCTATATCATTGGACGACAATGGCAATTCTGGATGCTCCGGTTTATGATTCGACCTGAGTCCAAGGAGAGTCGCTTTGGACAAGTGCTACCGCACAAATCTTGTACATTTGAACCTCCGGAACAAGGTATGATGAGGCAGAACCCTATCACATTGATAGGAGTAAAGATATGTGCATCTATATCATTGGACGACTTTGGCAATTCTGGATGTCCCGGCTTACGATTCGACCTGAGTCCAAAGAGAGTCGCTTTGGACAAGGGCTACCGCACAAGTCTTGTACATTTTGACCCCCTGGACAAGATATGATAGAGGCAGAATCCTGTCAAATTGATAGGAGAAAAGATATTTGAATCTATATCACTGGACGACATAGGCAATTCTGAATGCTCCGGCATATGATTCGACCGGGGGCCAAAGAGAGTCGCTTTGGACACGTGCTACCGCACAAATCTTGTACATTTAGACCCCCTGGTCAAGATACGATGAGGCGGAATCCTGTCAAATTGATAGCAGTAAAGATATTTGCATCTATATCATTCCACGACATTGGCAATTCTGGATGTTTCGGCTTATGGATCGACCTGAGTCCAAAGAGTTTAGCTTTTGTCTAGTGCTACCGCACAAATCTTGTACACTTGATCCTCCTGGACAAGACACGATGAGCCAGAAACCTGTCGAATTGATAGGAGTGAAGATATTTGCATCTCTATCATTGGACGTCATGGCAATGCTGGATGCTCCGGTTTATGATTCGACCTGAGTCCAAGGAGAGTCGCTTTGGACAAGTGCTACCGCCCAAACCTTGTACATTTGAACATCCGGAACAGGGTATGATGAGACAGATTCCTGTCACATTGATAGAAGTATAGATGTTTGCATCTATATCATTGGACGCCATGGCAATGCTGGATGCTCCGGTATATGATTCGACCTGAGTCCAAGGAGAGTCGCTTTGGACAAGTGCTACCGCCCAAACCTTGTACATTTGAACATCCGGAACAGGGTATGATGAGACAGAATCCTATCACATTGATAGAAGTGAAGATATTTGCATCTATATCATTGGACGACAATGGCAATTCTGGATGCTCCGGTTTATGATTCGACCTGAGTCCAAAGAGAGTCGCTTTGGACAAGGGCGACCGCACAAATCTTGTGCATTTGAACCTCCGGAACAAGGCATGATGAGGCAGAATCCTATCACATTGATAGGAGTAAAGATATTTGCATCTATATCATTGGACAACATTAGCAATTCTGGATGATCGGCATATGATTCGACCTGAGTCAAAGAGATTGGCTTTTGTCAAGTGCTGCCGCACAAGTCTTCTACATTTGGACCCTCTGGACAATATACGATGAGGCAGAATCCTGTCACATTGATAGGAGTGAAGATATTTGCATCTATATCATTAGACGGCATTGGCAATTCTGGATGCTCCGGCTTATGATTCGACCTGAGTCGAAGAAATTGGCTTTTTGCAAGTGCTACCGCACAAATCTTGTCCATTTGGAACTCCTGGACAAGATATGATGAGGTAGATTCCTTTCAAATTGATAGGAGTGAAGGTATTTGCATCTATATCATTGGACGACATTGGCAATTGTGGATGCTCAGGCTTATGATTCGACCTGACTCCAAAGAGAGTCACTTCGGACAAGTGCTACCGCAACATGTCTTGTACATTTGGACCTCCTGTACAAGGTATGATGAGGCAGAATCCTATCACATACATAGGAGTGATGATATTTGCATCTGTATCATTGGACGACATGGCAATTCTGGATGCTTCGGCATATGAATCGACCTGAGTCCAAGGAGAGTCACTTTGGACATGTGCTACCGCCCAAACCTTGTTCATTTGGACCTCCTGGAAAAGGTATGATGAGGCAGAATCCTGTCAAATTAATAGGAGTAAAGATATTTGCATCTATATCATTGGTCAACATCGGCAATTCTGGATGGTCCGGCTTATGGTTCGACATAAGTCCAAAGAATGTCGCTTTGGACAAATGGTACCGCAACAAATCGTGTACATTTGGACCCCCTGGACAAGATACGATGAGGCAGAATCCTGTTAAATTGATAGCAGTAAATATATTTGCATCTATATCATTGGACGAAAATGGCAATTCTAGATGCTCCGGCTTATGATTCGACCTGAATCCAAAGACAGTCGCTTTGAACAAGTGCTACCGCCCAAACCTTGTACATTTGGACCTCCTGGAAAAGGTATGATGAGGCAGAATCCTGTCAAATTAATAGGAGTAAAGATATTTGCATTTATATCATTGGTCAACATCGGCAATTCTGGATGGTCCGGCTTATGGTTCGACATAAGTCCAAAGAATGTCGCTTTGGACAAGTGGTACCGCAACAAATCGTGTACATTTGGACCCCCTGGACAAGATACGATGAGGCAGAATCCTGTCAAATTGATAGCAGTAAATATATTTGCATCTATATCATTGGACGACAATGGCAATTCTGGATGTCCCGGCTTACGATTCGACCTGAGTCCAAGGAGAGTCGCTTTGGACAAGTGCTACCGCACAAATCTTGTACATTTGACCCCCTGGACAAGATATGATAGAGGCAGAATCCTGTCAAATTGATAGGAGAAAAGATATGTGCATCTATATCACTGGACGACATAGGCAATTCTGGATGCTCCGGCATATGATTCGACCGGGGGCCAAAGAGAGTCGCTTTGGACACGTGCTACCGCACAAATCTTGTACATTTAGACCCCCTGGTCAAGATACGATGAGGCGGAATCCTGTCAACTTGATAGCAGTAAAGATATTTGCATCTATATCATTCCACGACATTGGCAATTCTGGATGTTTCGGCTTATGGATCGACCTGAGTCCAAAGAGTTTAGCTTTTGTCTAGTGCTACCGCACAAATCTTGTACACTTGATCCTCCTGGACAAGACACGATGAGCCAGAAACCTGTCGAATTGATAGGAGTGAAGATATTTGTATCTCTATCATTGGACGTCATGGCAATGCTGGATGCTCCGGTTTATGATTCGACCTGAGTCCAAGGAGAGTCGCTTTGGACAAGTGCTACCGCCCAAACCTTGTACATTTGAACATCCGGAACAGGGTATGATGAGACAGATTCCTGTCACATTGATAGAAGTAAAGATATTTGCATCTATATCATTGGACGCCATGGCAATGCTGGATGCTCCGGTTTATGATTCGACCTGAGTCCAAGGAGAGTCGCTTTGGACAAGTGCTACCGCCCAAACCTTGTACATTTGAACATCCGGAACAGGGTATGATGAGACAGAATCCTATCACATTGATAGAAGTGAAGATATTTGCATCTATATCATTGGACGCCATGGCAATGCTGGATGCTCCGGTTTATGATTCGACCTGAGTCCAAGGAGAGTCGCTTTGGACAAGTGCTACCGCCCAAACCTTGTACATTTGAACATCCGGAACAGGGTATGATGCGACAGAATCCTATCACATTGATAGAAGTGAAGATATTTGCATCTATATCATTGGACGACATTGGCAATTCTGGATGATCGGCATATGATTCGACCTGAGTCAAAGAGATTGACGTTTGTCAAGTGCTACCGCACAAGTCTTGTACATTTTGACCCCCTGGACAAAATATGATTGAGGCAGAATCCTGTCAAATTGATAGGAGAAAAGATATTTGCATCTCTATCAGTGGACGCCATGGCAATGCTGGATGCTCCGGCATATGATTCGACCTGAGTCCAAGGAGAGTCGCTTTGGACAAGTGCTACCGCCCAAACCTTGTACATTTGGACCTCCTGGAAAAGGTATGATGAGGCAGAATCCTGTCAAATTAATAGGAGTAAAGATATTTGCATCTATATCATTGGTCAACATCGGCAATTCTGGATGGTCCGGCTTATGGTTCGACATAAGTCCAAAGAATGTCGCTTTGGACAAGTGGTACCGCAACAAATCGTGTACATTTGGACCTCCTGGACAAGATACGGTGAGGCAGAATCCTGTCAAATTGATAGCAGTAAAGATATTTGCATCTATATCATTGGACGACATTGGCAATTCTGGATGCTCGGCATATGATTCGACCTGAGTCGAAGAAATTGGCTTTTTGCAAGTGCTACCGCACAAATCTTGTACATTTGGACCCCCTGGACAAGATACGATGGGGCAGAATCCTGTCAAATTGATAGCAGTAAAGATATTTGCATCTGTATCATTGGACGACATTGGCAATTCTGGATGCTCGGCATTTGATTCGACCTGAGTCAAAGAGACTGGCTTTTTTCAAGTGCTAACGCACAAATCTTGTCCATTTGGACCTCCTGGACAAGATATGATGAGGTAGATTCCTTTCAAATTGATGGGAGTGAAGATATTTGCATCTATATCATTGGACGACATTGGCAATTCTGGATGCTCAGGCTTATGATTCGACCTGAGTCCAAGGAGAGTCGCTTTGGACAAGGGCTACCGCAAAAATCTTGTACATGTGAACCTCCGGAACAAGGTATGATGAGGCAGAATCCTGTCAAATTGATAGCAGTAAAGATATTTGCATCAATATCATTGGACGACATTGGCAATTCTGGATGCCCCGTCTTATGATTCGACCTGAGTCCAAAGAGAGTCGCTTTGGACAAGGGCGACCGCACAAATCTTGTTCATTTGGACCTCCTGGAAAAGGTATGATGAGGCAGAATCCTGTCAAATTAATAGGAGTAAAGATATTTGCATCTATATCATTGGTCAACATCGGCAATTCTGGATGGTCCGGCTTATGGTTCGACATAAGTCCAAAGAATGTCGCTTTGGACAAGTGGTACCGCAACAAATCGTGTACATTTGGACCCCCTGGACAAGATACGATGAGGCAGAATCCTGTCAAATTGATAGCAGTAAATATATTTGCATCTATATCATTGGACGACAATGGCAATTCTGGATGCTCCGGTTTATGATTCGACCTGAGTCCAAAGAGAGTCGCTTTGGACAAGGGCGACCGCACAAATCTTGTGCATTTGATCCTCCGGAACAAGGTATGATGAGGCAGAATCCTATCACATTGATAGGAGTAAAGATATTTGCATCTATATCATTGGACGCCATGGCAATTCTGGATGATCGGCATATGATTCGACCTGAGTCAAAGAGATTGACGTTTGTCAAGTGCTACCGCACAAGTCTTGTACATTTTGACCCCCTGGACAAAATATGATTGAGGCAGAATCCTGTCAAATTGATAGGAGAAAAGATATTTGCATCTCTATCAGTGGACGCCATGGCAATGCTGGATGCTCCGGCATATGATTCGACCTGAGTCCAAGGAGAGTCGCTTTGGACAAGTGCTACCGCCCAAACCTTGTACATTTGAACATCCGGAACAGGGTATGATGCGACAGAATCCTATCACATTGATAGAAGTGAAGATATTTGCATCTATATCATTGGACGACATTGGCAATTCTGGATGATCGGCATATGATTCGACCTGAGTCAAAGAGATTGACGTTTGTCAAGTGCTACCGCCCAAACCTTGTACATTTGAACATCCGGAACAGGGTATGATGCGACAGAATCCTATCACATTGATAGAAGTGAAGATATTTGCATCTATATCATTGGACGACATTGGCAATTCTGGATGATCGGCATATGATTCGACCTGAGTCAAAGAGATTGACGTTTGTCAAGTGCTACCGCACAAGTCTTGTACATTTTGACCCCTTGGACAAAATATGATTGAGGCAGAATCCTGTCAAATTGATAGGAGAAAAGATATTTGCATCTCTATCAGTGGACGCCATGGCAATGCTGGATGCTCCGGCATATGATTCGACCTGAGTCCAAGGAGAGTCGCTTTGGACAAGTGCTACCGCCCAAACCTTGTACATTTGGACCTCCTGGAAAAGGTATGATGAGGCAGAATCCTGTCAAATTAATAGGAGTAAAGATATTTGCATCTATATCATTGGTCAACATCGGCAATTCTGGATGGTCCGGCTTATGGTTCGACATAAGTCCAAAGAATGTCGCTTTGGACAAGTGGTACCGCAACAAATCGTGTACATTTGGACCTCCTGGACAAGATACGGTGAGGCAGAATCCTGTCAAATTGATAGCAGTAAAGATATTTGCATCTATATCATTGGACGACATTGGCAATTCTGGATGCTCGGCATATGATTCGACCTGAGTCGAAGAAATTGGCTTTTTGCAAGTGCTACCGCACAAATCTTGTACATTTGGACCCCCTGGACAAGATACGATGGGGCAGAATCCTGTCAAATTGATAGCAGTAAAGATATTTGCATCTGTATCATTGGACGACATTGGCAATTCTGGATGCTCGGCATTTGATTCGACCTGAGTCAAAGAGACTGGCTTTTTTCAAGTGCTAACGCACAAATCTTGTCCATTTGGACCTCCTGGACAAGATATGATGAGGTAGATTCCTTTCAAATTGATGGGAGTGAAGATATTTGCATCTATATCATTGGACGACATTGGCAATTCTGGATGCTCAGGCTTATGATTCGACCTGAGTCCAAGGAGAGTCGCTTTGGACAAGGGCTACCGCAAAAATCTTGTACATGTGAACCTCCGGAACAAGGTATGATGAGGCAGAATCCTGTCAAATTGATAGCAGTAAAGATATTTGCATCAATATCATTGGACGACATTGGCAATTCTGGATGCCCCGTCTTATGATTCGACCTGAGTCCAAAGAGAGTCGCTTTGGACAAGGGCGACCGCACAAATCTTGTTCATTTGGACCTCCTGGAAAAGGTATGATGAGGCAGAATCCTGTCAAATTAATAGGAGTAAAGATATTTGCATCTATATCATTGGTCAACATCGGCAATTCTGGATGGTCCGGCTTATGGTTCGACATAAGTCCAAAGAATGTCGCTTTGGACAAGTGGTACCGCAACAAATCGTGTACATTTGGACCCCCTGGACAAGATACGATGAGGCAGAATCCTGTCAAATTGATAGCAGTAAATATATTTGCATCTATATCATTCCACGACATTGGCAATTCTGGATGTTTCGGCTTATGGATCGACCTGAGTCCAAAGAGTTTAGCTTTTGTCTAGTGCTACCGCACAAATCTTGTACACTTGATCCCCCTGGACAAGATACGATGAGGCAGAATCCTGTCAAATTGATAGCAGTAAATATATTTGCATCTATATCATTGGACGACAATGGCAATTCTGGATGCTCCGGTTTATGATTCGACCTGAGTCCAAAGAGAGTCGCTTTGGACAAGGGCGACCGCACAAATCTTGTGCATTTGATCCTCCGGAACAAGGTATGATGAGGCAGAATCCTATCACATTGATAGGAGTAAAGATATTTGCATCTATATCATTGGACGCCATGGCAATGCTGGATGCTCCGGTTTATGATTCGACCTGAGTCCAAGGTGAGTCACTTTGGACATGTGCTACCGCCCAAACCTTGTTAATTTGGACCTTCTGGAAAAGGTATGATGAGGCAGAATCCTGTCAAATTAATAGGAGTAAAGATATTTGCATCTATATCATTGGTCAACATCGGCAATTCTGGATGGTCCGGCTTATGATTCGACCTGAGTCCAAAGAGAGTCGCTTTTGTGAAGTGCTAACGCACAAGTCTTGTACATTTTTACCCCCTGGACAAGATATGATTGAGGCAGAATCCTATCACATTCATAGGAGTGATGATATTTGCATCTGTATCATTGGACGACATGGCAATTCTGGATGCTTCGGCATATGAATCGACCTGAGTCCAAAGAGATTCGCTTTTGTGAAGTGCTAACGCACAAATCTTGTACATTTGAACCTCCGGAACAAGGCATGATGAGGCAGAATCCTATCACATTGATAGGAGTAAAGATATTTGCATCTATATCATTGGACGACATTGGCAATTCTGGATGCTCCGGCTTATGATTCGACCTGAATCCAAAGAGAGTCGGTTTGGACAAATGCTGCCGCCCAAAACATGTGCATTTGGACCTCCTGGAAAAGGTATGATGAGGCAGAATCCTGTCAAATTAATAGGAGTAAAGATATTTGCATCTATATCATTGGTCAACATCGGCAATTCTGGATGGTCCGGCTTATGGTTCGACATAAGTCCAAAGAATGTCGCTTTGGAAAAGTGGTACCGCAACAAATGTTGTACATTTGAACCTCCGGAACAAGGTATGATGAGGCAGAATCCTATCACATTGATAGGAGTAAAGATATTTGCATCTATATCATTGGACGACATTGGCAATTCTGGATGATCGGCATATGATTCGACCTGAGTCAAAGAGATTGACTTTTGTCAAGTGCTACCGCACAAGTCTTGTACATTTTGACCCCCTCGACAAGATATGATAGAGGCAGAATCCTGTCAAATTGATAGGAGAAAAGATATTTGCATCTATATCATTGGACGACATTGACAATTCTGGATGGTCTCGCTTATGATTCGACCTGAGTCCAAAGAGAGTCGCTTCAGACAAGTGCTACCGCAACAAGTCTTGTACATTTGGACCTCCTGAACAAGGTATGATGAGGCAGAATCCTATCACATTCATAGGAGTGATGATATTTGCATCTGTATCATTGGACGACAGGGCAATTCTGGTTGCTTCGGCATATGAATCGACCTGAGTCCAAAGAGATTCGCTTTTGTCAAGTGCTGCCGCACAAGTCATGTACATTTGGACCCCCTGGACAATATACGATGAGGCAGAATCCTGTCAAATTGATTGGAGTAAAGATATTTGCATCTATATCATTGGACGACATTGGCAATTCTGGATGCTCCGGCTTATGATTCGACCTGAAACCAAAGAGAGTCGGTTTGGGCAAATGCTGCCGCCAAAAACATGTGCATTTGGACCTCCTGGAAAAGGTATGATGAGGCAGAATCCTGTCAAATTAATAGGAGTAAAGATACTTGCATCTATATCATTGGGCAACATCGGAAATTCTGGATGGTCCGGCTTATGGTTCGACATAAGTCCAAAGAATGTCGCTTTGGACAAGTGGTACCGCAACAAATCGTGTACATTTGGACCCCCTGACCAAGATACGATGAGGCAGAATCCTGTCAAATTGATAGCAGTAAATATATTTGCATCTATATCATTGGACGACAATGGCAATTCTGGATGCTCCGGCTTATGATTCGACCTGAATCCAAAGACAGTCGCTTTGGACAAGGGCTACCGCACAAATCTTGTACATTTGAACCTCCTGTACAAGGTATGATGAGGCAGAATCCTGTCAAATTGATAGCAGTAAAGATATTTGCATCTATATCATTGGACGACATTGGCAATTCTGGATGCTCTGGCTTATGATTCAACCTGAGTCCAAAGAGAGTCGCTTCGGACAAGTGCTACCGCAACAAGTCTTGTACATTTGGACCTCATGTACAAGGGATGATGAGGCAGAATCCTATCACATTCATAGGAGTGATGATATTTGCATCTGTATCATTGGACGACATGGCAATTCTGGATGCTTCGGCATATGAATCGACCTGAGTCCAAAGAGATTCGCTTTTGTGAAGTGCTAACGCACAAGTCTTGTACATTTTGACCTACTGGACAAGGTAGGATGAGGCAGAATCCTGTCAAATTGATAGCAGTAAAGATATTTGCATCTATATCATTGGACGACATTGGCAATTCTGGATGCCCCGGCTTACGATTCGACCTGAGTCCAAAGAGAGTCGCCTTGGACAAGGGCTACCGCACAAATCTTGTACATTTTGACCCCCTGGACAAGATATGATTGAGGCAGAATCCTGTCAAATTGATAGAAGTAAAAATATTTGCATCTATATCATTGGACGCCATGGCAATGCTGGATGCTCCGGTTTATGATTCGACCTGAGTCCAAGGAGAGTCGCTTTGGACAAGGGCTACCGCAAAAATCTTGTACATGTGAACCTCCGGAACAAGGTATGATGAGGCAGAATCCTGTCAAATTGATAGCAGTAAAGATATTTGCATCAATATCATTGGACGACATTGGCAATTCTGGATGCCCCGTCTTATGATTCGACCTGAGTCCAAAGAGAGTCGCTTTGGACAAGGGCGACCGCACAAATCTTGTTCATTTGGACCTCCTGGAAAAGGTATGATGAGGCAGAATCCTGTCAAATTAATAGGAGTAAAGATATTTGCATCTATATCATTGGTCAACATCGGCAATTCTGGATGGTCCGGCTTATGGTTCGACATAAGTCCAAAGAATGTCGCTTTGGACAAGTGGTACCGCAACAAATCGTGTACATTTGGACCCCCTGGACAAGATACGATGAGGCAGAATCCTGTCAAATTGATAGCAGTAAATATATTTGCATCTATATCATTGGACGACAATGGCAATTCTGGATGCTCCGGTTTATGATTCGACCTGAGTCCAAAGAGAGTCGCTTTGGACAAGGGCGACCGCACAAATCTTGTGCATTTGATCCTCCGGAACAAGGTATGATGAGGCAGAATCCTATCACATTGATAGGAGTAAAGATATTTGCATCTATATCATTGGACGCCATGGCAATGCTGGATGCTCCGGTTTATGATTCGACCTGAGTCCAAGGTGAGTCACTTTGGACATGTGCTACCGCCCAAACCTTGTTAATTTGGACCTTCTGGAAAAGGTATGATGAGGCAGAATCCTGTCAAATTAATAGGAGTAAAGATATTTGCATCTATATCATTGGTCAACATCGGCAATTCTGGATGGTCCGGCTTATGATTCGACCTGAGTCCAAAGAGAGTCGCTTTGGACAAGGGCTACCGCACAAATCTTGTACATTCGAACCTCCGGAACAAGGTATGATGAGGCAGAATCCTATCACATTGATAGGAGTAAAGATATTTGCATCTATATCATTGGACGCCATGGCAATGCTGGATGCTCCGGTTTATCATTCGACCTGAGTCCAAGGAGAGTCGCTTTGGACAAGTGCTACCGCCCAAACCTTGTACATTCGAACATCCGGAACAGGGTATCATGAGACAGAATCCTATCACATTGATAGGAGTAAAGATATTTGCATCTATATCATTGGACGCCATGGCAATGATGGATGCTCCGGTTTATGATTCGACCTGAGTCCAAGAAGAGTCGCTTTGGACAAGGGCTACCGCAAAAATCTTGTACATGTGAACCTCCGGAACAAGGTATGATGAGGCAGAATCCTGTCAAATTGATAGCAGTAAATATATTTGCATCTATATCATTGGACGACAATGGCAATTCTGGATGCCCCGTCTTATGATTCGACCTGAGTCCAAAGAGAGTCGCTTTGGACAAGGGCGACCGCACAAATCTTGTGCATTTGATCCTCCGGAACAAGGTATGATGAGGCAGAATCCTATCACATTGATAGGAGTAAAGATATTTGAATCTATATCATTGGACGCCATGGCAATGCTGGATGCTCCGGTTTATGATTCGACCTGAGTCCAAGGTGAGTCACTTTGGACATGTGCTACCGCCCAAACCTTGTTAATTTGGACCTTCTGGAAAAGGTATGATGAGGCAGAATCCTGTCAAATTAATAGGAGTAAAGATATTTGCATCTATATCATTGGTCAACATCGGCAATTCTGGATGGTCCGGCTTATGATTCGACCTGAGTCCAAAGAGAGTCGCTTTGGACAAGGGCTACCGCACAAATCTTGTACATTCGAACCTCCGGAACAAGGTATGATGAGGCAGAATCCTATCACATTGATAGGAGTAAAGATATTTGCATCTATATCATTGGACGACATTGACAATTCTGGATGGTCTCGCTTATGATTCGACCTGAGTCCAAAGAGAGTCGCTTCAGACAAGTGCTACCGCAACAAGTCTTGTACATTTGGACCTCCTGAACAAGGTATGATGAGGCAGAATCCTATCACATTCATAGGAGTGATGATATTTGCATCTGTATCATTGGACGACAGGGCAATTCTGGTTGCTTCGGCATATGAATCGACCTGAGTCCAAAGAGATTCGCTTTTGTCAAGTGCTGCCGCACAAGTCATGTACATTTGGACCCCCTGGACAATATACGATGAGGCAGAATCCTGTCAAATTGATTGGAGTAAAGATATTTGCATCTATATCATTGGACGACATTGGCAATTCTGGATGCTCCGGCTTATGATTCGACCTGAAACCAAAGAGAGTCGGTTTGGGCAAATGCTGCCGCCCAAAACATGTGCATTTGGACCTCCTGGAAAAGGTATGATGAGGCAGAATCCTGTCAAATTAATAGGAGTAAAGATACTTGCATCTATATCATTGGGCAACATCGGAAATTCTGGATGGTCCGGCTTATGGTTCGACATAAGTCCAAAGAATGTCGCTTTGGACAAGTGGTACCGCAACAAATCGTGTACATTTGGACCCCCTGACCAAGATACGATGAGGCAGAATCCTGTCAAATTGATAGCAGTAAATATATTTGCATCTATATCATTGGACGACAATGGCAATTCTGGATGCTCCGGCTTATGATTCGACCTGAATCCAAAGACAGTCGCTTTGGACAAGGGCTACCGCACAAATCTTGTACATTTGAACCTCCTGTACAAGGTATGATGAGGCAGAATCCTGTCAAATTGATAGCAGTAAAGATATTTGCATCTATATCATTGGACGACATTGGCAATTCTGGATGCTCTGGCTTATGATTCAACCTGAGTCCAAAGAGAGTCGCTTCGGACAAGTGCTACCGCAACAAGTCTTGTACATTTGGACCTCATGTACAAGGGATGATGAGGCAGAATCCTGTCACATTCATAGGAGTGATGATATTTGCATCTGTATCATTGGACGACATGGCAATTCTGGATGCTTCGGCATATGAATCGACCTGAGTCCAAAGAGATTCGCTTTTGTGAAGTGCTAACGCACAAGTCTTGTACATTTTTACCCCCTGGACAAGATATGATTGAGGCAGAATCCTATCACATTGATAGGAGTAAAGATATTTGCATCTATATCATTGGACGACATTGGCAATTCTGGATGGTTCGGCTTATGGATCGACCTGAGTCCAAAGAGTTTCGCTTTTGTCTAGTGCTACCGCACAAATCTTGTACACTTGATCCTCCTGGACAAGACACGATGAGCCAGAAACCTGTCGAATTGATAGTAGTAAAGATATTTGCATCTATATCATTCCACGACATTGGCAATTCTGGATGGTTCGGCTTATGGATAGACCTGAGTCCAAAGAGTTTCGCTTTTGTCTAGTGCTACCGCACAAATCTTGTACACTTGATCCTCCTGGTCAAGACACGATGAGCCAGAAACCTGTCGAATTGATAGGAGTGAAGATATTTGCATCTCTATCATTGGACGCCATGGCGATGCTGGATGCTCCGGTTTATGATTCGACCTGAGTCCAAGGAGAGTCGCTTTGGACAATTGCTACCGCCCAAACCTTGTACATTTGAACATCCGGAACAGGTTATGATGAGACAGAATCCTGTCAAATTGATAGCAGTAAAGATATTTGCATCTATATCATTGGACGACATTGGCAATTCTGGATGGTTCGGCTTATGATTCGACCTGAGTCCAAAGATAGTCGCTTCGGACAAGTGCTACCGCAACAAGTCTTGTACATTTGGACCTCCTGTACAAGGTATGATGACGCAGAATCCTATCACATTCATAGGAGTGATAATATTTGCATCTATATCATTGGACGACATTGGCAATTCAGGATGCCCCGTTTTATGATTCGACCTGAGTCCAAAGAGAGTCGCTTTGGACAAGGGCTAACGCAACAAGTCTTTTACATTTGGACCTCCTGTACAAGGGATGATGAGGCAGAATCCTATCACATTCATAGGAGTGATGATATTTGCATCTGTATCATTGGACCACATGGCAATTCTGGATGTTTCGGCATATGATTCGACCTGAGTCAAAGAGATTGACTTTTGTCAAGTGCTACCGCACAAGTCTTGTACATTTGGACCCCCTGGACAAGATATGATAGAGGCAGAATCCTGTCAAATTGATAGGAGAAAAGATATTTGAATCTATATCATTGGACGACATTGGCAATTCTGGATGCTCTGGCTTATTATTCGACCTGAGTCCAAAGAGATTCGCTTTTGTGAAGTGCTAACGCACAGGTCTTGTACATTTTGACCCCCTGGACAAGATATGATTGAGGCAGAATCCTGTCAAATTGATAGGAGAAAAGATATTTGCATCTATATCATTGGACGACATCGGCAATTGTGGATGCTCTGGCTTATGATTCGACCTGAGTCCAAAGAGAGTAGCGTCGGACAAGTGCTACCGCAACAAGTCTTGTACATTTGGACCTCCTGTACAAGGGATGATGAGGCAGAATCCTATCACATTCATAGGAGTGATGATATTTGCATCTGTATCATTGGAGGACATGGCAATTCTGGGTGTTTCGGCATATGATTCGACCTGAGTCAAAGAGATTGACTTTTGTCAAGTGCTACCGCACAAGTCTTGTACATTTTGACCCCCTGGACAAGATATGATAGAGGCAGAATCCTGTAAAATTGATAGGAGAAAAGATATTTGAATCTATATCATTGGACGACATTGGCAATTCTGGATGCTCTGGCTTATTATTCGACCTGAGTCCAAAGAGAGTCGCTTCGGACAAGTGGAACTGCAACAAGTCTTGAACATTTGGACCTCCTGTACAAGGGATGATGAGGCAGAATCCTATCACATTCATAGGAGTGATGATATTTGCATCTGTATCATTGGACGACATGGCAATTCTGGATGCTCCGGCTTATGATTCGACCTGAGTCCAAAGAGAGTCGCTTTGGACAAGGGCTACCGCACAAATCTTGTACATTTTGACCTACTGGACAAGGTATGATGAGGCAGAATCCTGTCAAATTGATAGCAGTAAAGATATTTGCATCTATATCATTGGACGACATTGGCAATTCTGGATGCCCCGGCTTACGATTCGACCTGAGTCCAAAGAGAGTCGCTTCGGACAAGTGCTACCGCAACAAGTCTTGACAATTTGGACCTCCTGTACAAGGGATGATGAGGCAGAATCCTATCACATTCATAGGAGTGATGATATTTGCATCTGTATCATTGCACGACATTGGCAATTCTGGATGCCCCGTCTTATGATTCGACCTGAGTCCAAAGAGAGTCGCTTTTGACAAGGGCTACCGCAAAAATCTTGTATATTTGGACCTCCTGTACAAGGTATGATGAGGCAGAATCCTATCACATTCATAGGAGTGATGATATTTGCATCTGTATCATTGGACGACATTGGCAATTCTGGATGCTCCGCTTTATGATTCGACCTGAGTCCAAGGAGAGTCGCTTCAGAATCCTAACACATTGATAGGAGTAAAGATATTTGCATCTATATCACTGGACGACATAGGCAATTCTGGATGCTCCGGCATATGATTCGACCGGGGGCCAAAGAGAGTCGCTTTGGACACGTGCTACCGCACAAATCTTGTACATTTGGACCCCCTGATCAAGATACGATGAGGCGGAATACTGTCAAATTGATAGCAGTAAAGATATTTGCATCTATATCATTCCACGACATTGGCAATTCTGGATGGTTCGGCTTATGGATCGACCTGAGTCCAAAGAGTTTCGCTTTTGTCTAGTGCTACCGCACAAATCTTGTACACTTGATCCTCCTGGACAAGACACGATCAGCCAGAATCCTGTCGAATTGATAGGAGTGAAGATATTTGCATCTCTATCATCTATATCATTGGACGCCATGGCAATTCTGGATGCTTCGGCACATGAATCGACCTGAGTCCAAAGAGATTCGCTTTTGTGAAATGCTAACGCACAAGTCTTGTACATTTTGACCCCCTGGACAAGATATGTGTTAGAGAAACCACGTAATATTTAAGAAGCGCGCGATTACGTCTGCGCATACGCGCGACTGCCCTGCCTCCTGCGTCGACGCAGGGCAGTGTACCGCCCGCGCAGGCGCTGGACTCGTGCTCATCGCGCGACCATCGCTCATACGCTGCACGGCAGCCGGCACCACGTGGGTCGCTCACCTACATACACCGCTCTCCTTGTAGTAGACGCTGACTACGTCACGCCACATGTCACCCGGTGATTGGCGCTACTACATGGAGAGCCCCTCACGCATGAGACCGCCAGGATCACGCATCGAACACCGCGTGCGCCCGCGCTCACTCGCATTTACCACAGCGTCTAGTACATATCCGTTTTCCAAGAATCACCGCTATACATATATCTGTTACGTTTTTCCAAGAGAAGTGTTTCTCAACCACCAAATTATAGTTTTCCTCGAGCGCGCAAGCTCGACCACTGTTCCGATAGAGAATACAAGTGTAAATAGTGTACATATTATCGTTATACAGTAAACGGCTTTGTTGAACCGTAATAGTTTCACCGCTTTAATCCGCGCACCTAAAACCTAAGAGATAGGCATTCGCTCCCGGTGATTGCACCCAGTCACACCAGTGCCTATATACATTTATTCCTGTACAATATGATTGAGGCAAAATCCTGTCAAATTGATAGGACAAAAGATATTTGCATCTATATCATTGGACGACATTGGCAATTCTGGATGCCCCGTCTTATGATTCGACCTGAGTCCAAAGAGAGTCGCTTTGGACAAGGGCTACCGCACAAATCTTGTACATTTGAACCTCCGGAACAAGGTATGATGAGGCAGAATCCTATTACATTGATAGGAGTAAAGATATTTGCATCTATATCATTGGACGACAAGGCATTTCTGGATACTTCGGCATATGAATCGTCCTGAGTCCAAAGAGATTCGCTTTTCTGAAGTGCTAACGCACAAGTCTTGTACATTTTGACCCCCTGGACAAGATATGATTGAGGCAGAATCCTGTCAAATTGATAGGAGAAAAGATATTTGCATCTATATCATTGGACGACATTGGCAATTCTGGATGCTCTGGCTTATGATTCGACCTGAGTCCAAAGAGAGTCGCTTCGGACAAGTGCTACCGCAACAAGTCTTGTACATTTGGACCTCCTGTACAAGGGATGATGAGGCAGAATCCTATCACATTCGTAGGAGTGATGATATTTGCATCTGTATCATTGGACGACATGGCAATTCTGGATGCTTCGGCATATGAATCGACCTGAGTCCAAAGAGATTCGCTTTTGTGAAGTGCTAACGCACAAGTCTTGTACATTTTGACCCCCTGGACAAGATATGATTGAGGCAGAATCCTGTCAAATTGATAGGAGAAAAGATATTTGCATCTATATCATTGGACGACATTGGCAATTCTGGATGCTCTGGCTTATGATTCGACCTGAGTCCAAAGAGATTCGCTTTTGTGAAGTGCTAACGCACAAGTCTTGTACATTTTGACCCCCTGGCCAAGATATGATTGAGACAGAATCCTGTCAAATTGATAGGAGAAAAGATATTTGCATCTATATCATTGGACGACATTGGCAATTCTGGATGCCCCGTCTTATGATTCGACCTGAGTCCAAAGAGAGTCGCTTTGGACAAGGGCTACCGCAAAAATCTTCTACATTTGAACCTCCGGAACAAGGTATGATGAGGCAGAATCCTGTCAAATTGATAGCAGTAAAGATATTTGCATCTATATCATTGGACGACATTGGCAATTCTGGATGATCGGCATATGATTCGACCTGAGTCAAAGAGAGTCGCTTTGGACAAGGGCTACCGCAAAAATCTTGTACATTTGAACCTCCGGAACAAGGTATGATGAGGCAGAATCCTGTCAAATTGATAGCAGTAAAGATATTTGCATCTATATCATTGTACGACATTGGCAAATCTGAATGCCCCGTCTTGTGATTCGACCTGAGTCCAAAGAGAGTCGCTTTGGACAAGGGCTACCGCACAAATCTTGTACATTTGAACCTCCGGAACATGGTATGATGAGGCAGAATCCTATCACATTGATAGGAGTAAAGATATTTGCATCTATATCATTGGACCACATTGGCAATTCTGGATGATGGGCATATGATTCGACCTGAGTCAAAGAGATTGACTTTTGTCAAGTGCTGCCGCACAAGTCTTGTACATTTTGACCCCCTGGACAAGATATGATGAGGCAGTATCGTATCACATTCATAGGAGTGATGATATTTGCATCTGTATCATTGGACGACATTGGCAATTCTGGATGCCCCGTCTTATGATTCGACCTGAGTCCAAAGAGAGTCGCTTTGGACAAGGGCTACCGCAAAAATCTTGTACATTTGAACCTCCGGAACAAGGTATGATGAGGCAGAATCCTGTCAAATTGATAGCAGTAAAGATATTTGCATCTATATCATTGGACGACATTGGCAATTCTGGATGATCGGCATATGATTCGACCTGAGCCAAAGAGAGTCGCTTCGGACAAGTGCTACCGCAACAAGTCTTGTACATTTGGACCTCCTGTACAAGGTATGATGAGGCAGAATCCTATCACATTCATAGCATTGATGATATTTGCATCTGTATCATTGGACGACATTGGCTATTCTGGATGCTCCGGCTTATGATTCGACCTGAGTCCAAAGAGAGTCGCTTTGGACAAGGGCTACCGCAAAAATCTTGTACATTTGAACCTCCGGAACAAGGTATGATGAGGCAGAATCCTGTCAAATTGATAGCAGTAAAGATATTTGCATCTATATCATTGGACGACATTGGCAATTTTGGATGCTCCGGCATACGATTCGACCTGAGTCCAAAGAGAGTCGCTTTGGACAAGGGCTACCGCAAAAATCTTGTACATTTGAACCTCCGGAACAAGGTATGATGAGGCAGAATCCTGTCAAATTGATAGCAGTAAAGATATTTGCATCTATATCATTGTACGACATTGGCAATTCTGGATGCCCCGTCTTATGATTCGACCTGAGTCCAAAGAGAGTCGCTTTGGACAAGGGCTACCGCACAAATCTTGTACATTTGAACCTCCGGAACATGGTATGATGAGGCAGAATCCTATCACATTGATAGGAGTAAAGATATTTGCATCTATATCATTGGACCACATTGGCAATTCTGGATAATCGGCATATGATTCGACCTGAGTCAAAGAGATTGACTTTTGTCAAGTGCTACCGCACAAGTCTTGTACATTTTGACCCCCTGGACAAGATATGATTGAGGCAGAATCCTGTCAAATTGATAGGAGAAAAGATATTTGCATCTATATCATTGGACGACATTGGCAATTCTGGATGCTCTGGCTTATGATTCGACCTGAGTCCAAAGAGAGTCGCTTCGGACAAGTGCTACCGCAACAAGTCTTGTACATTTGGACCTCCTGTACAAGGGATGATGAGGCAGAATCCTATCACATTCGTAAGAGTGATGATATTTGCATGTGTATCATTGGACGACATGGCAATTCTGGATGCTCTGGCTTATGATTCGACCTGAGTCCAAAGAGATTCGCTTTTGTGAAGTGCTAACGCACAAGTCTTGTACATTTTGACCCCCTGGACAAGATATGATTGAGACAGAATCCTGTCAAATTGATAGGAGAAAAGATATTTGCATCTATATCATTGGACGACATTGGCAATTCTGGATGCCCCGTCTTATGATTCGACCTGAGTCCAAAGAGAGTCGCTTTGGACAAGGGCTACCGCAAAAATCTTCTACATTTGAACCTCCGGAACAAGGTATGATGAGGCAGAATCCTGTCAAATTGATAGCAGTAAAGATATTTGCATCTATATCATTGGACGACATTGGCAATTCTGGATGATCGGCATATGATTCGACCTGAGTCAAAGAGAGTCGCTTTGGACAAGGGCTACCGCAAAAATCTTGTACATTTGAACCTCCGGAACAAGGTATGATGAGGCAGAATCCTGTCAAATTGATAGCAGTAAAGATATTTGCATCTATATCATTGTACGACATTGGCAAATCTGAATGCCCCGTCTTGTGATTCGACCTGAGTCCAAAGAGAGTCGCTTTGGACAAGGGCTACCGCACAAATCTTGTACATTTGAACCTCCGGAACATGGTATGATGAGGCAGAATCCTATCACATTGATAGGAGTAAAGATATCTGCATCTATATCATTGGACCACATTGGCAATTCTGGATGATCGGCATATGATTCGACCTGAGTCAAAGAGATTGACTTTTGTCAAGTGCTACCGCACAAATCTTGTACATTTGAACCTCCGGAACATGGTATGATGAGGCAGAATCCTATCACATTGATAGGAGTAAAGATATTTGCATCTATATCATTGGACCACATTGGCAATTCTGGATGATCGGCATATGATTCGACCTGAGTCAAAGAGATTGACTTTTGTCAAGTGCTACCGCACAAGTCTTGTACATTTTGACCCCCTGGACAAGATATGATTGAGGCAGAATCCTGTCAAATTGATAGGAGAAAAGATATTTGCATCTATATCATTGGACGACATTGGCAATTCTGGATGCTCTGGCTAATGATTCGACCTGAGTCCAAAGAGATTCGCTTTTGTGAAGTGCTAACGCACAAGTCTTGTACATTTTGACCCCCTGGACAAGTTATGATTGAGACAGAATCCTGTCAAATTGATAGGAGAAAAGATATTTGCATCTATATCATTGGACGACATTGGCAATTCTGGATGCCCCGTCTTATGATTCGACCTGAGTCCAAAGAGAGTCGCTTTGGACAAGGGCTACCGCAAAAATCTTCTACATTTGAACCTCCGGAACAAGGTATGATGAGGCAGAATCCTGTCAAATTGATAGCAGTAAAGATATTTGCATCTATATCATTGGACGACATTGGCAATTCTGGATGATCGGCATATGATTCGACCTGAGTCAAAGAGAGTCGCTTCGGACAAGTGCTACCGCAACAAGTCGTGTACATTTGGACCTCCTGTACAAGGTATGATGAGGCAGAATCCTATCACATTCATAGCAGTGATGATATTTGCATCTGTATCATTGGACGACATTGGCTATTCTGAATGCTCCGGCATACGATTCGACCTGAGTCCAAAGAGAGTCGCTTTGGACAAGGGCTACCGCAAAAATCTTGTACATTTGAACCTCCGGAACAAGGTATGATGAGGCAGAATCCTGTCAAATTGATAGCAGTAAAGATATTTGCATCTATATCATTGTACGACATTGGCAATTCTGAATGCCCCGTCTTATGATTCGACCTGAGTCCAAAGAGAGTCGCTTTGGACAAGGGCTACCGCACAAATCTTGTACATTTGAACCTCCGGAACATGGTATGATGAGGCAGAATCCTATCACATTGATAGGAGTAAAGATATTTGCATCTATATCATTGGACCACATTGGCAATTCTGGATGATCGGCATATGATTCGACCTGAGTCAAAGAGATTGACTTTTGTCAAGTGTTACCGCACAAGTCTTGTACATTTTGACCCCCTGGACAAGATATGATGAGGCAGTATCGTATCACATTCATAGGAGTGATGATATTTGCATCTGTATCATTGGACGATATTGGCAATTCTGGATGCCCCGTCTTATGATTCGACCTGAGTCCAAAGAGAGTCGCTTTGGACAAGGGCTACCGCACAAATCTTATACATTTGAACCTCCGGAACAAGGTATGATGAGGCAGAATCCTATCACATTGATAGGAGTAAAGATATTTGCATCTATATCATTGGACGACATTGACAATTCTGGATGATCGGCATATGATTCGACCTGAGTCAAAGAGATTGACTTTTGTCAAGTGCTACCGCACAAGTCTTGTACATTTTGACCCCCTGGACAAGATATGATTGAGGCAGAATCCTGTCAAATTGATAGGAGAAAAGATATTTGCATCTATATCATTGGACGACATTGGCAATTCTGGATGCTCTGGCTTATGATTCGACCTGAGTCCAAAGAGAGTCGCTTCGGACAAGTGCTACCGCAACAAGTCTTGTACATTTGGACCTCCTGTACAAGGTATGATGAGGCAGAATCCTATCACATTCATAGGAGTGATGATATTTGCATCTGTATCATTGGACGACATTGGCAATTCTGGATGCCCCGTCTTATGATTCGACCTGAGTCAAAGAGATTGACTTTTGTCAAGTGCTACCGCACAAGTCTTGTACATTTGGACCCCCTGGACAATATACGATGAGGCAGAATCCTGTCAAATTGATAGGAGTAAAGATATTTGCATCTATATCATTGGACGCCATGGCAATGCTGGATGCTCCGGTTTATGATTCGACCTGAGTCCAAGGAGAGTCGCTTTGGACAAGTGCTACCGCCCAAACCTTGTACATTTGAACATCCGGAACAGGGTATGATGAGACAGAATCCTGTCAAATTGATAGGAGTGATGATATTTGCATCTGTATCATTGGACGACATGGCAATTCTGGATGCTTCGGCATATGAATCGACCTGAGTCCAAAGAGATTCGCTTTTGTGAAGTGCTAACGCACAAATCTTCTACATTTTGACCTATTGGACAAGATATGATGAGGCAGAATCCTGTCAAATTTATAGCAGTAAAGATATTTGCATCTATATCATTGGACGACATTGGCAATTCTGGATGCCCCGTCTTATGATTCGACCTGAGTCCAAAGAGAGTCGCTTTGGACAAGGGCTACCTCAAAAATCTTCTATATTTGAACCTCCGGAACAAGGTATGATGAGGCAGAATCCTGTCAAATTGATAGCAGTAAAGATATTTGCATCTATATCATTGGACGACATTGGCAATTCTGGATGCCCCGGCTTATGATTCGACCTGAGTCCAAAGGGAGTCGCTTTGAACAAGGGTGACCGCACAAATCTTGTACATTTGAACCTCCGGAACAAGGCATGATGAGGCAGAATCCTATCACATTGATAGGAGTAAAGATATTTGCGTCTATATCATTGGACGACATTGGCTATTCTGGATGATCGGCATATGATACGACCTGAGTCAAAGAGATTGGCTTTTGTCAAGTGCTGCCGCACAAGTCTTGTACATTTGGACCCCCTGGACAATATACGATGAGGCAGAATCCTGTCAAATTGATTGGAGTTAAGATATTTGCATTTATATCATTGGACGACATTGTCAATTCTGGATGCTCCGGCTTATAATTCGACCTGAATCCAAAGAGAGTCGGTTTGAGCAAATGCTGCCGCCCAAAACATGTGCATTTGGACCTTCTGGAAAAGGTATGATGAGGCAGAATCCTGTCAAATTAATAGGAGTAAAGATATTTGCATCTATATCATTGGACGACATTGGCAATTCTGGATGATCGGCATATGATTCGACCTGAGTCAAAGAGATTGGCTTTTGTCAAGTGCTGCCGCACAAGTCATGTACATTTTGACCCCCTGGACAAGATATGATAGAGGCAGAATCCTGTCAAATTGATAGGAGAAAAGATATTTGCATCTATATCATTGGACGACATTGACAATTCTGGATGCTCTCGCTTATGATTCGACCAGAGTCCAAAGAGAGTCGCTTCGGACAAGTGCTACCGCAACAAGTCTTGTACATTTGGACCTCCTTGGAAGTGTAACACGGCGTATCTCGGCCATTTCTCAACGGATTCGTGCGAATCAAGTGTCATACGCGTTTTTAGTAGTCTAAATCAGACGGGGACCACGTTTTCGACGCGAAACACTCGCGGATGTCCGAGATACGAGAGTTCTTGAACGAATTGAACGAATTCATCGTCCGGAAGTGCAACACGGCGTATCTCGGCCATTTCTCAACGGATTTGTACGAATCAAGTGTCATGCGCGTTTTTAGCGTCTAAAACAGACGGGGAACACTCGCGGATGTCCGAGATACGAGAGTTCTTGAACGAATTGAACGAAACGCTGTGCATCGTGCGTTTCGCTTGCAAAACGTGAGAACTAGCAAGATTTCATCGTCCGGAAGTGTAACACGGCCTATCTCGGCCATTTCTCAACGGATTCGTGCGAATCAAGTGTCATACGCGTTTTTAGCGTCTAAAACAGACGGGGACCACGTTTTCGACGCGAAACACAAGCGGATCTGCCGAGATACGAAAGTTCTTGAACGAATTGAACGAATTCATTGTCCGGAAGTGTAACACGGCGTATCTCGGTCATTTCTCAACGGTTTCGTGCGAATCAAGTGTCATACGCGTTGTTAGCGTCTAAAACAGATGGGAACCACGTTTTCGACGCGAAACACTCGCGGATGTCCGAGATACGAGAGTTCTTGAACGAATTGAACGAAACGCGGTGCATCGTGTGTTTCGCTTGCAAAACGTGAGAACTAGCAAGATTTCATCGTCCGGAAGTGTAACACGGCGTATCTCGGCCATTTCTCAACGGATTCGTGCGAATAAAGTGTCATACGCGTTTTTAGCGTCTAAAACAGACGGGGACCACGTTTTCCACGCGAAACACTCGCGGATGTCCGAGATACGAGAGTTCTTGTACGAATTTGAACGAATTCATCGTCCGGAAGTGTAACACGGCGTATCTCGGCCATTTCTCAACGGTTTCGTGCGAATCAAGTGTCATACGCGTTGTTAGCGTCTAAAACAGACGGGGACCACGTTTTCGACGCGAAACACTCGCGGATGTCCGAGATACGAGAGTTCTTGAACGAATTGAACGATACGCGATGCATCGTGCGTTTCGCTTGCAAAACGTGAGAACTAGCATGATTTCATCGTCCGGAAGTGTAACACGGCGTATCTCGGCCATTTCTCAACGGATTCATGCGAATCAAGTGTCATACGCGTTTTTAGCGTCTAAAACAGACGGGGACCACGTTTTCGACGCGAAACACTAGCGGATGTGCGAGATACGAGAGTTCTTGAACGAATTGAACGAATTCATCGTCCGGAAGTGTAACACGGCGTATCTCGGCCATTTCTCAACGGATTCGTGCGAATCAAGTGTCATACGCGTTTTTAGCGTCTGAAACAGACGGGGACCACGTTTTCGGCGCGAAACACTCGCCGATGTCCGAGATACGAGAGTTCTTGAACGAATTGAACGAAACGCTGTGCATCCTGTGTTTCGCTTGCAAAACGTGAGAACTAGCAAGATTTCATCGTCCGGAAGTGTAACACGGCGTATCTCGGCCATTTCTCAACGGATTCGTGCGAATCAAGTGTCATACACGTTTTTAGCGTCTAAAACAGACGGGGACCACGTTTTCGACGCGAAACACTCGCGGATGTCCGAGATACGAGAGTTCTTAAACGGATTGAACGAAACGCGATGCATCGTGCGTGTCGCTTGCAAAAAGTGAGAACTTTCAAGATTTCATCGTCCGGAAGTGTAACACGCCGTATCTCGGTCATTTCTCAACGGATTCGTGCGAATCAAGTGTCATACGCGTCTTTAGCGTCTAAAATAGACGGGGACCACGTTTTCGACGCGAAACACTCCCGGATATCCGTGATTCGAGAGTTCTTGAACGAATTGAACGAATTCATCGTCCGGAAGTGCAACACGGCGTATCTCGGCCATTTCTCAACGGATTCGTGCGAATCAAGTGTCATACGCGTTTTTAGCGTGTAAAACAGACGGGGACCACGTTTTCAACGCGAAACACTCGCGGATGTCCGAGATACGAGAGTTCTTGAACGAATTGAACGAATTCATCGACCGGAAGTGCAACACGGCGTATCTCGGCCATTTCTCAACGGATTCGTGCGAATCAAGTGTCATACGCGTTTTTAGCGTCTAAAACAGACGGGGACCACGTTTTCGACGCGAAACACTCGCGGATGTCCGATATACGAGAGTTCTTGAACGAATTTGAACGAATTCATCGTCCGGAAGTGTAACACGGCGTATCTCGGCCATTTCTCAACGGTTTCGTGCGAATCAAGTGTCATACGCGTTGTTAGCGTCTAAAACAGACGGGGACCACGTTTTCGACGCGAAACACTCGCGGATGTCCGAGATACGAGAGTTCTTGAACGAATTGAACGGAACGCGGTGCATCGTGCGTTTCGCTTGCAAAACGTGAGAACTAGCAAGATTTCATCGTCCGGAAGTGTAACACGGCGTATCTCGGCCATTTCTCAACGGATTCGTGCGAATCAAGTGTCATACGCATTTTTAGCGTCTCAAACAGACGGGGACCACGTTTTCGACGCGAAACACTCGCGGATGTCCGAGATACGAGAGTTCTTGAACGAATTGAACGAAACGCGATGCATCGTGCGTTTCGCTTGCAAAACGTGAGAACTAGCATGATTTCATCGTCCGGAAGTGTAACACGGCGTATCTCGGCCATTTCTCAACGGATTGGTGCGAATCAAGTGTCATACGCGTTTTTAGCGTCTGAAACAGACGGGGACCACGTTTTCGACGCGAAACACTCGCGGATGTCCGAGATACGAGAGTTCTTGAACGAATTGAACGAAACGCGGTGCATCGTGTGTTTCGCTTGCAAAACGTGAGAACTAGCAAGATTTCATCGTCCGGAAGTGTAACACGGCGTATCTCGGCCATTTCTCAACGGATTGGTGCGAATCAAGTGTCATACGCGTTTTTAGCGTCTAAAACAGACGGGGACCACGTTTTCGACGCGAAACACTCGCGGATGTCCGAGATACAAGAGTTCTTGAACGAATTGAACGAATTCATCGTCCGGAAGTGTAACACGGCGTATCTCGGCCATTTCTCAACGGATTCGTTCGAATCAAGTGTCATACGCGTTTTTAGCGTCTGAAACAGACGGGGACCACGTTTTCGACGCGAAACACTCGCCGATGTCCGAGATACGAGAGTTCTTGAACGAATTGAACGAAACGCGGTGCATCGTGTGTTTCGCTTGCAAAACGTGAGAACTAGCAAGATTTCATCGTCCGGAAGTGTAACACGGCGTATCTCGGCCATTTCTCAACGGATTGGTGCGAATCAAGTGTCATACGCGTTTTTAGCGT